>JASEVX010000001.1:186669013-186859044 GCA_031761405.1 Serripes groenlandicus
TCTCTGTCACTCTGTGTGTGTGTGTGTGTGTGTGTGTGTGTGTGTGTGTGTGTGTGTGTGTGTGTGTGTGTGTGTCTCTCTCTCTCTCTCTTTCTGACTGTGTGTGTGTGTGTGTGTGTGTGTGTGTGTGTGTGTGTGTGTGTGTGTGTGTGTGTGTGTGTGTGTGTGTGTGTGTGTGTGTGTGTGTGTGTGTGTGTGTGTGTGTGTGTGTGTGTGTGTGTGTGTGTGTGTGTGTGTGTGTGTGTGTGTGTGTGTGTGTGTGTGTGTGTGTGTGTGTGTGTGTGTGTGTGTGTGTGTGTGTGTGTGTCTCTCTCTGTCTCTCTGTCTCTGTCTATTTCTCTGTCTCTGTCTCTGTCTCTGTCTCTGTCTCTGTCTCTGTCTCTGTATGTCTCTCTCTCTCTCTCTCTCTCTCTCTCTCTCTCTCTCTCTCTCTCTCTGTCTCTCTCTCTCTCTCTCTCTCTCTCTCTCTCTCTCTCTCTCTCTCTCTCTCTCTCTCTCTCTCTCACACACACACACTCGATCTCACCGAGGCATGCGCAGTATATCAGAAGATGCACACAGCATAAACGAGCAGTCACCTATGGCTGTAGGAAATTGACCCTTTAGTTCGTCTGTCTGTTTGTCTCTATCTCTGTCTCTCTATATGTCTCTGTCTATATATGTATCTCTGTATGTCTGTATATTCCTGAAATGCCCTTTTTCAGACGACTCTCCTAATAATTGGCCACTGGTAAGATTTATACCCCGTGTCCATACTTCACATATAGTCATGGGTGACAGGTTCATTTTCCCACTATTCCCTTCGGCCATAAGTCACCTATTGCATAATTGATGGGAAGTCCTCTGCGGCCATAACTCACTCACGGATACCGCTGGAAAGCCATTTTCAGGCGCCTCCTTCAAAGCCAGGGATCTTTCGTGGCGATTGCTAATTGGCTTATGGAAAGATCTAGACCTGGTAGACATACTGAACCTATCACCATTGTACCTAGGCCTATATCTCGCACGATTATCTGCGGCCATAAGTCACTAGTGGATATTCCTGAAATGCCAATTTTCAGATGACGCTCCTGTGACCCTAGATCATTTGTTGCATTTAATAATTGGCCACTGGTAAGCTTTATACCCCGTGTCTAGACTTCAAACATAGCCATGGGTGACAGGATAATTTTTCCACCAATTCCCGACGGCCATAAGTCACCTATTGCATATTTGATGGGAAGTCCTATGCGGCTACCGATCACCATTGTACCTAGGCCTATACCTCGCACGATTATCTGCGGCCATAAGTCACTAGTGGATACTCCTGAAATGCCCATTTTCAGAATACACTCATGTAACCCTAGATCATTCGTTGCAATTAATAGTTTGACACTGGTAAGCTTTATACCCCGTGTCCAGACTTCACACATAGCCATGGGTGACAGGTTCATTTCTCCACCAATTCCCTGCGGCCATAAGTCACCTATTGCATATCTGATGAGAAGTCCTCCGCGGCCATAACTCACTCACGGATACCGCTGGAAAGCCCATTTTCAGACGCCTCCTTTAAGGCAGGGGATCTTTCGTGGCAATTGATAATTGGGTCATGACAAGATCTAGACCTGGTAGACATACTGGACCGATCACCATTGTACCTAGGCCTATATCTCGCACGACTATCTGCGGTCATAAGTCACTAGTGGATATTCCTGAAATGCCCATTTTAAGACGACGCTCCTGTGACCCTAGAGCATGCGTTGCAATTAATAATTGACCACTGGTAAGCTTTATAACCCATGTCCAGACTACACACATAGCCATTGTTGACAGGTTCATTTCTCCACCGATTCCCTGCGGCCATATGTCACCTTTTGCAAATTTGACGGGCAGTTCTCTGCGGCAATAACTCACTCAATGATACCGCTGGAAAGCCCATATTCATACGCCTCCCTTAAGGCCGGGATCTTTCGTGGCAATTGCTAATTGGCTAATGACAAGATCTAGACCCGGTAGACATACTGGACCTATCACTATTGTTACTAGACCTATATCTAACACGATTATCTGCGGCCATAAGCCACAAGTGTAAGTTCCTGAAATGCCAATTTTCAGACGACTCTCCTGTGACCCCAGATCATTTGTGGCAATTCATAGTTGGCCACTGGTAAGCGTTATACCCCGTGACCATACTTCACACATTGCCATTGTTGACATGTTGATTTTCCCGCAAATTCCCTGCGGCCATAGGTCACCTATTGCATATTTGGCGGGCAGTTCTCTGCGGCAATAAATCACTAACGGATACCGCTGGAAAGCCCATTTCCATACGTCTCTCTTGAGGCCACGGATCTTGCGTGGCAATTGATAATTGGCTTATGACAAGATCTAGACCCGGTAGACATACTGGACCGATCACCATTATTCTTAGGCCTATAGCCCGCACGATTATCTGCGGCCATAAGTCACTAGTAGATATTGCCGAATTGCCCATTTTAAGATGACAACAAGGCAGGGATTGAGCGTGGTAAATGTATGCTGATCGACTGTTTCGTATAATCGATGTTAGAAAGATGCCAGTTGAGACTATAATTTAAATAAACAAGAACCCGAAAAATATTGTTGATACTCGGGATTGTCTTGAAATAATATATATGAAAATGACTAAACTGTGCAGGTTTGCACGCGGATTTAAGTCCAAACTGGTGGCAAACTAAGTCCACGGCACTGTTAGATGTTAAGTCTCATTTGTTTGGATGGTTTAGAAATAATGATCGACTTTTCGACACCTTCACAATTCGGAGGTTTTTGCCATCTTCCAAGGGAAGTTACTCTTTTAAAAGTTAGTGGTACTAGACCTTGACTATGGCCGATTATTGACTATGGAAAAGAGTGTTTCCCCATGGGACCGGTGTAGGGCGGAAACGGTGTCGAGGGAAGTTTCACTCCGTATGTTTCCTCCGTTTGTGACAAGTTAAGTTAAATCCGCGCACTTTTGTTTTTTCAGTTTTATGTTTTGGCAACCATGAAAAAAAGATGCGCGGATTTATTTGTAAAATTTAGCATCTTTTTTCGACAAATTCTGCTGGATTCTCTATAGAATCCTATATAAACAGCCTTTAAAAAAACTGCGCGGATTTAACTTAAATCCGCGCACTTTTTTTTTGCCCACGATAAGAGGCCGTCCACAGAAAAACACGCTGGCCCCAACAGGACACCGTACCAAACAGCCCGTTCGGGCTAGATACAATTCGATAAGGCGCACTTTTTTTTTGCCTACGATAAGATGCCGTCCACAGAAAGACACGCTGGCCCCAATAGGACACCGTAGTATAACATGTCAAACTGATAATCCCTGCTTTAGGCTATCGATACAATACCGATGTTTTCGTTCCTAAACACCGTAACTTCATCGTGTATTCTATGTAGGTATTGCTTTTTAGAATAAGGCAATCAGACAATATTGGCGGTGCTATTATCCTAGCAAGCTGTTACTAATTAAGTCACATTTTGTATAATAAAAGAAGCCTAGATTGGTAAGTTTGAACATGCAGATATGTAGCACGTGTTTGAAGTTCATTAATTATGTGTTCAAGTATCAAACTGTTGAAATAAAACCTTTTTTTATCTAGATTATTATTGTCATTCATTATTTTCATAAATACACCCACATGCGATATGCATTGCCACATCAGTTCTGAAACTACGTAATATTTGATTTCAACAATGCCTGTTACGCCATATGTAGTTTGGAAGTATTTCCGCCGATCTGAGAAAATAGCTACATGTACTCTGTGTGAGGCGGAGCTGTCCTACCCAGGAAACTACAACCAACCTCCACAATCATCTACGAAACAAACATCCATCTAGATCCATAGATAACCCTTCTGTAACTACCGAGCAGAAGAAACAAACATCTATATGTCATTTACAAAAGCATTTCAACAATAGTTCAGTTATATGCAGCAAGAGAAAGATTAAACCTCAGTTGTAAATAGGGTAATCAAGCTAAATGTTTCGAACAATACATTAAGAATGGGATCAATCAATTAAAATCTGCGCACTTTACCAACGTATTTTTCACGAACATTTTTTCCATACGAATTCATCGGTGTAACGGAAACGTCAAATGCGAGTACACTGGATAAATAAAGAATTAATAAAGTCTTTGTTTGGTAAGCATGCACAAATGGGTCGAATATTCGAATATCTTGTGATCGAATATTCGAATACTAATTTTGGTATTCGTTACCATCCCTAATATATATATATATATATATATATCGCCTTAATGTTTAAGATGTCACATAAGTCATTGCAGTTGTTAAAACAACATTTAACTATAGGGAATCAAAGAACATACACTATACTTTAAGAACACATGACTTTGATTGTTCTTGTTATATGAGTATAAGATATACGGGCCATTGAAAAAAGCGGGCCTATATCTAGATGCAAAAAAAAACATCACTTAAGTGCAATTTTGTTTTAGTCTTTAATTTCTCACAAATCTGTCGATAGTTTTCTCTTATTAACAGCAACATGACGGTATGCACCTATGACAACCTATATTTTTTCTTGGCAAGACTTTATATTTATTTTGAAACCTATATGTTTTCGGAGATATACGCAGATTGATTTACAACATATAGCAGCGGTTATTTTGAATCAAATTGTTAACTGGAATTACTGTTTTTGATTACATGTTTTATCTTTTCAGACACAAAACGACGAGTTCAACCTGTGTAGCATACACTGCTTAAAAGCAAGGTCAACATTAAAGGAGATATGACTTTTCATAGTGTGCAAATCCATGCATTGGGGGTTCAACTCGTCTATGGCTGGTCTTATTCAACACGAATACTAGTAATGCAACCAGTGAGAAGAGCATATTAATGTAATTTTACTAAATGCACAAATATTTTGAAGAAAATGTTACAATCCATTACTCGATGCAGACGACATTTAAACGCCTTTGCAGCAGATGACTTTTAAAAATATTGCGACAAAATGGGATATTTCTAATAATGATAATGTTTTAAACATTACATGAATAAAACAATACTTAGATCGTTATTATTATAATTGTTTGAGGACATGTATCGTTGGACATTCCATTTTCGTGAGCCTCCCTTTTTCGTGACGTCACCATTTTTGGGCTTATATCACGTGACTTTGTCCTTGCAGCCGATTTGGAACTGTAAAATTATTTCCCAATGGCCAAAGTATTTGCTGACATATTTCAACAATAAAATGCATCTTAAACAGTTTTGTTACTTGTTGTCATGGGAGGAATAGCCAAAATACCCTTATTTTTTATATACCAAATTTAAAGAACAGTTTAAACCCCCAAAAAGTGGAAAAATCGGACATGAAAATTTACCGTAAGAGGGTCTTTTGTTGTTTACAAAATGGCGGCTAGGGTCATGTGATTTGTTTGACCTAGTTAGGTCAATGCAATTTTTCATTGGATTTCACATTCCTAAAGGTTCTTACGCATAGAAATGTAAAATAACTAAAATATTTTAAA
This sequence comes from Serripes groenlandicus, assembly GCA_031761405.1. Lineage (NCBI taxonomy): Eukaryota > Metazoa > Mollusca > Bivalvia > Cardiida > Cardiidae > Serripes > Serripes groenlandicus. The sequence goes on from JASEVX010000001.1 coordinate 186,674,523, forward strand.
TAATATCCCATTAGAAATATGGTAATTTTGAAATCTGTATTGATCTTTGTGATGATATAAATATAGGATGCTTACAGGGTACCAACTATCCATGCAAACCCTTTAGGTTGACACAGTGGGATAACAAATGAGAAAGGAAAATAAGCTTAACGAAGATTCAAAGTTGAGTAATTAAAAAAAAAAAGTTAATTTCAAATTAATTGGTTTAAACTATATAAAATGTTTAATTGCTTCAGTTTTTTAGTTTTCAATATGTTACGACCTATTGCCCCTTTTAATTTTTTTTTTTTTTTTTTTTGTGTGTTGCCTTTATGGAAACTGCAAAGTGCCAAAATAATGACGTCACGAAAATAGGATAACAATTTCGGCTTCGGACTTGTTGAACACATGTGTATTCAAGATTATTTTTTTTGTGAATTATTAGTTTTCAAAGGATTTTTTGCCCGAAACGTGGAGGAAATAAATAAATCTTTCAGATATGACATGAAATTTCGTATCATTCACTAAGCCTTTTGCATATTTTGTCTTTGAAGCCTTACACTCACGAATTACGGATGCTCGAGGATACTAGGAGCAGACGACAATATCAATTTTATCTGAGGGAAACGTTAAACACCGTTATCAAGGCACTATTCGTGCAATTATGGACATATACTTGTTGAATAGAAACTAGTAAATATATTTCACCCAACACGAATCTTCGTCATAATTCGGCTGATAAGCCGTTACCTATGTGGTTATTCGAACAACTCAATACGTTAAAGTGGGTGATCAAAACATAACCGACCCGATAGCTGGGTTGGTAAGAGCAAAGGAGTTCAAGACTCAGAGTTCATATGTCACGGGTTCGATTCCCATGCAAACTTGCTGTAATTTTTTCCTGTATTTAATGTGTTCGTAATATATATATTAGAATATCTCTTTTTCTTTTCAGCATCTTACGTCTCCTTCCTTTTATACAGACAGGGTCTCCATGTTTACATTGTGACGTAAATGCTCAGGTATAGATGATGTGCGGTTCGTGGTACGAAAAAATGTTGAAAGAGTCATATTTCACCATATTAAAAAATCAAAATCAATCAAAAGTTGACGTCGCGTCAGATGTTCGCGTACATTATATATATAATTAGGAAAACAAGTAAAAATGTGAGATTTTAAAGGGATGAATTAATGTGAGAGAAGTGGTATTAAAATTGTCGGTCATAATTGCTGGTATTTAATGACAGGATCAAACGTATAAGGATAAATCGACCGGTACAGTTATCACCAATTTGTTTTTTTATACGGTGAATTATGACTCTTTCAACATGTGTTCATGTATATCTGTTATGTGGTTTAAAACCCAAGATCCCCGGATTTACCGACCGAGCTATCTTCGATCGGCATGCATAATAAGGACATTAGTAAACATAAACTCTATCAAAGAAAAATGATATGTAGCATAATGTCCCCTACGTGCCACGAACCGCCCAACATCTATACATGAGCATTAACATGGATACCCTGTCTGTATAACAGGAAGGAGACGTAAGATACTGAAAAGAAAAAGAGATATTCTAATATATATATTACGAACACTTAAATTCGGGGAAAAATTACAGCAAGTTTGCATGCCTATCATAGGAATCGAACCCGTGACATGTGAACTCTGAGTCTTGAACTCCTTTGCTCTTACCAACCCAGCTATCGGGTCGGTTATGTTTTATTCACCCACTTTAACGAAAACATTGAAAAAGGAGCAAATAATTGGTGCAGAAATGTGAAAAATCTCTTATTTCAATATGGTTTTGGATATATTTGGCTCAATCCAAATTCTGTGAACCATCAGAATTTTCACAAGATTTTTAAACAAAGATTAATTGATGATTTTAAACAAACTTTACATAGTTATGTAAATACTAGCCGGATATTGTGCATCTACAAATATATTAACAAGAGAAAGTTGATGCAAGGCATCAATGTCGCCGGAAAAGACTGCATTGATTTATTTATGTATTCTTGACTTTCCTTAGTCTATTCAAACATTAGGAACGTTGAAATGAAAACATTTGCTTATAAATTTTATATGCATACCTATACATTAGGGTATCTATAAAAAATTAACGAAATGTGTACACATTTATCTTGGCTTAAATTTAGTTTTGCTGTTGTTACTTATTTAAATAATAGTATTCATTCATATAATTTCAATGTTTGTCAATCTTATTCGAATCACAAGGTAAATATCCTGGTATTGTTTTAAAGGGAGGTAATTTGAAAAAAACAAAAGTCTTCAAAAGGAGAAATATATCAGCATTACCGTCTACAGTTTAAATTGTTCTATTGTTTGTGGATTTAAAAATGTTCTTTTTTTCTTATTTCTACATGTACAACGAAATATTGCGGCTTCTCTTTGACGCTTTGCGTCAAACATTCGTCTTGTACTTGTCTAAAATAAAATAATATCACTCGCTTTTTCATATCGAAATGCGCATGCGCGAAAATCGATGTTAAAGGTCACGAACCTACACAACAGAATAGGGTCTATATTTAGCTTAGAAACAGTTCCTACTTTAGATATTCATGGATTAACATTATTAAATGAATTCTACACAAATCAAGACATCTCTTTGAACATGAAAACAACATTTAGTAAGTTAAAATTGCTATTAAAAGGAGAATCCGAAATTGACCTCAATGATGACACATAAGAGTCTGCATTAGGGGGTGTTGGTTCACGTCTTGAAGGGACCACTTTTGTCTTCGTAAATAAGACAAAAAACTTAAATGCGAGTGAAATAAAAAAAACTGCAAACATTAAAAAATCGGAATATTTATTTCATTTTAGATGTGTCATTTATTAGTGTTCGTAAACAGCCACAATTGTAATATGTTCAAATCATCTAGATTTGTTTCTTTCTAATAATAAGCCGCCCTCCCATGTGATTTCCGAAAAGCTATTAAAAATAGAAGTCGCGGGCTTCTGCCCGGCGACTAATAATGGTCCGATTATGGAAAATTATTTATATATTTTACCTTGTAAATGGAAAATCTACATTTCTAAATTTAGACTGTCTTCACATTCTCTAAGAATTGAAACAGGTAGATATGGAAATGAGAGGATAGAAAGACATGAGCGTTTATGTATTTTTTGTAATAAAAGCGAAATTGAGGACGAATTCCATTTTCTTCTAGTGTGTCCGTCATACTCAGATATTCGAGCTATCCACTTTAAGCGTTATTTCACCATTCGTCCAAACATGTACAAATTTATTAAATTACTAAACAGCAATAATAAGCAAATACTGTTACACCTTGCAAAATATATCAAGGAAGCCTTTACCCGGAGAAGTAGTTTAATTAATAATATTCTTTAACAATTGATAATGTAAGATAAACTTAAGACTTATAAGAATACTCCTATTACACCAAGGAGGTCAAGCGAATTGACTTAATTTGTGGAAATACTTTCCTACTATTATTATTTTCATATTTGCTTTTATAATTATTATTTAGTTTTTATTTTCTTCTATTTTGAATGATAAACATTCGTTTTTGTGTATATTTCATGTATTTGTAATTAATAATATGTTTTTTTTTGTATTGTATATAGTAATATGATGTGTTGTTTGACTAGAACTATGTAGTTTACGTCATTAAAATTATCTATCTATCTATCTATCTTTAACGTATTGAGTTGGTCGAATAACCACATAGGTAACGGCTAATCAGCCGAAATATAACGAAGATTCGTGTTGGGTGAAATATATTTACTAGTTTCTATTCAGTTTTAAACACAATGTAGAACATCAGAACGCAAAGACTTATTCAATTACGATACGGTACGGTACCTCTTTGTGTCGCAGATATCATAAAACAGATTACTGAAACTCATATTATTAACCTGTCAGAACAAATATATCTAATAAAGGTTTATGTTGTATGAACCCAGGTAGCTCAGTCGGTAGAGCCGCTGGTTTGTCAATCAAGTGTTTGTGGGTTCGAATCCCATCCCGGTCAACATTCTTTCCGATATTTGACAACAGTTTATTAAGACGGTGATGTGTGATGTTAATATGTTGTGTCTGATGTTGTGTCTGATATGTGTGTCTGATGTTGTGTCTGATGTTGCGTCTGATGTTGATGTTGTGTCTGATGTTGAGTCTGATGTTGAGTCTGATGTTGTGTCTGATTGATGTTGAGTCTGATGTTGTGTCTGATGTTGTGTCTGATGTTGAGTCTGATGTTGTGTCTGATGTTGAGTCTGATGTTGTGTCTGATGTTGAGTCTGATGTTGTGTCTGATGTTGAGTCTGATGTTGAGTCTGATGTTGAGTCTGATGTTGAGTCTGATGTTGTGTCTGATTGATGTGGAGTCTGATGTTGTGTCTGATTGATGTGGAGTCTGATGTTGAGTCTGATGTTGTGTCTGATGTTGTGTCTGATGTTGTGTCTGATGTTGAGTCTGATGTTGTGTCTGATGTTGAGTCTGATGTTGTGTCTGATTGATGTGGAGTCTGATGTTGTGTCTGATGTTGTGTCTGATGTTGAGTCCTGTGCTGTGTGATTGGCTGGTTGAGGTATGTGTGAGTGTTGTATAATGTGAGTTGTGGGTATAATGTAAGTGGATTACTGTGTGATTGGTAAGCTGAGTGTTGTGCTGCGTGATGTTAAGTGGAAAGTGAGTTGTGGGGATAATGTAAATTGATTGCTGTGTGATGTTAAGTGGAAGGTGAGTTGTGGGGATAATGTAAATGGATTGCTATGTGATGTTAAGTGGAAGGTGAGTTGTGGGGATAATGTAAATGGATTGCTGTGTGATGTTAAGTGGAAGGTGAGTTGTGGGGATAATGTAAGTGGATTGCTGTGTGATGTTAAGTGGAAGGTGAGTTGTGGGGATAATGTAAATGGATTGCTGTGTGATCGGTAGGGTGAGTGTTGTTCTGTGTGATGATGTTAAGTGTGTGAGTGGAAGGGGGTAATGTGAGTGTTGTGATGTTAAGTTGTTTGCTATGTGATTGGGTGGGTGAGTTGTAGGAGAGGTGTGATGTTGAGTGCAGTACTGTGTGATTTGGGAGGGTGGCTGATGTGCGGGTAAGTTGGTGAGAGGAAAGCGAGTGATGTTAGTCTCAGTGAATTTAAAGGCCTATTGCTTCAATATGTAATTTTATTTTATATGTCCATAATTTCACGGATAGTGCGTTGATAGTTGAGACACAACGATGTTTTACAGCTTCCCTCATGCATGGATTTGCACACTATGAAAAGTCATATCTCCTTTAATGTTGACCTAGCTTTTAAGCATAAGAGATATAGGCCCCCTTTTTTCAATGGCCCCTATATCTTATACTTATATAACAAGAACGATCAAAGTCATGTGTTCTTAAAGTCTATTGTATGTTCTTTGATTCCCTTTAGTTAAACGTTGTTTTAACAACTGAAATGACTTCTGTGACATCTTCAACATTAAGGCGAACTGAATAAGGCCGAAAGATATGTTCGCCTTAATGTATGAATTTTTAGCACGGATGTTCGCCTTAATGTATGTTCCATACTTATATATATAACAAAGTTGCGAAAATGTCTTTCATCGGCTCTTTAATTATCAACGTACAATGGGTACTCGCTTATGTCCCCTTAATTATTGATCGATGACGTCATTGGTCACCGGCACGTTGTTGTCTTCATAACGGTTACTAGCATATATCTAATGTATCTATAGGTGCTACCTTTTTACGAAAAAACATAAGGTAAATGTAAACACAAAATTAAAGAGTATTCTTTGGCCATCCGATTTTTTTTTAAATAATTGACTAACTAGACGATGAACATCTCATGTCATGTGTTTTGCATGATCATGACATATTTGGAATTCGTATAACTGTCGTCTATTTTTTTTTAATACGAACAGAAAATAATTATGTAAAGATTTTCAGAAAATTTATACAGAATTAATAATGACCAATGTTTGATAAAAGGCCCAAGATGACCTTAATTGGTCATCTGAATGATGGTATAGAAGCAAATGTGTAAATGAGTATATCATGGGTTCAATATGGCTGCAACAAATTATGGAGGTCAAATTTCTGCTCAACCCTTTCCCTAGTCGGTTTTCTAAGCCTCTATACGTCGTAGGAAACGTTTGCGACCAAAGGAACAATTGCTTATTATGAGCTATGTATCCTTTTGCCACAATGCCCGATCAATATTTATACTTTCATTTATAGATAGATATGGTATCTCCTTGCCAAGTTGTTTTCAAAGCGTATGTCGCAGATTTGTTGTATGTGGGTAAGGGTTAATCATCTTGATATCGATAATAAACAAGTGGATCAAGATGGTCCTACATCGACCACATTGTAATTGCTTAGGTGACATTTAACGTTCAATTGACCTCTTTTCTGATGCCGCCAGATTGTTATTTCTTTCGGCCAATCAATATAACTTCTACCATGACTGCCATGAATTTCAACAGATCAAGATCGCTTGAATAATTGAACGGTTTAGGGGTAGATGTAAATTGAAGCTTTAAGTTTATTTAATCTCATATCTGATGCTGAAAAAAATTGCTTAGTCTTTCAGACAATCAAAATGGCTTCTACCAATTGTGTACGGCCTTGGTGGTGTAGTGGTAGAGTGTCCGTTTCGGGTTCAGGAAGACAAGAGTAAGATCCGCGGCCGGGTCATGCTCTAGACATTAAAAATGGAAGTAATGGCTGCCCTCCTTGGTGTTTAGGGTTGCGGGGTTACCACATATTGACTAGTGTCAGGATAAAGTAGTACTTGTAAATTATTCAGGAAACATGTGATATAGCTGAAACCATAGTGGCCCTGGAGCGTTCATCAATGACAACAACTGTTTCGAACTTGGCCTAGATATCATCACAAGACAATCCTTCTGACAAAATACTGCTTCCAGACTGTTAACAATATTTTACTTCTTCTTTCCGAAGTGACCCACATTCGAACTTGCCCTAGATATCATCAAGACATACCTTCTGACAAGCTGCTGAAGAACAAAATACAGTCTCTAAAGTGTTAACAAGATATTTCTCAAATTTGGCCTAGTGACCTAGTTTTTGACGAGTTATGACCTATATTCACACTTAGACTAGATATCATCCAGCCATTTATCTGACAAAGTTTCATTATGCTTAAGTTAAGAATTCGGCCTCCAGAATGTTAACAAGATTTTTCTTCAATTTAATCTAGTGACCTAGGTTTTGACCTGACATGACCAATATTTAAACTTGGCCTAGAAATAAGCAAGTTAAAATAAGTTAAAACAACAGAATAAGTTTCATGAAGATTGCATGATAATAGTGAGTGTTAATAAGCAAATTATTGACAACGGAAGACAAACGACGGAAAAAAGGCGATCACAAAAACTCACCATGAGCACTTTGTGCTCGGGTGATATATAAATGTTGAAAGCAGCAAACAATCCTTCATTAATCAACTAGTTGTGTAAAGGGGTACTAAGGGATAATATCTACCTCTTTATTTTGAAAGCAGATAAGCACTTAAAGTCTTTCATTAGAATGACATTTTTTCATTTTGCCGATTTCCTGAATCCACATGGCTGCCATGTTTTTCAACCAATCAATATGGCTTGGACAGTTTTTGGGATAGGGGCGTTTCCCCACTATCCCATAGCCAACCTGCTTTTGAAAAGACGGAATACGGCTGCAACCACAGTCCACAATTGAATTCCTACGCCAAAATCGAGTTTTGATTGGTTATAATCTGCCTTTTCAACGATTTCATTGGTTCGATCGAATCACGAAAATCCCTCCGGTTGCATTAATTAATGAGACAAAATAGTTTCAACGCGTGAAACACACTCTGAACTATGATTGATCTGAATGTCAGTGGTGTTAGGTAACGTCGACCGTGCTGTGACCCATTTTGAATAACATGATAGAGATGAATGATAACAAGCAGTTTTGGGATAGGGGCGTTTCCCCACTATCCCATAGCCAACCTGCTTTTGAAAAGTCGGAATACGGCTGCAACCACAGTCCACAATTGAATTCCTACGCCAAAATTGAGTTTTGATTGGTTATAATCTGCCTTTTCAACGATTTCATTGGTTCGATCGAATCACGAAAATCCCTCCGGTTGCATTAATTAATGAGACAAAATAGTTCCAACGCGTGAAACACACTCTGAACTATGATTGATCTGAATGTCAGTGGTGTTAGGTAACGTCGACCGTGCTGTGACCCATTTTGAATAACATGCTAGAGATGAATGATAACAAGCAATTTTGCCTTACATCAAGGGAAAAAATATAAAGTTGAAACCTTTGTGGGAAAAGAGGAAATGGGTCACGATAAACAATTCTGCAGCCGTCTGCTGCACATGCGTCAACAAGCGGCTGTAAGCGGGAAAGGGTTGAAACATTTCCGTTATAGCTACGTGTATTTGCAAACGGAGACATTGCTGACAATGAGCAATTCCTCCTTTTCAAACAATGCTTTCAAACATGAATCAATTTGTTTCTGTAACCTAGATAACGAAAACGTTTGTCTACAGTTATTATTTTAACCTTTGCCCCTTTTAGACACATTTGACTCACCTTAAAAGATGAATGATAATCAACAAGTTTGTCTTTTTCCAAAGTGTTTTCATTACTATTCAAAATAGGAAATAGAAATTAAGTCTACAAATTAGAGATAAGTTAATTTCAACATTGATTGATTGGGGTTAACGCCGTTTTTAACATTTCCTTAGTAATACCACGGCGGCCAGTTCACCTACAAATGTATTTCCTGGTTTTCTCACACCAGTACTCCACACAACACTTTTCCCAATCAACTGGCTGCTTTTCAACATAGACTTAGCCCAATGGTGAAAGACGAATGACGCATGTGGCATTGACTTTTGTCGCACTTCGGAAAGAAATTTGGCCGAAGATGTCAACATACACTCAAGTTATACCGCAAGGTCATTATTTATTTTATAATTGAGGCGCTTCTAGCGATTTTGGGACAACGTTTATAATGTATATGCATTTGTGTTAATTGAAGACTCAACGTCCGTCAACGTGTAATCTAGTCCTAGAAGTATCTGTTGACAAATAAACTAGAAATGTAGTCTGAATAGGTTTTTGTAAATTAACCGTGTACGGTCCCATTTCGGAGACGCATCGAACCAGTCTTCTGTAATCAATACTTTATGAGTTGTCTCTGTCTGTAAAGCTTGGAGGTATAATCCGGCGTCCGGCCGGCTGTCTGCCTGAATGTGTATTCGTCCGTCCGTCATGGATTGCATGTATTGGTCAACACGTTGTTACTGTATGGCATGCATATTTATTTCAAAGTGTTCACACTTATACCGTGTGATCAGGAGAACGGCAAAGTACTAGGTACATAACTCTGGTTTGTTTATTTTAGTTATCTCCTTTTTACCTTATTTAGTTCAGCGATTGTCTCAATTAATTTACATAGTATCCATTTTAAACTTGGTTTGTAGGTAACTTATGACCTACAGATTTGCAGTGCACCATTGCCATAACTTTAGTGTGTATATTTTTGTCTTTCCAAGTTCTCACTTATTATATGACTTTCACATGCAACACATGCGTTCCGTGAAATGCCCTTGTTCGTTAATGAGTGCTTCCCTAAGATGTGTACTTTGTCCGGAGTGACTGACTGTCTGTCCGTTTTTGTGTTCATCCATCCGTCCGTCTGTCCGTTACGGTTTGCATTAATGGGTCAAAACTTTGTTTCTGTTTCTCGGATCCATTTCAAAGTCGTCACATATACATTGGGATTAGGAGATCGATACAATATTTTGAACACAAATCTGATCTGGTTTTTTAGGTGTAAACTCATTTTTTCATTTCTTCGGTTATTGTCTCAATAGATGTCCAATGTATCAATTTAATACTTGGGGTATAGGGAACTCAGAGCTACAGATGTGCAGTGCAAAAAGAAACATAACTCTAGCATGCTTTCGATTGTCTTTCATTTATCAGCAAGTTTACAATATACAGTGTGGATCTTTAGTGATTTCTGAACTGGAAATATTTTAATTAAGGGAAGCTGCTCGGTTTTTTGACAATCTTTTGTCCTTCCTGATTTATTTTGTTTATACAAGAAAAGGGTCAAACTTTGATAAATAAGGTATATGTTATTGGCAGGCAGTATGTGTTGCTTCACACATTTTTGGTTTTGTTTGTTTTAAAGGTCATTGCTTATTGTTTCAACAATGTTTGTCCATATTATCTATGCCATATATTTTCAACTTACATATGCCCCTATACCATTAGCACTGTCAGCGCTTTGATTTAGAAAGGTCACCCAAAGAACGTATCTGCATAATTATCTTGGACTTTGGCAAACGGATTCAGAGGAGAAGAATTTAAAAGTTTTGCAATTTTTACCCCTTTCTGATCCCTGGCAACCAAAGTTCTATATAGAATTTAAGTCATTAAACCTTTTTTGATGAGGGTCATCAATAGAATATTCATGTGATGTTTGATTAATTAACCTTATCCCTCATATAGACGATTTCTGGTGCCTCTGCAGCAGACGGTTTTTTGAAAACATGTCAACAGTTTCAGAGAAGAAGATTTGATGTTCACTGGACAGTGAGTGATTAAAATAGATAACAATGAGACTTCGGCTTGAAGTTGATCTAAAAATAAGTAAAAAGTGTAAAGACCAAATCTTAACTTTAATTGTTATAGATATTGTATGTATAAATAAGGTATATGTTATTGGCAGGCAGTATGTGTTGCTTCACACATTTTTGGTTTGGTTTGTTTTAAAGGTCATTGTTTATTGTTTCAACAATGTTTGTCCATAGTATCTATGCCATATATTTTCAACTTACATATGCCCCTATACCATTAGCACTGTCAGCGCTTTGATTTAGAAAGGTCACCAAAAGAACGTTTCTGCATACTTATCTTGGACTTTGGCAAACGGATTCAGAGGAGAAGAATTTAAAAGTCTTTGCAATTTTTACCCCTTTCTGATCCCTGGCAACCAAAGTTCTATATAGAATTTAAGTCATTGAACCTTTTTTGATGAGGGTCATCAATAGAATATTCATGTGATGTTTGATTAATTAACCTTATCCCTCATATAGACGATTTATGGTGCCTCTGCAGCAGACGGTTTTTTGAAAACATGTCAACAGTTTCAGAGAAGAAGATTTGATGTTCACTGGACAGTGAGTGATTAAAATAGATAACAATGAGGCTTCGGCTTGAAGTTGATCTAAAAATAAATAAAACGTGTAAAGACCAAATCTTAACTTTAATTGTTATAGATATTGTATGTATTCTTTCATTCTCACATACAAGGAATTTGATTCAGATTACTTTGAAATTGTCAAATTCTGGAGGAAAGCTGGATAAATCTTAATGTAAGAAAGTCAAATTCTGACAATATGCAAATCTTAATTTAGAAAAATAGAAATTAATCATCATGAGAAATGTCTGTTCCCCCCTCACTATATGTTAACATGTTGTCTGCTTCTGATACATCAGTAGTAGTAGTCTGTAAGTGGTAAAGGGATAACCCTTTTTTACATGTAGATGCTTTCTGAAGCCTTTGCAGCAGATACATTTTGAAAACAGTTTGACAAAAAGAAATATTGCTCATAATGAGTAATTTCCCTTTTGCCAACATGTTTTCAACTATATTCAATAATAATACTTTTGAATATAGAAATTTTCCAAAATGTTATCTAAATGTTTTCAAAGTGGTCTGCTGCATATTTGTTGCATGATGTTGCATGGGTTCAGAAAACTGAAATTACTCTAAAATGTATCTACAATGTACCTGTATAATATAAAACTAAAGAAATATTTTGTTTTCTTATTGTCAGTTAGGACTACTTTTCTGTTTTCAATTCTTTAGTTTATGTGGATAACTTATGAAACATCTGAATCATTGATGTGTAAAACATACTGAGAGAAAAGAATTGAAATTGCTTTTATTGAACAATTTATTCTTTTCTTTTAGTGGATGTTACTGTATCTCATAATGCAATTGTCTATTGTCTATACTATTCATGTATTTCCGTCATTCAACAAATCTGCAGCAGCCCTTTGAAAACATCTTGGTAAGAAATACTGAAACTCAATTAAATTGAGTATAATTATTGAAAAGAAACTGATGTGGCAAGAGGAGAAAATACTCTCATCATTAGGATGAGCAAGTTATCCTTTTACCACAATGTTTTCAACAATTCAATAAATATAAGAATCACATTCTGTATCCGAGTACAACGAGGCGAAATGACGACCCCACTCATGGCAAATACTTTCAGGATCGCGAAAAACAATCCCATTAAATTAATTTCATTACAAACATTATTATTTACAGTTTTATTTTTATTTTGAAAAAGCCTCCAAAACAAAGTACTATCTACGCCAGAGGCAGTGTCTATGTCTTCGTTTATCTGCTGCAGATACTTGAATTAACTGTTTCTATAAAGTTTGCGATACCATCGTTTATCATCATTGTATGCCTTATACGAGCCATGATCAGTATCTCTTGGTCTGCCAGCATCAATCCAAGCCCTGCGTTTTATTCTCATAAGCGCATGGTATTGTTTGAGACTGTCAAGACTAATAAGGTTAAAGGTAAGGGCGATAACTGGAGTGCGGAAGATGCGAGGCGGATACTTCATTAATGCTAGTAATAATGCATTGGTATTGTTTATCAATAAAACAGTGTACTTCATCGTATTATCTATACTAACTGTCAAACAGCGACTAAAATCAGATTTATAAGTATACAATTGTTCATGGCATACTTTATGCAATGTAACGGTCAAGACTGGATTTTGAGAAGTGTACTCATATAACGTAATTTCTATATTAAAAACTATAGGCCAATGTGAAGAAACGTTAATACTGTTATCCTCTAGTATTTTACAGTACTTTATATAACATGACAGTTCTTGAGAAACAATGATGTGATCAATCAAAGACTTATGGCGGTTGTCAAATGACACATAGCTCGAGTCCACGCCGGAACACAAGGGGGATATAGTTACATTAAACAAATTGAAGAGAATGGTTAATCCGCTCAGCGCCGTACCCCTCCCATCGATTTGTTTAATAAATGTATTTCCATTTAAGTGGGCATTAAAATCTCCCATTAATATGACGCTACCTGATTGAGAGTACAGACTGGTTAGATCATGCAGCATCTCCAAGTGTTCCCTAAATCGAACAATACTATGGTTAGAGCTAGGTAGATACACTTGTATAACATAAATATATGTTTCACGTGATATCTGCACTTGAATACCCATAATCCTATTAGAGTCAATACATTAAGGTGAAATAATATGATTTAATTCATTCTTCCATAGTAAAGCAATGCCGCCTTTTCCTACTGTTCTGTTACTGTTAATATGAAGATCTGAATCGCATTAAACTTTGGATGTATACTACTCAGAAAATGAAAATCAGACGGATACAACCAATGCTCAGAATTTCCACATATATCTATTGACTCATTTTCTAAAACATTGCTAAGATAGTATACACCGGACATTAATCCAGTAGGGTTCCATGTAAATATTTGTAGATTACGCATAAAACACAGTGTATGAGAAAACAACAACGAAAAAGTAACCCATACAAGGACCAACAATATAGGACAAATGAAATAACACATCATGTAGTATATGTGCTATGATTACTCTAATATGCATTATCACTTTGATGCACATGGAGATATGAGTATTCGTGATCGACGTAATTCCCATACTGATCGCAGTCTTCACTGTTGTAATCCTCACGACTGCTACGAGACTGCCCGTAGTTGTGGTGACGATTATAACTACCATGGTGTTTATCAACATGGGGATTATACCTCGACCTATTGTTGTTAGTCCTAGAGGGATTATTATGCGCCACGTCACCATTCAAAACAGTATCATCGCTGTCACCTGTATCACTTTGGCTTTTCCAATGATATTTCTTAGTGTAACCGTTTTAAGTCAACCATGGCCTGCATGTAACTCTTCGCGGCCAGAAATCGAATTTGGCGTTTCAACATTCAGTCTTATCACCACTGACTGTCCATGCCTTTGGCGGTACGGATGTGCAGCTGATCTTTTTCTATATTGTTCGCAAATAACGTCGCATTTTAAAGGATAGAAACATAGAGTTTTATATAATTATTATACGGTAAACCAGGGACGTAGATTTACGTCCCTGGGTAAACCAAAGACGTATAAATACATTATATAATGTGTTCATATGTCTCTGTAAAATGTTGTTTTATTTTCATTCTAGATCTTAATACCGATTGAACGGGATTGTTTTAATGTAGAAAAGAGAATAAGCATCGTGTTGTCCAATCACAGAAGAGTAAACGGTTGTTTAAAAAATAGACTGTCAATCTTGTAATCGTTGTTACGTATATGGGAATCTATGAATAATAAGTAACCTCATTTACATGAATGATTGCAGGTCCGCATGCGATGTTCCTACAAGGGTCCGCACTCGATACTGTTCAACTTCGTAACCATTTTTGCGGGGTGAATTCTTTCTTGCATAATGCATAAACCTCCAATTTTCTTTAGAAAACTTCAAAGGTGACTCTTTTCAACGATAAAGGGTTTTCTACCTGAGAAACTTCATAAAGTGTGACAATTGAGGTTTGAAACTGGTTGATTTACATGGAAACAAATAGGAATAAGGAGTAATTTTGATGGCTAGTGCATTTCTAATGGTCGGGTCTTAAGGAAGAAAGGTAACTCTTGGCGACTGTCACATCGTTCATGAGTTTGATTGAAAGGGTTACGGTTTGAAAGATGCCGGACGTCCAAGGAACTGCTGCTGCTGCCCACCCGATGACGGCGAGACTTGGATCAGCATTGTTTTATGGAATCTCCTCTTTTTTCATCATTGTTTCGAATAAAATAGTTCTGACTACATATAAGTAAGTGCGCATTTTTATTGACACGATTTCTTTAGGTTAATTTGACATAATATGAGGGGTGCCAGTGAATTCATAACCTGGTGAACTCGTAACCTGTATATTTCGGTGAATTCGTAACCTATGCCAAATGTTAATGTAACCTTTGTAATTATTACATTTATATTGCAGAATTTGTTTTTACAAAATATTTGTTATTATATTTTGATGTAATATTATTATTAATAAATAAGTAAAAAGTTAAAGATTACGGCCATATCGAGGGCTTGGCGTGAAACGGTTGTAACTAAAATTTGTATTTTTTTTACCAAGGTTAATCACCTCGCCATAATTTTTCTTGGTAAACAATGGAAATTTAGGTGCCATTGCTCGTTCTGATTTCCCCTAAACCAGGGTTTTCAAAATAGGCTTTTAGTTACAACTGTTTCACGCCAAGCCCTCGATATAGTTGGCAGTTTTGTGATAATTAACGAAGTGTCAGTTGTTAATTAGGTGTGAACATATCGAAGATAATTACTTGATATGCGATTATCTAGATTGGTGTTTAATTATTTCTCAGCATGTGTTAAAGTTTGGGTTGAGTGTTTCGATGCATAAAAAAAAAAAGATACACATACATGTATAACATGTTTATACACAGATATTGTGAACTCATTATTGATTAAGATCGCACTGACGAAAATATTAATTTTCTCCTGATCTAAAATACTTAGGAATCACTCTAATTTTTCACAAACTGTTAGTATATAATTCTGCAACTTTAATTGATAAAAGGCGCTCGTCATCTCAATTATCTAGGATTATCACACCTCACACATCAAATAAGATATTATTAATTGCAATAAGAACAATGTGTAAGATTAATAAATATATCGTTACTTATCACATATTAGTTAAACTTGTACTAAAACAAGTTTCGAAATATTTTTTTCCAACAAACGCATCTTTTTTTAAAAAAAACCATCCTACAATATATATCAAATGAGAAATCATTTTCAATAGATTACGAATTCACTTAGGCCGGGTTACGAATTCACCGAACTATACAGGTTATGAGTTCACCAGGTTACAAATTCACTGTAACTCAATATGAGTATAGGTGCTACCTATTTCGGGTAAACATTTATTAACTTTTGTGATCGGTAAATAATTCCTCGCGAACTGCAGTTAGCCCCTTGCTTGCAGCACGATCAGTTAATTACGAGTCCTACCGACCTTCGCAAAAAAAATAAAAATCATCATCAGGTTAAGCTTATATTTAACTTTAAAATATAGCCAAGATTTTAAATCTATGAAATTATGAAGACAGGTACAACAAATAATCAACTTGCCCTTCATAAAGTACTTCAAATAAAACGATTGCATAATTTACGGAACTACATTTGTGACCAGTCAAACTAACGTTTCCTATAATTTCTGTCGTTTTCCTTTTGGTTATTTATTCATCATTTGCGTTATGACGAGTGTTATTAAACGGAAATTATCACACATAAAATTACTTGTACTCTTTCCGTTATCGAGTACGTATAGTCATATTTAATTATTTCCTCTAGAAGTTTTTTTTGTTTCGATATTTTCTTTTCACCCAATCAAAACGTAGCAGAATCGTGACTGCATCGAAAAATCCACTCTGGGCACAATTTTTGGAAAGACGGTATAGCAAAGTTTTGCAAAGTTCATACACATTACCTATTGACGGGAAACATTGCCGGCTTCGCAAAGTTTGTGTTAGCCAGTCAGGGCTCTCACTAGGCTTAAATTTTAGGGAGAAGTGACTTCTCCCTTCGGACAATTTAGGGCGAAGTGGGGAGACTTTAGGGAGAAGTGGGGAGACTTAAGGGAGAAGTGATATTTCTTGTGTGTCGTTACGAGTCGTAACCGCATCGTAATCGCATCGTTTGGGATAGAACACATTTACTTAAACAAAGATGAATGTTTTATTATTTTAATTTAATTATGATTATCACCTGAAGTTCTAAAATTGTTTTCTCTAAGAGTAGTTGAGATCCGAACATTATGTTCTAAAGTCGCAGAAATTAGTAATGAAGCTACCTTTTACTCGCCGTCCATTCCGTAAAGGTGTCAGGCATTTTGTAAAGAAGTCGATCGTAAGTGTCATAAACAATGTAAATTATTTGTATCGGGTTTGCGATCCGAACATTGTGTTCTAAAGTCGCCGATATAATTAATGAAGCTACATTTTACTCAACGTGTAAAGGTTTCAGGCATTTTGTAAAGAAGTCTGTCGTAAGTGTCATAAACAACGTAAATTATTTGTATCGGCCAAACATACACACTCTTTACAAGTAGAATTGAGGTATTGTCTTTTGATTGGTTATAATTCCAAATAATATGACACCCCCATGCTACAGCATTTATTATGAAACCCCTAAACACAAATATTTAAAAAAATCTAATTTTCTCAATTATTGAAGACGATTATCTCATTAAACCATGAATAGATTCACAATATTATTTATACTATTGAAAGGGTTAAAACATAATTCGATTTCCATCTCATTTACATCGGATACGTATTTAATGTTTTATCAGGGGGGGTGTCATAATATTGAAATAACAATCGGTCCTTTGATTATGCAAATTGGACTAAAGGGCACGATTTTGATTGGTTCTACGTCATTGTGTGTACTAATGATTCGATTCTTCATCGATTCTTTAGCTTTTAATGGATATACACTCTCAGTTGTCAAATAACTGATTATGCAACTGTGTATATCGAGAACTGTATATATCGATTCGACATGGTGCGTGACCGTGATCATTTTAACAGTGTCCGATGATAGGACAAAATTGTCGGCGAAGTAAACTTCGCTTTGACTGAGATTTTGGGCGAAGTCGACTTCGCTTTGATCGAGTGAATGGGCGAAGTCAGAAATTTTTAGGCGACCACTTCGCCTAAATCGCCCCCTCGTGAGAGCCCTGAGCCTGATAGAATCTATCCCTTTTTTTTTGTCATTTATCTCGAAGATCTGAACAACTACAGCAGAGTAGAAAATCTAAATTAATGAAATAGTATAATTATTGGATAGAGTTGAAAACATTTTAAGAAATTTCTCAGTTTGTCAGTGTAATAAAACATCGTCGGCTTCAGGGGCGTTAAAATGCATGTGTGAATGCCCTTCGCTCATTTACATTAAAATGAGACGGCAGACAACGTAAAAAGAAGAAAAATTCTCTTGAGTGGGCTCTTTTCCCACAATGATTCAACTTGCATTCAAGATAACTGTACCAAGCAAATTACATTGATGTTTTTAACCCTTTTCAACAGCAGACAACTTTTGAAAACATCATGACAAAAGGAGAAATTTTTCAAAACGAGCAATTTCTCCTTTTGCCACAATGTTTTTAACTTTTTTGAGTAATTATACCTACAATTATAGAGATTTTCCATATTTTTGACTAGACATTTTCAAAGTTGTCTGCCACAGATTTGCTGTATGTGGGAAAGGGTTAAAGGAGATGCCTCTTCCAATATCATGTTAATAAAAAGTAAAACATTTTTTAGACCTTTTCAAACTTTAAAATAAAAATAATTTTGTTGGAAAGATGTAAATGAGGTTTTATAGCCACTTCTTTTATCGTTGAGTCACAAATCAAGTGACTTTTGATACACCAAATTCAGTGCATTTAAAACTTTTATCAGTAAACATCATACATGGCGAGGAACATAGACAAGCAACTCTCCATGTTCAGCTGTTATCTAGTTAAAATAATTCGTTGAAAAATGCAATTGTCCACTCCAAAACTTTGTATCAAATCAAACTTTGAATTCATAAATTGCACACATATATACTGAAAGCTTAAAATGTCAACAAAAGTAACCAATATTTTTTTATAACTTATTTGCATTCATTGCACATAAATTTACATTGGTAGGAATGACAGGGAAAGCAGACCTATTATTATTATTATGACCTATTTTTATTTCAAAATATGAAAATGTGACCCGAATCTTGCCCTGGTTTTAGGTATTCAGGCTAAAAAAATAAATATGTGTGGTTCAGGTAACCCTACCTTCCCTATTTTTTGGGGCCGACCCTAGAACTTTTTATCGATTTTGGGAACTAAAATAATTGAGTACGAAACTGAAACGCTTGGAAAGCGTTTATCGATCGTAATAAAACAAACATGCATGGCGGCGGCCACAGTGTTCGCCGTGACGGTAGAAAACGCGTCCATGGCCCTTCAAAACTAATTATGAAGGCAGTCATCAACTCATCTACCGTCGGGGAAGTTTTTGCAAGAATTATTCCATATATTGATGAGATGTCTTGAATGTGCATATAGCACACATTTGTAACCACTTACGTCTGTAACAACTTGCAGCAGACAACTTGCAGCAGACAACTTGCTTCTGAAGAAAAAAAATAAAAAAAAAAGAAAGAAAGAAAAGCCTACCTACCCTTTTTCTTTGACCAATGTTACCTTTTTTTTTTTAGCCTCATGATAAATGCATGCGCAAACATTATGAGTAATATTTTATACTGGAAAAGTTCAAAACATAATGATGTAGGGCCAGACTGTTCCATATTAAACTAAAATACACAGTACATCAGGCCTTCAGAAAACCGAAAAAATCAGTCTGGACCGTTTTTTAACTCACCAGACAGATTTCAATCTGAAAACTTATATTATATGGGATCAAAACTGAGTCACTTGGTCAAATTTTACAAAACCGTTGCTAACGGAATAGAGGCCACATTGTTTCATCTTATCTTCATGAAAGTCTCGGTAGCTCAGTTGGTAACGACGCGGGCTGTCAAACCAGGGGTTGTGAGTTTGAATCCCGGCTCGGCCAACTTTCTTTCCGACGTTTGACAAAAGTCAATGCGACATGCGTCATTCGTCTTCCACCAATGGGTTAAGTCTATGTGGAAAAGCAGCCAGTTGCTTGGAAAGATTGTTGTGTGAAGTACTGGTGATGGAAAACCAGGAAACACATGAGTAGGTGAACTGGCCACCGTGATATGACTGAGAAATTGTTAAAAACGGCGTTAAACCCCAATCAATAAAATGAAAATGCATCAATCTTCATGTTAATTCCCAGTTAGGATTGAAAATTGATCACATGATGAAAAAACAACGTTTTGAACGCTTTAAACACCTTTCTTATATCCAATATTCATGAAAAATCATAAGAACATTGATCTCCATCAAATACCAGTCAGGTACGAAAACTAGGTTATGTTGTGTTAAAAACCACCTCACTAGGTCAAAATGTTCAAAAATCTTGTGAATACACTTGTATATCAACCAGTCAGTTGTAATGCTATCCCTGAGCGCCAAGGAGGGCAGTCATTACTACCATTTTTAGCTCACCTGAGCTTTGCTCAAGTTGAGTTATTGTGATCACCTTTTGTCCGGCGTCTGTCGTGTGTCGCGCGTCGTGCGTCAACTTCTTCTCCTCAGTAACCAGTGGGTCAATTGGGATAAAACTTCACAGAAAGCATCCTCTCAATGACCTCACCAGATTTCCTTCAAATTTTTGGGATCCATGCAGAATTCTGGTTTCCATGACAACGAAATGGAAAAAAAATCTTCTTCTCCAAAAATGGTTGGCAGATTTTTAAATAATTTTGTAGAAATGTTCCTTGGAGGACCCTCTATCAGATTCCTTCAAGCCATGTTGATTGGTCTAAAAACATGGCCGCCAGTGGCCAGGGCTATTTTGCATTATATGGCTATAGTGAAAACTTAAAAAATCTTCTCCTCCAAAAGTGTCAAGCTGATTTTCAAATAATTTTGTAGAAATGTTCCTAGGGTGACCCTCTATCAGATTCCATCAAGCCAAGTTGATTGGTCGGAAACTATGGCTGCAAGGGGCTGCAAAGTTAAGCTAACTTATATAGCTAAAGTTAAAGTATTTAGTATGACCCTGCCAGGGATCGAACCCGCGACCTCCCACACTCGAGGCGGTAGCTCTACTACTACACCATCGAGGCGGTCGAAACTCCAACTAGACCGCATGTATAAAGCAAATTATAAATGACAGTCTAAAATAACTCAATAAAACTTAATAGTAGTTTTGTAATCTTTTATTACATTGCCTTCATTCCGACTGTCCTGTCGGAGACATATGTTTATATGGGGTGATGGTCATTTTGTGGACTGTCACCTATGTTGTTAATGTATCACATCAATGCATCATAAAGACAGATATATGTATGAGAGATAAGTTAAACTAAATCATTAAAACAATAGGAGAATTCGTGGAAGACAGTGGTGCAGAGGTAGGGCGTCGGCTGTAATTCATAATTGCCTCGAAAAATAAGCCTCTGTTTGTGGGAAAAACCGGTGATAGTGACAACTTCTTCGATTATGGGATTTTCACATTTTCATATAGTCCAACCTGTCTAGTTTTGTCAAAGAAAGACATGTGTTACTTATCGTTGAAATGACGTCAAAGTTATTTTGATAATTTATGCTCGACGCTAAAACACAGACTGTTGTGTAGATTACTTGTGTGAGAAAGCCAGACAACATATGAATAGATGAACTGGCCCGCCGTGATATGACTGAACAATTGTTGAAAACGGCGTTAAATCCTTTTTATATAATCATTCTGTAATTTACCACTTAGAATGCCCCCTAATCCCCTAATACTATTAAGTTGAGAAGTCGTTCGGAGGAACACACCATTCATGAATTACCAGCTAACTAACACTTCTCCCTAGCACACAACTATTGACAACAGTGTGACAAAAAACATAAGAAATTTATCCCAGGACTCAAAATGTTGCGTCTGCAAGTTTTTATGTCAAAAATACATTACCAGTCATTTAATACCTCATATATAATCTCCATACCCTAATTCATCCAGAAAAAAGAACGCGCTTAGCGTATTCCTCACGCCCTGTGTGATATACACAGTTGGCGGTAAACATCGCTGCACGTGGCCAACTTTTCACTTTTAGTTTCTGGACACAACGACCTACAGGCTAAGAATTTATTTTCATTTCTAAATTTAATTTTCTTTGTTTGTTAAAGCTTTCCCTTTAACAGTCGTTTTCATTCAGTTAATTGTATTACATTAACTTCTTACGGTACTACTAAATATAAACACAACCGTTTATGTATTTAGTAATTTGTGTATTAATTAGGTAAGTACTCGCTGAGAGTCCACTTGTGTGTCCAGAGAGAAATAATTTCTGATTGAAACGTTTTAAGACGTTATCAGAAGGATCTTATTACTAATTAAAGGAATAGGATATCCAGTGTTTGAATACGCTGCTGAAATATCTTTCTCCTACCAGAGGTTGAATAACCCCTACTGTGGCTCTTACAGCCCTCGGATGTTTTATAAAGAACTTAAGACCCTTGACAGGGTACAGGATCCTGTTTATGTCTAAGGGAACACAGTTCACAGAAAGGTTGTGAAATGTGATGGGTTAGGAAGAACCAAAGGCAACTTGGTCTCAGTAGGAATACAGGTTTATAAGAACGGTTGAATAACCATACGGCTGCAAAACCTGATGAAATTCGTTTTTACTGAAAGCAAAGAACTCACTTCCCTGATAGTGTTCGCCAAGCAAGACGAATTTATAAGTCTCAGTTAATAACTTAAGAAGAGGCAGCTTCCGAAGAACGTAAAAGTTTGGAGAGAAATGGATCTGAACTTTGAAGTCAAGCGCATTGGAGCATCGAACAATATTTTTGTGCACAACGCCAACTCTTAAAGGCGAGAGGTCGGCAACATATGTAAGCATAATTACTGATTGACGTACCTTAATCGGTAAGAACTGTCTACTTCTAAGGAAGATGTAACGGTTATGTCGATAGGCAGGCCAGAAGGACGTTGAACTACGACCTCTGGGCCAATACTGTGTTTCTAATGTCATCGTCTTTTTTAGGCAGAGAATAATAACGAAACCGGAAGTTGACTTTTTGAATAATGGGGGCAATTCAGGGAGTAATTATTATTGTCACTGATTGAAATCTAGAAAGAGTACTGTTTTCTCTATTGATCACATGTCCTAGGCTGTTAACTAAGCCCTGTACTGTAATGAGTATTAAACACACTGCCCCGAACTGTAAACAATTCGGGTGTGGTGTGAAGCATGTATCGGGCCGTTTCCCCTAATTACTGATCCTGATCCAGGAAATGGGAGTCGGATTCTCAAGTAGCGAATCGAGTCTGTCCGAAGGGCCAGCTCGACGAGAAACATCCTACAACTTGAGGGGAATAGATCCGACTTGCCCATTTTGGGAAATAATTCCAAACGCAGGTAATCGAAGTGAAGTGTTTGAAAGGAACACTTCCCTGTTTACAATGAATCGACGGTCATTCCTCGATGAAAAAGCAACCAGTACACGGTAAAAGGCGTCTGCTAGGTCTAAGAAATCGCTCAGACAGCCGTTCCGGATTGCGTTCTTGATGAAACGGCACATTCCATTTTATTACTTGACCGTACTAGACGCAATCTGAGTCGATAAGTCTTATTCCGGTCTTCACCGGCTGTCTTCTTAGGAACCAGAAGAAAGACGGTTGTAGAAACCACCGAATGGAAGGTTGATACCCTCTCTATGGCATTCCTGTTAGATTTAATAGAGAGGAGCGCTTCCCTATAGCTGCGGATTAGGGCCAGTGCTCTACTTGGTTGTATGCAAACTTTGCTCCCGTAACGGGGCTTTGATAAGGCAGGACCAGCGGAAGCAGAAAGGTAGGCTCGAACTTAGCCTGTCGCTTGTGTCTTCACAGGTTGGGCTTCTAAGAATGCCTTTGCAGAAGTCGCTGTACGTTCTGTCCCTGTGAACGATGTTGCCGCATACGCCGAAATCTTTCAAGGAAACTATGTGTTTAAAAAAGTATTCATGAGGTAAATATTATAAACCTGCAGCAGACAATTTTGAAAATATCTGAAAGGGAATTTTTGTTTTCCCACAACGTTTCAATTAGTAAATATATATATATATATATATATACATATATAATATATATAAATGATGTAAAAACCTATAAATGAATATACTAGAGGAAATGTAAGGAATATAACTGAAAGTCGTAATTTATAAGGATTGATTAGCACATTTTGGGGAAACTACCCATTGTACCTAATTTCTCTTTATCGAACAATGTTTTATGAAATTTGCAGCAGTTTTGAAAACATTTCGAATCCATTACTGAAAGTACTAATTAAGGATAGCTATATTGATTTAAAAAAAATATAACTAATCATTCAATGGTGTGTTGGTGTTTTTACAGTTGATTTCGTTCCTTTATTATCATTTTAAAAGTTAAAAAATAACTTAAAAATTATGCTTTGATTTGTCCCCACATTTTCCCCATTGAAATATTACTGGCAATAACAGTAATTAAAATTAACCCTTTCCCCAAATACAACAAGTCCGCAGCGGATGAGTTTGAAAACATATTGACAAAATTATGGAAAATCGTTCATCAAATAATTGGTTTATACAAATAATGTCTATGTCCGACATTGTCGAATTGCGTATAGGCAGTGGTATGAAACATCTGGAACGTAGAACTACCTACGTTCCTGTAACATCCCTCATCATATAATTATAAAATAAAGTATGAAAATAATTCAAATACTTCATTATAGATCTAAATAATGATGTTGTTTACACATTAAATTATATAACTTTATATGAATACTGTATAATTTGCTTTCTCAACGAAATGTCGATTTGTTCTATTTTATTATGACACAGTCAGTCCTCGAATTGACCTAGTTTGTGTATGTATCTCTGATCCGGCATATCGAGTGTGGCGCGTAGGAATACACATAATAATGTTTACCGCAGAAATATTTGTATTGCTTAAGATGAAATTCAACTTAAAAGACGCAAATACATTTTCAGTTTGAAAATAAAGTGTAGATACTATATTCTTTATTCAACTGATTGTGAATGAAAAGACTATTAGGTAGATTTTACATTGAATTCATCGCACTATATTGATTAGCGTATGTATAAAAAAGTTCCTGTATAATTAAATGTTATAGGGCATATTCCATTTGGGTCAGCAGGTAATCACATAGGAAGGAGATTATTACATAATAATCACCTTCCAAAAATGACAAGCGTTTGACGACTCCAATTATTCACTCGGAATACTTTATTTTATTTTGTAGGTTGTATAAAATTAATACATCTGAAATATAAGCGAAGTCTTATTTGTCCCACATAAAATAATCGTTGTATATATATCTGTTGTCCCATCAATATTTATTTATTTTTGATAGTTTAATAATGGAATACAAGAACAAAATTAATACACCATTACTCGTAATCATAGTAATATATACTCATCAAATAAAAAACAGATAATTGATGATTCAATGGAGACATATAGATACATGTGCTTATATGTTAGCCACTTTCCCCCTGCGACAATTTAATCCCGCCTACTTTGTAAGATGAGAATGATCATAGATCAAGAAAATATGTTGTGCAGGCACACCAGACCAATGCAGCTTCTAGTGTTCTGTTTTGTATTACCCTCAAACTTGGCAGTACAACGATTTTGCAAGAAGCAATGTGACTCGTCAAGGTTTTGTTTAAATAAATATTTAAAATATTTTTGTTTAAACCAGTATTGTATGGTGTACATGTCGATTTTTAATTACATTTCCTGTTTGACATAATTGTCTTAACCCTTACGCCTTTTGAAATAATTGTGGCACAAGGAGAAATTACTCATAATGAACAATTTCTCCTTTTGCCACACTGATTTTGACTCTATTCAATAATCATACTTCTTTTTAGCTCACCTGAGCACAAAGTGCTCAATGTGAGTTATTGTGATAGCCTTTTGTCCGGCGTGCGTTGTGCAGTGTGCGTCAACTCCTTCACCTCTGTTACCATGCAGTGGGTCAATTAGGATAACACTTTACAGAAAGCATCCTCTCATTGACCTCACCAGAATTCCTTCAAACTTTTGGGATCCATGCAGAATTCTGGTTTCCATGGCAACGAAACAAAAACAACTTTAAAATTCTTCTCCCGAACTGGTTTGCAGATTTTCAAATAATTTTGTAGAAATGTTCCTTGGATGACCCTCTATCAGATTTCTTCAAGCCATGTTGATTGGTCAAAAACATGGCCGCCAGGGGGCGGGGCTATTTTTGCCTTATAAAGCTATAGTGAAAACTTAAAAAATCTTCTCCTCCGAAAGTGTCAGCCAAATTTTCAAATAATGTTGTAGAAATGTTCCTTAACTTAAGTGACCCACTATCAGATTCCTTCAAGCCATGTTGATTGGTCGAAAAACATGGACACCAGGGTGCGGGGCTATTTTGCCTTAAAGGTGAAATGCAATGCAGAATTTTGTATATCAATTATAACCTTACGCTTATTCAGTAATTGTGTACAAATACATCGGAAAAATCCATTCCTCGGTATCTTTACTTAAATGGGCGTTATTAATGAAATACGCAACATGATTTACTGTACTTTTTCACTTTTCCAATAATCAAATTTCGCGCATGCGCAGTCCGCCCATTACTGATGACGTCATTCGTTGACAACTTGACCATATCTGTAATGGAGACTAGTGAAATTATGCAAGGTTTAGAAGAAACAGATGCGATTTCTGTATTAATTCCAGCAATTCAGAGTGTTAAACCGTACCAGATTAAACCAAGACGACCATTGACACCTATTTATATCGTCCTTTTTGGAAATTCAATCTTCCAGCGATGAGAACGAGTACTATGAAATTGATCGTTTGGACAATACAAATTGGTAGGAAAATTTCTTGTTTTATTCAAAGCTGAAATCGTTTTTCTCCCATTCTTTGTTTTCAAATATCTTCAAAGTTACTTCGTTGGTTTATATATTTAGCCATTTAATTCGATCAAAACGATATTAACATATAACCAGAGACATATAAACATATGTTTTGATATGTCTCTGATATAACCGAACCGGCATTTTCGAAGTTGAAAATTTCTATTAAAGCAGCAGTAAACTTTGGAATCTTTTCAACAAAAAATGCAAGTAAATATGGTTAATGCTTTCAAAATATATAAGTACTATAACATAAATATAACTTTTTTTTTATCGAAGTTGAAAACATAAGTGGGAAAATAGAAATAATTTGCCATGGGAAATTTCTTCTTTTCCAATAAATACAATATATCTACAACTTTTTTTCACAGGATGTACAGAAATGTAGCCTGCCGAAGGCTTACAAGATGGATATGGCATAGACTTGGAAGGGGTGTGCGGAAAGTCCTACCAGCCTGTGCTGTGGAGAAGATCAGACAAAAGTGGCCCTCTGAGCAGTACACTGGATTTAAATATGCTAGAAACTATTCAATAATTATTGTTTTGACATTTGACCCATGTGAAATAGATGTGATAAAATTTAAACCAGTAAAAATATATATTGTTGTATTTACAATTCAATGTCTACATTGTTGCAAGCTGTGAATGCATTGTTAAATATTTCCCACTTGCACCTGACTAATGAAGTCGTTATGAATCAAAGCGCCAATGGCACTGT
Source organism: Serripes groenlandicus (assembly GCA_031761405.1). Taxonomy (NCBI): domain Eukaryota; kingdom Metazoa; phylum Mollusca; class Bivalvia; order Cardiida; family Cardiidae; genus Serripes; species Serripes groenlandicus. The sequence goes on from JASEVX010000001.1 coordinate 186,701,909, forward strand.
AGTGGTGATCGTATGGAAAATCCTGCAAAGTAACAAGCAGTATATCGGTGTAGGGCTTGCGATGACTCTGGTGCGGGTAAATTTGAGAATGTATCAACCCTGCATCTTTTGACTGTAGAATAATGTTAGTTTGCCAGAATTTTGTCTTGGTGATTTTTTAGTTACGTTCTGAAATTGGTCATGATGTGTTCAAAATTAGGCCATTCCGAAGTTATGAAAAATCTAGTTGGTATTCGATAGACTACCGTTTTGGCTCATTAGAATGGCTATTTGTAATCTAAATTGTTCGGGTTTATCACCAGGTTGCTAGGCCATATTAAGATAAAATATTTTTTTACACTTTAGAAATGACTAAATTATCAAGAAAGGAGAGAAAACAGTATCCATTAGTTTGGTGTTTGTTTCAATGATGTCCAATATTAAACAGGTCTGTTCAATTTAGTCCCTTCACATTGCATGATTGAGGGATGTCAGAGACATGTAAACACAGTGTATTTATATGTCTCTAAGGTTGTTAAACTGCATCGAATAATGTGAGTGCAAAAACAAACACAAAACATGCTCAAAAAGCACAATTTCACTATTTGCCAAACTGTTCAATTTATAAAAATATAGGCATATATTATAATGCTCGATCTCCAAACTAAATTAGGCTACACTTTCAGCATTGATTGCTAATTGACTCTAGAACGTGCAGACGTGTATACATAACGTGTCTACACACTGACATCGTGTGTTCTTTAAACCTTTGTAAACCAGTCTTATCATCTAGACGCTTTCATATATTTAAACAACTACAAAATAAAGCGTTTATAATATTGAGATTTAAGAACACCAGTCTCGCGAGCTATTTATAGAACCTTTTGGAATTTCCAGATTTGAGTATCATCGGAGTTATTTGCCGTTATTTTCAAGTCAGAACGCGCAATGATATTTATTATCTGCCCAATCATGACGAAGATAATATTTACATATTTTAACTCTATGTAGATAATGTCTCGATAAAACTCAAATATTAGTAACAATCCGGTACCAAAGTAGCACTGACATAATTATTATTAATCACGTCTCTGCATCAATGATCGAACTATAACGGATGTGAGTAAATTAGTTTGCAGTAAGGAAAAAAAAATCAACCGATTGTTCAAAACCGACTATGTAAATATTTTTTCGTTATTGTTGTTTCTGTTAGCATTGTGGCGATTGTCAAACCAATCGCCACAAAAATGAAGTTTTTCCTGAAAAAGGAGAAAATTTCCCATAAAGATTAATTTTTCCTTTATTCATAGAGAATTTGCATAATTTACACAGATCTTGATGCTGTCTTCTGCTTCCGATTTTCAGTTTGCAGGACATGGTTAATTCTTTCCTAATAAACCCTTTCCCACCTTTAGACACTTTCTGACGCCTCTGCAGCAGACGACTTTTGAACAAATTATTGCTAAAGTAGAAATTGTTCATGATTGGACAAAATATTTCAACTTTGTTTAACAGTCAACCCTTTCCCTCATAAAACAATTCTGCAGCAGACGACTTTGAACATTTTTTGTCAACAAATAGAAAATCTCTATAATTGAATGGACAAACTATGACTAAAAGTTGAAAACATTGTGGCAAAAGGAGAAATTGCAAATTCTTCTTTTGTCACTATGTTTTCAAAAAGCGTCTATATGAGGGAAAGGGTTAATCTATCTTTTATGGAGATTTTTCAGGTTTATGTCACTTTGATGATACAGTTTTCTGCTGCAGATTTGTTGTATGTGAGGAAGGATTAAAATGAGCAATTTCTCCCTTTCCTGATATGCTTGGAGCTTCTAGACTAAAATATAAATTACATTTAAAAGCAACTGTTCATCTGCCCACACTTATATCAATTTGAGCATTGTGCAGGGAAACTAATCTAAGTGTAGCTATCAAATTGTCACCCTTTACATCCCTCCTACATGAATCAATCAATATTAACAATGTTGACATCTACCTTGACTGTTTGTTAGATCACCTGAGCCGAAGGCTCAAGGTGAGCTATTCTGATCACTTTTTGTCGTCCGTCCGTCCAGCGTTAAATTTTAGCTTTAAACATCATCTCCTCCCAAACTCCAAGGACAATTTCCGTGAAACATCACAGGACTGTTCCTCTGGTTAGCCTCTTTCAAAGTTGTTCAAAGATTTAAATTCCATTGAGAACTTTGGTTGCTGCGGCATCAGAAAGGGGGCAAAAGGTCCAAACTTTAAAAATCTTCTCCTCCGAATCTGCCTGTCAGATTCAAATATAATTTGGTAGAAATGTTCATTGGGTGACCCTCTATAAAAAAAATTCAAGCCATACTGATTGGTCGAAAAACATGGCAGTTAGGCGGCATCAAAAAAGGGGCAAAATTACAAAATTTGAAAATTCCATTTTTATGCAAATGCTTGTCTGATTTTAAGAAAATATAATACGAATCTTACTGTAATGATCCTCTATTTAATTTGTTTAAGCCGTTTTGATTGGTTACACAATCATAGCAACCAGGCGTCATCACAAAAGGGGTAAATTGAACTTTTAGCTACAAATGACAACCATCTCCTACCATTCCAATAGACCAATTACCACAAAACATCACAGGAATGTTCCTTTGTTGGTCCTCTTTCAAAATTGTTCAAAGATTAAAATTCCAATGAGAACTTTGGTTGCTTCGGCATCAGAAAGGGGACAAAATGTCCAAACTTTAAAAATCTTCTCCTCCGAATCTGCCAGTCAGATTCAAATATAATTTGGTAGAAATGTTCCTTGGGTGACCCTCTATAAAAATTGTTCAAGCCATACTGATTGGTCGAAAAACATGGCAGTCAGGCGGCATCAGAAAAGGGGCAAAATGACCAAATTTGAAAATTCCATTTTTATGAAAGTGTTTGTCTGATTTTAAGAAAATATAATACGAATCTTACTGTAATGATCCTCTATTTAATTTGTTTAAGCCGTTTTGATTGGTTACACAATCATATCAACCAGGCGTCATCACAAAAAGGGTAAATTGAACTTTTAGCTACAAATGACAACCAACTCCTAGCATTCCAATAGATCAATTTCCACAAAACATCACAAGAATGTTCCTTTGGTGGTCCTCTTTCAAAATTGTTCAAAGATTTAAATTCCATTGAGAACTTTGGTTGCTGCGGCATCAGAAAGTGAGAAAAATACCCAAATTTTAAAATCCTTTTCCTCCATAATCTACTTGTGTGATTGCAAGATAATTTGGTAGAAATGTTTCTTAAGTGACCCTTTAAATAAACTGTTGAAGTCATATTGATTTCGTTGAAAAACAGGGCAGCAAGGCGGCATCAGGAAAGGTGCAAAATGACAAAAACTTTATAATTCCATTCTTATTAAAGTTCTTGTTAGATTTCAAGATATAAATGGCCTTTACTGATAAGCTGTTTCTTGAGAAGTGTCCACTCCTTTCAGTTTCATTTGCACTCCCTGATAAAATTTTCCAGATATTTGCAGTTAAATATTTGCTACTAATTTACTATCAATTAGGTGATCGATTTAGGGCCATCTTGGCCCTCTTGTTGTTTATAGCAGAGCTAGATCAAACAGCACATTTGTTAAGACTGATCTTGAACTACATTACTCTCAAAAGTCCACATAGTTGGTTTTACTAGATTATGGATCATATTAAGAGTTGATTGCTCTTTCAGGAACTAAATTAAACATAAGGATTGATTTATTGTTTTGTGTTTTACGCCCTTTTCAAGATTTTTATACACTGCCAGCGGCGGTGGTATATTGGCGTCATCTTCTCCGTCTGTCCATCCGTCCATACGTCCGTACGTCCATTTCTTGTGAACGTAACTCCTCCTACGTTTCTGACCGTATCTTTTCAAAACTTGATCAATGTCATAATTATAATGTGCAGATGTGCATGAAGCGGCGATTTTCCGGTTCATTGATATTTGCAAGATTTATGTCCCTTGTAACTTAGTCTCTGTAGCTGATTGATATTGCAGCCTTGTGAATGCAACTCCTCCTATGTTTCTGACCGAATCTTTTCAAAACTTGGTCAATGTCATGACTATAATGGGTAGATGTGCATGAAGCAGCGATTTTCTGGTTCATTGATTTTTGCAAGATTTATGTCCCTTGTTACTTAGTCTCTGTAGCTGATTGATATTTCAGCCTTGTGAACGCAACTCTTCCTATGTTTCTGACCGAATCTTTTCAAAACTTGGTCAATGTCATAACTATAATGGGTAGATGTGCATGAAGCGGCGATTTTCCGTTTCATTGATTTTTGCAAGATTTATGTCCCTTGTAACTTAGTCTCTGTAGCTGATTGATATTGCGGCTTGTGAACGTAACTCCTCCTACGTTTCTGACTGAATCTTTTCAAAACTTGGTCAATATCATAACTATAATGGGTAGATGTGCATGAAGCGGCGATTTTCCGGTTCAGCGATTTTTAGCTCCACTGGCTGAAAGCCAGTCGAGCTTATGTCATGGCGAATTGTCCGTCGTGCGTGCGTAAACTTTTTCCTTTAAACGACTTCTTCTCACTAACCACTTGGCCAATTTGGTTGAAACTTCATAGGAAGCATCCTCTCAATGTCCTCTCTTAAATTTCTTCAATTGTTTTGATCCATCCATAATTCTGGTTTCCATGGCAACCAAAAGAAAAAAATAGTGAAAACTTAAAAAATCTTCTTCTCCTAAAGTGTCAGGCCGATTTTCAAATAATTTTGTAGGAATGTTCCTAGGGTGACCCTCTATCAGATTCCTTCAAGCCAAGTTGATTGGTCGGAAACTATGCCCGCCAGGGGGCGGGGCTTATATAGCTAAAGTAAAAAAAAAAAAATCAGGTGAGCGATTCCAGGGCAATCATGGCCCTCTTGTTATTGTTTCTCAATCAAACTTATACAGTAGTTAGATATCCATGAGTGTTTGGTTCATTTCTAAAAAACGGCCAGATCTACCCATGCATGGCTGGATAATGGCCCTTGAAATTGTCAAAATTGCTATAATACAGCTTGTGAACACAATAGAGCTTCCATTTACTATCTGATCGTCACCAAACTTAGATGGTATTTGAATATTGATGATATATTGGTTCCTTTTGAAACAAGCCAGATCAATGCCAGTAGAGCATAGGCCCTCATGGGCCTCTTGTTAAATTATATATATTTAAATGTATGTATCTAATTCAGGTGCTTTTACATATAGAGTATATAATATGATTTAATAGTACCTATAAGTGCAATATAATGAAATAGTGCTTTATATAAGAATAAGCAGCATATAAAGGAGCGCGCTGTCCTCCGACAGCTCTTGTTCTTTTGGGTCTTTACAATACCCATAATGCAATAGAAATTTCGATTTGATGACATCCTGTTTGACCTGACCAGTTTTATTTGAACTCATTTTAAAAATAGAAACCGAGTTTAATTACACGGTATAGTAAAGTTCATACACATTACCTATGGTGGGGAAAAAATCACCGGATACATTGCCCATTAGTTTACCCGTATCAAAACATTTCCCAATCAAAGTTTGAGATAATAAACTATCTTACTGGTAAAACATGTCAATCTGATTTGATACATGAACCCCTTTTTAGCTCCACTGGCTGAAAGCCAGTCAAGCTGATGTCATAGCGAATTGTCCGTCGTGTGTGCGTGCGTGTGTGCGTGCGTGTGTGCGTGCATGCGTTAACTTTTTCCTTTAAACAATTTCTTCTCCCTAACCACTTGGCCAATTTGGTTGAAACTTCATAGGAAGCATCCTCTCAATGTCCTCTCTTAAATTTCTTCAATTTTTTTGATCCATCCATAATTCTGGTTTCCATGGCAACCAAAAGAAAAAAATAGTGAAAACTTAAAAAATCTTCTTCTCCTAAAGTGTCAGGCCGATTTTCAAATAATTTTGTAGAAATGTTCCCTCTAATGGGTGACCCTCTATTAGATTTCTTCAAGAAATGTTGATTGGTTGAAAAACATGGCCGCCAGGGGGCGGGGCTATTTTGCCTTATATAGCTAAAGTGAAAACTTAAAAAATCTTCTTCTCCGAAAGTGTTGAGCAGATTTTCAAATAATTTTGTAGAAATGTTCCTTGGGTGACCCTCTATCAGATTCCTTCAAGCCATGTTGATTGGTCAAAAAACATAGCCGCCAGAGGGCGGGGCTATTTTGCCTTATATGGCTATAGTGAAAACTTAAAATACCCTCTCCTCCGAAAGTGTCAGGTCGATTTTCAAATAATTTTGCAGAAACGTTCCTTGGGTGACACTCTACAAGATTCCTTTTAGCCATGGTGGTTGGTAAAAAACATGGCCACCATGGGGCAGGGCTGTTTGGAGATTTGATTTTTGCCTTATGGCCGTGGAGCGATATTGGCCCTCTTGGGCCTCTTGTTATTAGTTTTTAAGCTTGAGATCATGATTGAAACAATTTGTTTGAATCATAACATACTGACTGTTACAGCATATGGAAAAACTTTTTAAAATGAATATATGTACACTTTCTAGATAAATGGAAGTTATCATGCCCCCCTTTGAAGAAGAGGGGTATATTGCTTTGCATAATGTCAGTCGGTATGTCGGTCGGTCCGTCGCTAGACCAAAGCTAGTCCGAGTGAAAACTCAACAATGCCTGGACCTATGCCTATGGTCCTCAAACTTGACTTGGAGGTTGGGCCTGACCAGTAGATGACCCCTATTGATTTTAAGGTGACTTTGAATGCGAAAAGCTTGTCTTAGTGATAACTTAACATTGCCTGCACCCATTGCACTCCAACTTGACATGGATGCTGGGGGTGTCCAGTAGATGACCACTATTGATATGATGTCATCAGGTCAAAGGTCAAGGTCACAGTGACCTTGAGCATGTAAAGCTTGTCCGAGTGATAACTCAACATAACCTGCACCCATGGCCCTCAAACTTAACTTGGAGGTTGGGCCTGACAATTAGATGACAATTATTGATTTTGAGGTCATCGGGTCAAAGGTCAAGGTCACAGTGACCTTGAACGCGAAAAGGCTGTCCGAGTAATAACTTGACATTGCCTGCACACATGGCCCTCAAACTTGACATGGAGGCTGGGGGTGACCAGTATATGACCCCTATTGATTTGAGATCATTGGGTCAATGTCACTGACATTGAACACAAAATATTGTCTGAGTGATAAGTTGATAACTCGACATTGCCTGTACCCATGGTCCTCAACCTTGACATGGAGGCTGGGGGGGACCAGTAGATGACCCCTATTGATTTTGAGGTCATCAGGTCAAAGGTCAAGGTCACAGTGACCTTGAGCTTGAACATTTTCCAAGTGATAACTCGACATTCCCTACACCCATGGCCCTCAAACTTGACATGGAGGCTGGGGTTGACCAGTAGATGACCCCTATTGATTTTGAGGTCATCGGATCAAAGGTCAAGGTTACTGACCTTGAACGCGAAATCTTGTCCGTTTGCGTCCAGCATGGCCCTCTTGTTACTTTGAGCAAGTTGAAAATTTGTCAGAATGTTGTCTTGATGATATCTAGTCCATGTTGGAATATGGGTCATATCAGATAAAAAAAATATAGATCACTAGGCCAAATGAAGGAAAATCTTGTAAACACTGTGGAGGTTGCATTCAGAATAATTGTCTTGATGTGTTTTGCATTGCAGTACTTTGTATAATTAAGGTGAGCGATCCAGGGCCATCATGGCCCACTTGTTTATAATGAAAATAACAAACTACTCATGTTTTAAAATTATATTATGATGAGCGCCCTTGTGTCAATGATGCATAACAATATGCAGATCGGAAGCAATATGTCTTTAGGGAATTAAATGACACATTTAAAATTGTCAAGGATGAAATATATTTGTACGAAAGACCCGATTCCTACTTATTCACAGAGGTGTCGTTCTTGAAACTCTCTTTATAGGCAGAGAGTGTTCGTTCAAAGTAATTTTTCTATTAAAACTAGTTTTATCTCGGTTTGTTCTTTTCTTTATTTGTTTCGAACCAAATAAACATTTTAAATCACCTACGATTTACTATTTGTAAGTATGTGTAAAGAGCGACTCTCTGCAAAGGAGATTAATCTACGCAGTTGGTATTCGCGAGTCACGCGATCAACAGTTTTAGCTTAGAAACATTTCATATTTTAGATATACATGGATAAACATTATAAAATGCCTTCTTCACAAATCAAGACATCTCTTTGAACATGAAAATAACATTCAGTAAGTTAAAATTGCCATTAAAAGGAGAATATTCGAGGTCATTTTCATCTCGATATTTACACATAACAAACCATCTGCTTCAAGCAAGTGCGCATATGTAAACAAATTAGACTGTGCGATGTAAAGGTTTGTAGTTATCGCCTTTTGAGTACACGTAGTATATACTGTAAAATAAAGTATACCAGTCTAGCTAATAGGGACTGTTTGGTCTTCGTAAATAAAACAAAAAAACATAAATGCGAGTCAAAATAAAGAAACTGAAAATACCTAAAACATCGGAATATTTATTTTATTTTAGATGTGTCATTACTTAGTGTTTTTAAACAAACACAATTGTAATATGTTCAAAACATCTAAATGTGTTTCTTTCTAATAATAATCCCCCCTCCCATGTGATTTCCGAAAACCTATTAAAAATAGAAGTCGCTTTTGCCCGGCGACCAATAAGTCTGCTGTTTTGTATGTTGGATAGGATTATGATTTATATAAAAATGTTCATGAAGTTTTAAACAGAAAGGAATAAACAAGCATTTAATTACTCCCCCCAGACCCCCCTCCTCTGAACACTAGTACAATTGTTTTACAAATGTATATTTAGAAATCAAATTTGTCATCATTTCGCTAAAATCGTATTGTGAGCAACTTTTGCCCTTGACACAAAATGTCATTTTATAACGCTTTCCAACAATAATTAAACATACAATAATTATTCAGTAAAAACCATTCATATTCCAGAGACATATAAATATATATGTCTCTGCATATTCATAGTTGACACACTGTATAACAAATTGAAAATTGGGCTATTATATATAAACATAATCCAGTTATTATGGGGAAAATAGAACTTTTTGAGTGTATCACAATATTTTAAAAAACCGGGGCATACTCATAAAGCCTCAAACACAGAAGAATAAATAATAATTAAATATTATCTATGATTGTTAAATATTGAAAAACTTTTCCTTACCACTTGTCGCTGTTTTTTCCCAAAAGCACCACAGACTTTCTGTTCCTTCAAAATGGTAGTCCTAAATATCGTTGGCACTGCGTTCTTTTTTAATTGAAATCTTCGGGGTTTGAACCCAAGATTGGCGAGTGTATGTCAAAATCCCCTCACTCTGAAAATGGCATAGGAGTCAAAATCCCCTCGACCAAAATGATAGGGTAGTCAAAATCCCCTCGACTAAAATGATAGTGTAGTCAAAGTCTCCTTGATGGGTATTCATAATCCGCTCAATCTAAAGATCATATATTCTCTTGTAAAGCTTAATATAAATTTAAATATAGTACATCATTTCTATTTTATTATACCCCCCACAAACAAGTTTTGGGGGGGGGGGGTATATAGGAATCACCCTGTCCGTCCGTCTGTCTGTCCATATGTCTTGTAAGCACAACTCCTCCTTAACGGCTGGACCGATTCTGATGAAACTTTACACAGTTGCAGTACACAATCTGAGGATGTGCATGAAGTAAGATTATCCCTGTCCGTCCGTCTGTCCGTGTCCGCCTGTCTGTCCATATGTCTTGTAAGCGCAACTCCTCCTTAACAACTGGACCGATTCTGATGAAACTTTACACAGTTGCAGTACACAACCTGAGGATGTGCATGAAGTAAGATTATCCCGGTCGGAAGTATATCTGTCCGTCCATCCGTCTGTCCATATGTCTTGTAAGCGTGAGACGAGGGGTATCCTTTGTGAGTTCACTCACAGTTCTAGTTTTTAACTATAATAAGAAACTTGCAGACATTTCCTTTTACAGTCATCTTAGTGATCAGTCAATAATTACCCGTTAATTACATGTTAATTCCCTTAAAAAGAATGTGATTGAATGCAAACTGCCTTAGATAATTACTTTAGTACTTAATTGGCAAAGATGCATGTATGGTGGAAGCTGATGTTCTGCGTTGTGACCGTGGTGAACCCCCACAGAAACGGGTGAAGAAGGCAACAAAGACACACCAACAACGGCTGAAAGATCTTTGCCTTCAATACGTATATGGAGATAAGTCCCTTGAGGAATAAGATAAACACATGAGTGTCTAAATATGGTAGAAAGTGGTTAGTTAAAATATAAAATGTCCTAGAAACTGTATGCTGAATATTTGTTTAAATGATTAAATTACTTACTATGTTATTTGTATTTTAAGTGCAATGTTATTTTAGTCTTAGACACCTTGGATGTTTCCTAATGTCATACATTATGATTACCCTGCTAATCCCATCGAGGGGATTTTGACTACCCTAGCATTTTGGTCGAGGGGATTTTGACTACCCTATCATTTTCAGGGTGAGGGGAGTTTGACTGAGGGGATTTTGAATGTCTCCCAGATCGGCAGCTAGCCTGGGACTTATTACAAAACAATCTTCAGTGAAATGATCCTGACATAATCATGAATACTTAGTAGATTTCCACAACAAATGTCGCTGGCTCAAAACAAAATCCACGGTTCATGTTCACCCTCCATTTCAAGTTTAAATCGGTGTCTCCTGGGAATGTAAACAAGGAAAGACCTGATACGAACGAGTAACTACAGCCTGGAGCAACGCACCGAACCGGCATTGTGTCGTGTCAATTCAGCGTTCACGAGAAATAGATACAAATTATTAACACAACGAAAATAATCTACCATTTCTGTAAGGCTTCAACTGACATCACTTCCGGTTTAATCACGTGACACAAATTCTCTAGATTTGTTTAGTTACCGATACAGGTGCGCCAACACAAAATCCATGATAACAACATCATTTCAAATAATTGAGTGACAATTTTTACGCAGTTGTTATTATAAAAGTAAAGGTCACAATAAAATACAATTGAAAAAGTGCGGGGGCGGGGCTATTTTGCCTTATATGGCTTAAGTAAAAACTTAAAAAATCTTCTCCTCCGAAAGTGTTTGGCAGATTTTTGGCCGGATTGCTCTAGCAATTCCGGTCTATAGATTGGCGATGTCTGTCTGTCCGGATGTCTGTCTGTCAACATTTTGGTTAAAGTTTCAGGTTGAGGCAAAATCTCAGCACTGGAAAGGGTTACAAACTTGAAACTTTGCCCTAACCAGTAACAAGTTCTATTGATTTCTATGGTTACTTTGAATTCCGGTCTATAGATTGGCGATGTCCGTCCGTCTGTCTGTCTGTCCGTCAACATTTTGTTTAAAGTTTCAGGTTGAGGCAAAATCTCAGCACTGGAAAGGGTTACAAACTTGAAACTTTGCCTGAAGGTAACCAGTAACAAGTTCTATTGATTTCTATGGTTACTTTGAATTCCGGTCTATAGATTGGCGATGTCCGTCCGTCTGTCTGTCTGTCCGTCAACATTTTGGTTAAAGTCAGGTTGAGGCAAAATCTCAGAACTGGAAAGGGTTACACACTTGACACTTTGCCTGAAGGTAACCAGTAACAAGTTCTATTGATTTCTATGGTTACTTTGACCTTGACCTTGGTTTGTCGATTTTCAAGGTCAAATTGCCAACAATCTGGCCTTACCGTCTTTAGCGGTTTCTTGTTTCAAATAATTTTGCAGAAATGTTCCTTAAAGTGACTCACTATCAGATTCCTTCAAGCCATGTTGATTGGTCGAAAACTATGGCCGCCAGGGGGCGGGGCTTATATGGCTAAAGTGAATTTTTTTTAAATCAGGTGAACGATCCAGGGACATCCCGGCCCTCTTGTATAGATATTTTGATCTTGATCATTTTAAAATCATCTGCTGCAGATTTGTTGATTGTGGGAACGGAATAATAAGAAGTTGACAGAGTTGTAAATGTTTTCACACAATTCCATTATAAAGGGTCCCATGCAAATGCTTGTGAAAACTTTTTCACAGTTATTACCTAATTAGCAAATGAATCATCAATACATTTCTTCCGTCTGAGGAATTGTAGTATAACTTTTCTAGGATAAACATTCAAAAGATTGTTAATGATGACAAAGCACAAACAAGGAGACTATTTCTCTTGGGATAATGACTATTTTACTGAGAGATCTATATTTTGCTAGGATGGTCAATCTAGTAATAATTAAACCCCATACAAACTACAACAAAAATCTGGTGTTTCACATACATATCAATTTATTTTCCATTGATCATCCTGACAACATTGCCAACAGTTACAAGATATTCTGCTTTATATAACAATATAATACAAGTTAATCCATTTAATGAATATCCCAACAGCTATGAATAAATCCTTTAGCTCTATGTTCAAACAATGATTGATATTGGAAAAAAGACGTATTTTGTAAATTGTTGGGGATAAATTTCTCGATGGGTCTGTATGCATTTTGGTCAATGCATGGCAAAGTGGTCGGTAAATTTTGATCAGTTACAACACATATCATTCTGCAGCTCTGTAATGGATTGAGTAAATTTGATGTTCTCCCCTGTTTCTTAAGAGATCTTTTTCTTCCAAAAGCGTTTTCGGGGGAGACAAATCACGATTCTTCTCTTTTTTGGACTCTTAGTCTGAAAATATAATTTACAATTAAATATTCCATATTTTAAAGTCATCTGCTACAAATAATATGTGTTCGAATTGTTCAATACTTTCTTAGGTAATCAGGTAACAGTTTTTGCCTGTACTTTTACCTTCACATTCAGATTGATAATAATTATAAATCAATGAATAAACAATATCAACCATCAAATGTATCCTATATTTGACCTGAAATAGGAACCCCATGCTATGATTTTTGTTTTTTCCGCAGTGAACATAACATAGAAAAATGGCTGTCACAATATTTGCAATCAAGATAATCTTTAAAACAAGTTTTCCACATACTTCCCCTTTAAGGCTTTATATATGAATTAATAAATATCAAAAACATCAGTAATAATCAAACAATTTACCTTATTTAGTTTCCTGGATGTGAAAATACAATTTTTCACAGCTCGCTCCTTCACATCAAAACAGAGATGGCGGTCATATTTCAGACGCCACTGAAATTATCACGTGGTTTGTAATTCTCGCAAAGTCACGCTGTTATCGCGTGATGTTAAAAGGATTTTGTTCTTTGTAAGGCATTTGGAATCCCGAGTTCCTTATCTCGGTGTTTATATGTCTCTGGTTAAGCTGAATGTTAAGGTTTTAAGTTTTTGGCATTTCCTCAAAAAGTAAACTTGCAAGGACTTTCAAACTTTGAGCATAGTTACATCTCATACCCTTTTATACATTGTACTTTGTAGATGATGTAGCCTATTTTCTGGGTTCGAACACATCAATTTTGAGAATTAGACATTTCTTTCTTTTAAGATTGACTTCAAACTTTGCCATTTACACTTGCATAATTGATATAAGGAAGCGGGAAGGGCGAGACATTTTTAGCTCGACTATTCGAAGAATTAGAGAGCTATACTACTCACCCTGGCGTCGTCGTCCACATCACATCTTTGTTAAGGTTTTGTATGCAAGTACTTAAATACTACATGTATTGCATTGAAACTTTCTACAACCCTACCAAACTATCACACCTTTGTAGATTATCATGTTAGATAACTCTATCCTGCATTTTATGCAAGTTATGGCCCTTTTTAGCTCGACTATTCGAAGAATATGAGAGCTTTACTACTCGCCCCGGCGTCGGCGTCGGCGTCGGCGTCGGCGTCTGCGTCGGCGTCAAGTTAAAGTTTTAGGGCAAGTTGGCATTTTCATTCATAAGTATTTGTGCTAGGGCTTTAATATTTGGAATATAGTTACATCTTATACCTTTCTTCACATTGAATGTTAACGGTACTGAGTGTGACCTTCTTTTTGGGGTAAAAAGCATGATTTTCGGTGGTTAAAGTTTTAGGGCAAGTTGGAATATTTTTTTTTTTTTTTTTTTCTCAATAATTACTTATGCTAGGGCTTTTATATTTGGAATATAATTACATCAAATACCTGTCTTCATATTGTATGCTGAAGATTCTGAGTGTGACCTTCTTTTTGGGGTAAAAGACGTGATTTTGGGTGGTTAAAGTTTTAGGGCAAGTTGGCATTTTCATTTAATTTTTAGCTCTACTGGCCAAAGGCCAGAAGGGCTTATGTCGTGGCGATTTGTCCGTCGTCCGTGCGTGCGTCCGTCCGTCCGTAAACAATTTCTTGTTAACACGATACAGTCTTCACTTTTGATTGTATCTCAACTAAACTTATACAGTAGTTAGATATCCATAAGAGCTCGGTTCCTTTCGAAAACCAGCCAGATCTGCCCATGCATGACTGGATTATGGCCCTTGAAATGGTCAAAATTGCTATAAAAGAGCTTGTTTACACGATAGTCTTCACTTTTGATTGTATCTCAACCAAACTTATACAGTAGTTAGATATTCATGAGAGCTCGGTTCCTTTTGAAAACCAGCCAGATCCGCCCATGCATGACTGGATTATGGCCCTTGAAATTGTCAAAATTGCTATAAAAGAGCTTGTTAACACGATACAGTCTTCACTTTTGATTGTATCTCAACCAAACTTATACAGTAGTTATAGATATCCATGAGAGCTCAGTTCCTTTCGTAAACCAGTCAGATCCGCCCATGCAAGACTGGATTATGGCCCTTGAAATTGTCCAAATTGCTATAATTGAGCATGTGAACACAATAGAGACTCCATTTACTATCTGATCTTCACCAAACTTAGATAGTAGTTAAATATTGATGAGAGCTTGGTTCCTTTTGAAAATCAGCCAGATCCGCCCATGCAAGACTGGATTATGGTCCATGAAATTGTAAAAATTGCTATAATACAGCTTGTGAACACAAAAGAGCCTCCATTTACTATCCGATCTTCACCATACTTGTATACATGCTCTGGATTGAAAATGACCAAAGAACCATACCAGTAGAGCATAGGCCCTCATGGGCCTCTTGTTTAATTTTTCTCAATAAATATTTGTGCTACGGCTTTAATACTTGGCATGTAGTTACATATTATACCTTTCTTCACATTGAATGCTGAAGATACTGAGTGTGACCGTCTTTTTGGGGTAAAAAACCTGATTTTCGGTGGTAAAAGTTTTAGGGCAAGTTGGAATTTTTTTTTTTTTTTTTTCTCAATAATTACTTATGCTATGGCTTTCATATTTGTAATATAATTACATCCAATACATTTCTTCATATTGTATGCTGAAGATGCTGAGTGTGACCTTTTTGCGGCAAAAGACATGATTTTGGTTGGTTAAAGTTTTAGGGCAAGTAGGCATTTTCATTTAATTTTTTAATTTTTCTCAATAAGTACTTGTGTTAGGGCTTTCATATTTGGAATATAATTACATATAATACCTTTCTTCACATTGTATGTTGAAGATGCTGAGTGTGACTTTTTAAGAATAAATAACATGATTTTTGTTTGATTTTGAGAAATGAGACATTCCTTTCTAATTGTGATCATTCATTTATCAAATATAATTCTTCAACATATCAAACGGGTTTTGCATGATGTCAAACATTTGGTAAACCTTTTTTAGCTCACCTGTGCACGAAGTGCTCAGGGTGAGTTATTGTGATCGCCCTATGTCCGGCGTCCGTTGTCCGTCGTCCGTCAACATTTTCTCCTCTGTAACCGGTGGGTCAACTGGGATGAAACTTCACAGAAAGCATCCTCGCAATGTCCTCACCAGAATTCCTTAAAATTTTTGGGATCCATGCAGAATTCTGGTTTCCATGGCAACGAAATGAAAAAAACTTCAAAATTCTTAAAAATCTTCTCCTCCCAAAGTGTCAGGCCGATTTTCAAATTATTTTGTAGAAATGATCCTTGGGTGACCCTCTATCAGATTCCTTCAAGCCATGTTGATTGGTCTAAAAACATGGCCCCCAGGGGGGGGGGGCTATTTTGCCAATATGGCTATAGTGCAAACTTAAAAAATCTTCTCCTCCAAAAGTGTCAGGCCGATTTTCAAATAATTTTGTAGAAATGTTCCTTGGGTGACCCTCTATCAGATTCCTTCAAGCCATGTTGATTGGTTGAAAAACATGGCCGCCAGGGGGGGGCGGGGCTATTTTGCCTTATTAGGCTATAGTGCAAACTTAAAAAATCTTCTCCTCCAAAAGTGTCAGGCCGATTTTCAGATAATTCTGTAGAAATGTTCCTTGGGTGATCCTCTATCAGATTCCTTCAAGCCATGTTGATTGGTCAAAAAGCATGGCCGCCAGGGGGGCGGGGCTATTTTGCCTTTTATGGCTATAGTGAAAACTTAAAAAATCTTCTTCTCCATAAGTGTCCGGCCGATTTTCAAATAATTTTCTAGAAATGTTCCTTGGGTGACCCTCTATCAGATTCCTTCAAGCCATGTTGATTGGTCGAAAAACATGGCAGCCAGGGGGCGGGGCTTTTTTGCCTTATATGGCCAAAGTGAAAACTTAAAAAATCTTCTCCTCCGAAAGTGTCAGGCTGATTTTTAAATAATTTTGCAGAAATGTTCCTAGGGTGACCCTTTATCAGATTCCTTCAAGCCAAGTTGATTGGTCGGAAACTATGGCTGCCAGGGGGCGGGGCTTATATAGCTAAAGTGAAAAAAAAAACAGGTGAGCGATTCCAGGGCCATCATGGCCCTCTTGTTTAAGGTTTTGCTATTTTTGGACTCGGTCAGTTTTAACATTTGCGTTTAGCTCAACGTTAAAGTTTCATAATTCAAATCAAATTTGTTAAGGACCATCGTACAATTAGGTTAGATAACTCCATTGTATCCTAAATATGGAGTAATGGCCCTTTGAATTACTTAGAAAATTTTGCCACAATGTTTTCCACTTTTTGTCATAGGTTATCCATTCAATTATGGAGATTTTCTATGTTTTGACAAAATACTTTCAAAGTCGTCTGCTGCAGAATTGCCGTATGAGGGAAAGGGTTAATAGTACTTAAGTGCAATATAATGAAATAGTGCTTTATGTGAATAAGCGGCATATAGTCGAGCGCGCTGTCCTCCGACAGCTCTTGTTTAGATTACCTAGAGCCAAAGGCTCAAGGTGAGCTATTCTGATCACTTTTTGTTCGTCTGGCGTCGTCCGGTGTCCGTCGTCCGTCGTTAACATTTAGACATTTAGATCATCTCCTCCTTAACCACTTGACCAATTTCAACCAAACTTCACAGGAATGTTCCTTTGGTGAACCTCTTTCAAAATTGTTCAAAGATTTAAATTCCATCGAGAACTTTGGTTGCTGCGGCAACAGAAAAGGGGAAAATTGCCAAATCTTAAAAAATCTTCTTGTCCAAAAGTACTGGCCCGATTTGAAAATTATTTTGCACAAATGTACATTGGGGCACCCTTTACCAAGATTGTTCAAATATTTCCGATCGGTTGAAAAACATGGCCGCCAGGGGGCGGGGCCTGTTTTCCTTATATGTGCATTGTTTAAATTTTAAAAATCTTCTTGTCAAAAAGTACTGGCCCGATTTGAAAATTATTTTGCACAAATGTTCCTAGGGGCACCCTTTACCAAGATTGTTCAAATATTTCCGATCCGTTGAAAAAACATGGCTGCCAGGGGGCGGAGCTTGTTTTCCTTATTATGTGCATTGTTAAAACTTTGAAAATCTTCTTGTCCAAAAGTATAAGCCCAATTTGAAAATTATTTTGCACAAATGTTTCTTTGGGAACTTTTATCAAGATTGTTCAAATATTTCCGATCCGTTGAAAAACATGGCTGCCAGGGGGTGGAGCCTGTTTTCCTTATATGTGCATTGTTAAAACTAAAAATCTTCTTGTCCAAAAGTACTGGCCCGATTTGAAAGTTATTTTGCACAAATGTTCATTGGGGCACCCTTTAACAAGATTGTTCAAATATTTCCGATCCGTTGAAAAAACATGGCTGCATGGGGGCTAAGCTTGTTTTCCTTATATGTGTGTATTGTTAAAATTTAAAAAATCTTCTCGTCCAAAAGAATTAGCCCGATTTGAAAATAATTTTTCACAAATGTTCTTTGGGGCACCCTCTACCAAGATTGTTCAAATATGTCTGATCTGTTGAAAAACATGGCCGTCAGGGTTGCTGCAGCATCAGAAAGGGGGCAAAATGTCCAAGTTTTAAAACATTTCTTCTTTGAATCTGCATGTCTGATTCCATTATAGTTTGGTAGAAATGTTCCTTAGGTGAGCCTCTACAAAGATTGTTCAAGGCATACTGTTTGGTTGAAAATCATGGCAGTCAGGAGGCATCAGAAAAGGGGCAAAATGACAAAATTTGGAAATTCCATTTTTAGCTCGACTTTTGAAAAAAACGAGAGCTATTGTCATGACCCTGGCGTCGTCGTCGTTGGCGGCGGCGGCGGCGGCGGCAGCGTGGTCGTCCGGTTAAGGTTTTTTGTTTAGCTCAGCTTTTTTTCTGTTTTCTAACAAACTACTACTGTTAAAGTCTCTAAACTTCATAAACATAATCATAATATGTTAAATAATAAAAGTATATAGCTGGAAATCTTTATTTGTTTCACTTAAAACTTCAAAACGTAAGGTTAAGGTTTTTAGCTCTACTGGCCAAAGGCCAGAAGGGCTTATGTCGTGGCGATTTGTCCGTCGTGCGTGCGTCCGTCCGTAAACAATTTCTTGTTAACACGATACAGTCTTTTGATTGTATCTCAACCAAACTTATACAGTAGTTAGATATCCATGAGAGCTCGGTTCCTTTCGAAAACCAACCAGATCAGCCCATGCATGACTGGATTATGGCCCTTGAAATGGTCAAAATTGCTATAAAAGAGCTTGTTAACACGATACAGTCTTCACTTTTGATTGTATCTCAACTGAACTTATACAGTAGTTAGATATCCATGAGAGCTCGGTTCCTTTCGTAAACCAGCCAGATCCGCCCATGCATGACTGGATTATGGCCCTTGAAATGGTCAAAATTGCTATAAAAGAGCTTGTTAACACGATACAGTCTTCACTTTTGATTGTATCTCAACCAAACTTATACAGTAGTTAGATATCCACGAGAGCTCGGTTCCTTTCGAAAACAAGCCAGATCCGCTCATGCATGACTGGATTATGGCCCTTGAAATGGTCAAAATTGCTATAAAAGAGCTTGTTAACACGATACAGTCTTCACTTTTGATTGTATCTCAACCAAGCTTATACAGTAGTTAGATATCCATGAGAGCTCGGTTCCTTTCGTAAACCAGCCAGATCCGCTCATGCATGACTGGATTATGGCCCTTGAAATGGTCAAAATTGCTATAAAAGAGCTTGTTAACACGATACAGTCTTCACTTTTGATTGTATCTCAACCAAACTTATACAGTAGTTAGATATCCATGAGAGCTCGGTTCCTTTCGTAAACCAGCCAGATCCGCCTATACAAGACTGGATTATGGCCCTTGAAATTGTTCAAATTGCTATAATTGAGCATGTGAACACAATAGAGGCTCTATTTACTATCTGATCTTCACCAAACTTAAGTAGTTAAATATTGATGAGAGCTTGGTTCCTTTTGAAAACCAGCCAGATCCGGCAAGACTGGATTATGGCCCATGAAATTGTAAAAATTGCTATAATACAGCTTGTGAACACAAAAGACCCTCCATTTACTATCCGATCTTCACCATACATACATGCTCTGGATTGAAAATGAGCAAAGAACCATACCAGTAGAGTATAGGCCCTCATGGGCCTCTTGTTTGTTTATCTCAGGTTTTTAACAATTTTTTACACATGATTTTTCATATCTTAAAAACTTTTCCTTTTTTTTTGCTTGAAACTTCACAAACTTGCTGAGTGTCTTAAGTTGACCTTATATAACAAGTTTCATAACTCTGTAAAATTTATAGTATTGACAAAATTATCTTCCCATTTCGATTTAGAAAATCTACTTTGAAGGGAGAAAAATGGTGATAACTGAAACACAATTTAACCTATAGCTTTGAAACTTCCTAAACTTATTCAATGTCTTAACATAACTTGATACAACAAGTTCCATAACCCTGAACTTAATATTGACCAAATTATCCCCCCTTTTGGACTTAGAAAATCTACACTGAAGGTGTTGTCATCCGGTTAAGGTTTTTTATAAGCTCGACCTTTGAAAAAAACGAGAGCTATTGTCATGACCCTGGCGTCGTCATCTAGGGCGGCGGTGGCGTGGTCGTCCGGTTAAGGTTTTTTGTTTAGCTCATTTTTAGCTCGACTTTTGAGCTATTGTCATGACCCTGGCGTGGTCGTCCGGTTAAGGTTTTTTGTTTAGCTCTTTTTTTTTTTTTTTTTTTCTCCCTATCAGTCGAGCGTCTGTGCCGTACGCGGTGCTCTTGTTTTAAGTTCTTGTCTGATATTAAGGAAATTGAATATAAATCCTACTTCAGTGATCCTCTTCATTTAATTCGTTCAAGCTGTTTTGATTAGTTACAAAATCATAGCAACCTCGCGTCATCACATAAGGGGTAAATTGAACTTTTAGCTACAAATGACAACTCCTACCATTCCACTTGACCAATTTCAACCTTACTTCACAGGAATGTTCTTTTGATGGTCCTCTTTCAAAATTGTTCAAATACTTGCATTCTGTGTAGAACCTTTGTTGCTGCAGCATCAGAAATTGAGAAAGCTCTTGTTAGATTTCAAGATAAAAATGGCTTTTACTGATAAACTATTTCTTTAACTGAGTGTCCACTCCTTGCAGTTTCATTTGAACTCCTGATAAAATTTTCACAGATATTTGCAGTTAAATATTTGCTTTTAATTAACTAACAGGTGATCGATTTAGGGCCATCTTGGCCCTCTTGTTACTTAGAAATTCTGGTTAAAGTTTTGCGTGCAACTAAATTAAGGGTCCATATCTCAATATTTACTGAATGCATTTTATTGAAACTTTCTACAATTCTACCAAACTATCACACCTGTGTAGATTATCAAGTAGGATAATTCTATCCTGCATTTTATGCAAGTTATGGCCCTTTTTTACTTAGAAATTCTGGTTAAAATTTTGTGTGTAACTAAATTAAAGAGTCCATACATCTCAGTATTTACTTGATGCATTGCATTGAAACTTTATACAACCCTACCCAACTATCACACCTATGTAGATTATCAAGTAAGATAACTCTATCCTGCATTTTATGGAAGTTATGGCCTTTTTTTTAACTTAGAAATTCTGGTTAAAGTGTTGCGTGCAACTACATTAAAAGACCGTATCTTAGTAACTACTTGATGCATTGCATTGCAACGTTATACAACCCTTCCCAACCATCACACCTATGTAAACAATCAAGTATGATATCTCTATCCAGTATATTTTGTAATATTTTGTCCTTTTTGTGTCACCTGCGTAGCATGGTAGGCACTTAGGGATTACTTTTTTTTTGTCCGGCGTCTGTCTGTCTGTCTGTCCATCCGTCTGTCTGTCTGTCACACTTTTTCGTCACGTTTTCAAATAACTTTTTTTCTACTCAAAGGATAACATTGAAACTTCTGACAAATGTTTATATCAATGTGTGTGATTGGTTCACAAAAGGGGGATAATCCAAATATTTTTTATATCAGAGTTATTGCCCCTTTTCTGTCAAAAATTAAAATTTTCTGACAAGGCCCCGGCAGGTGACACACTTGCTCCGGGGAGCACTCCATTCTAGTTTAACTAGAAATTTGGTTAAAGTTTTGCATGCAACTACATTTAGAGTCAATATCCTAGTATTTACTTGATGCATTGCTTTGAAACTGTATACAACCCTTCCCAACTATCACACCTTTGTTGATTTTCAAGTTAAATAACTCTATCCTGCATTTTATGCAAGTTATGGCTCTTTTTGGACTTATAAATTCTGGTTAAAGTTTTTCAACTACATTTAGAGTGTAATCTCAGTAACAACTTGAAGCATTGTATTGACACTTAATACAACCTTTCCCAATTTCACAACTCTAAACACAACCAATTAAGATAACTCTATCCTGCATATGGTGCAAATTGTTGCCCTTTTTTTACTTAGAAATTATGGCTAAGGTTTGTGTGCAACTACATTAAGAGTCCATATTTTAGTAACTACTTGATGCATTCCATTGAAACATTATACAACCCTTCCTAACCATTACACCTATGAAGTTAAATAACTCTATCCTGCATATAATGCAAATTATCACCCTTTAAGAAATTGTGGTTAATGTTTTGCATGCAACTACATTAGAGTCCATTATCTCAGTAACTTAAAGAAGCGGTGGAATGGTCGAGCGCGCTGTCCTCCGACAGCTCTTGTATAACATGTAATACTTGTTTGGCGTGGGATCTGAATTCAACATATTAACTTGTTTCGTATCTTCTCAGGTGTGTTAAAAGCATTGGGTTATATAAAAAAAGCAGTTAGATAAGGCTCAGTGACTTTGCTTTATCCCAGTTAAGATAAGGCTCTATGACTCTACCTTTTCCAACATGCAGACAACATATGAAACATTGCATTAACATTTTCTTCTTTTATCATAATGTTTTCAACTCGTTTACATAATTACCAGTTTATTTATATATATTTTCAACGATATTTTGAAAGTCATCTGCTACAGATTTGATGTATATGGGGAGAAATTAACAGTTCTTTATTGTCTGTTTTGCAGATTTCCTTCGTTCCAGTTTCTGGGTATAGCACAGGTATGAACTATTTATTATATTTTGAGATTAAAACTTTCCCACATGTGTACAACCATTTTGCAGCAGACGACTTTGAAAACATCAAGTCAGTTATGGTGTATATCTCAATAAATGAAAGTAATTATTGGATAGAGTTGAAAACGTTCTGGAATAATGAGAAATTGCTTGGTTTGAGCTAATCTCTTTCTATCTTTTTGTTGTCACAATGTGATCAAAAGTCATCTGTAACAGAGGCGTCAGAAAGCATCTGTATGTGAGAAAATACCATTGATCCTCTGGGGCATTCCAAACATTTTTATCAATTTTAATTTTTGATCGAAGGAATTTTTCCATATAAATAAAAGAAGGATAGCACTTTGCTGCTTTTACCCTTTCCAATATACAGACACTTTCTGATGCCTCTGCAGCAGACGACCTTTTGAAAACATTGTGACAAAAGAAGAAATTGCTCAACACGAGCAATTTCTCCTTTTGCCACAATATTTTCAACTATTCAACGATTAAACTTTCATTTATAGAGGGTAACCATATTTTCAACCAGATGTTTTAGCAGTCGTTTCCTGCAGATTTGCTGTATGTGAGATCAAAACATGACATGTCACTGTTCATCAGTGCACCCCACCCATCCAGCAATCCAACTATGACATGTCACTGTTCATCATTGTACCCCACCCATCCAGGAATCCAAACATGACATGTCACTGTTCATCATTGCACCCGACCCATCCAGCAATCTTACTATGACATGTCACTGTTCATCATTGAACCCCACCCATCAAGCATGTCACTGTTCATCATTGTACCCCACCCATCCAGTAATCCAAACATGACATGTCACTGTTCATCATTGTACCCCACCCATCCAGCATGTCACTGTTCATCATTGTACCCCACCCATCCAGGAATCCAAACCAAACATGTCACTGTTCATCATTGTACCCTAACCCATCCATCAATCCAAACATGACATGTCACTGTTCATCATTGCTCCCCACCCATCCAGCAATCCAACTATGAGATGTCACTGTTCATCATTGAACCCCACCCATCCAGCAATCCAAACAAGACATGTCACTGTTCATCATTGTACCCCACCCATCCAGCAATCAAAACATGACATGTCACTGTTCATCATTGCTCCCCACCGATCCAGCAATCCAACTATGAGATGTCACTGTTCATCATTGAACCCCACCCATCCAGCAATCCAAACATGACGTCACTGTTCATCATTGTACCCCACCCATCCAGCAATCCAAACATGACATGTCACTGTTCATCATTGAATCCCACCCATCCAGCATTCCAAACATGACATGTCACTGTTCATTATTGTACCCCACCCATCCCCAACTCTCTATTAAATTATTAGCACACTTGTTTTCATCAGATATTTTTTAAACGAAATGAACTCCTGCTCTTCCGACAATGTTTTTTTACGCTTCCCACATACAACAAATCTAAAGAAGCACACTTAACTCTTTCCCTCATACAACAATTCTGCAGCAGTCGTTTTTGAACATATTTTGTCAAAAAATAGAAAATCTCTATAATTGAATGGATAACCTATGACTAAAAGTGGTAAACATTGTGGCTAAAGGAGAAATTGCTAGTTTTATGCAATTTCTTTTTTTGTCACTATGTTTTCAAAAAACGTCTGTTGCAGAGGCATCAGAATGCGTCTTTATGGGGGAAAGGGTTAAATAAAATGTTTGCAAAAACATGTAATATCTCTTTTAATGAAAGTATGATTATTAAATAGAGTTGAAAACATTTCGGCAAAAGAAGAATTTGCTCAATATTTTCAAAGGTCGACTACTGCAGAGTTGAAAACATTTTGGCAAAAGAAGAATTTGCTCAATATTTTCAAAGGTCAACTACTGCAGAGTTGTCAAAATATGTCTTTATGAGTGAAAGGTTTAAGTCGTCTGCTAAGGGTGCATATAAATGTGTATGCATATATACTTGAAATACAGCTTTCATACATTTTGTGGATGGCAAGATGTTTTGACTTGTGTAACTTCTTCCCTAGCTGTACAAATTACTAAAGCTAGGACATGAATAGGACTTGTGATATCCTGGATAATCACTGATAATCCCCTCATTGCTGTCTTAGTAACCAATAGACCATTGCTGAATGTGGCTTTTGTCTATGTTCTCTAACCCTTTGCCATCTGTAGAAATATAATGTGCATTTATGCAATTGCAGTAGCTAACATTTGCTAACATGTTGGGAAAAGATGAAATTTGCTTTAACAATAGATAACAGAATGGTCGCGAAAATCTCGCCATTGCTATCTTTGAAATGTATAGAGCATTACTGTTTTGTCCAAGCATAGTAAACTGAACAGACAATTTTTATGCTATTACAGTAAACAAGATTAATTTTTTTACAACATTGTTTCGAAAATCATAATCATATGTAACCGGTTGATAACTGATAATCTTCTCAAGGATATTATAGGAAATAATGGGCAAAATTTAATGCAGCTTTTGTCAATACATTGTATCTCTTTTCTGTATGTATACAGCAATTTATATGTCTTTGCAGTATTTAGACAGCATTTGCTAACATTATGGGAAAAGGAGGAAGTGCTTAGATAGAAGATTACAGGATATCACTGAAAATCTCATCATTGATATCTTGGTAATCAATAGCGCATTGCTGAAATACTATTTTGTCCATGCATATTCTGAACAGACAATTTTTTATGATTTTGCAGTAGACAAAGCCAGCAATTTCTCCATGCTGAATTACAATTAATTGATAAAAAAAATTCCATGCATATTCTGAACTGACAATTTGTTATGCTTATGCAGTAGACTATATTAATTCTTCAACATTGGGGGAAAAAGGAAGAATTTCTCCATGCTGATTTACAATTTTTTCCATGCATATTCTGAACAGACAATTTTTATGCTTTTGCAATAGACTATATTAATTCTTCAACATTGGGTGAAAAAGGAAGAATTGCTCAAAACCAGCAATTTCTCCATGCTGAATTATAACTTTTTCCATGCATATTCTGAACAACAGGCGTCCGAATTTCTATTTCAGCAAAAAATGCGGACAAACACACAATACCTTGTTAAAATACTCAAAAAGTCTCTCTATATTGTCTAAACACTGTGATAAAAATGATTGTAACGGTAATTTGGGGAATCCCGCACATGTTACTATAAATAGCCCTTCTATACGTCCATATAGTGTAACAATAATGAGAAGGTGTGCATTTTACCCCCTTGCTCGATTTGGGCAATATTTTTTCGCAGAAAAACGTTTAAACCGACCTACCTGGTCTCAGGTAGAGCCAGGTTCATAAATGATTTATCTCCTGATCCACCACATCACAATTTGCCAACCGACCAATATGCCGGCGTTCTTAAGCTAAATGTTCATTATTTTTGGAAATTTGCAGATGTCCTGACCGCCATGCGCTAATAATTATTAAAACGACGAATTTTAAACGTGGTCCAAAAATATTTGTTTATGCTTTTTTCGAAAGCGTACAGAATCATTCTAATAAGTACAGTATTGTTAATAAAAAAACCAACAAAAATTGGTCACATGATATTTATTTTTAGAATTGTAAAATGTTCTTTTTACAGCGTGTCATATCAAAAATATCCAGCTTCGCTGCATTTGAAGATTTTGTTACCGTGTCTTTTCAAGCATTTAGCTTCGTTGTTATTACATCTGTATCGTATTATTTTATTCACGAATATACACTACGGTCAATTATGATCTAGAAAAAAAAAGATGATAGGAAAGGATTGAAATGGTTTCTGGAAGCATCAGAAGGTACTTGTAGATCCTGTCAAAGGTTTTAGAATTTCCAGGATCCGGATGCGATGTTTGATACGCTGCTTTGGTATGTATAACAGATTTATAGAACACAAACGTAATTTAGTTAAAACATGTTTCATTTAACCTTGAATTTATTAGATTAGATTTATTAGCCCAAAAAATTTGATAATTGTGTTATTTACATGTTAAAAAAAAGAAAGAATAACAACAGAAACCACAAAAGCAAGTTTGAAGAAATGCTCAATAACTTCGGCAAAAAGATCAAGCAGCAAAGCCATGAACATTTCATCATCTCTGTCTTCTGTTTCTGAAGTATCATCAAATTAATCTTGATTTGAAAACATTAAATTTCCTATCTGCCTCTGAAGATTTTCAATTTACAGATGTAAATAATTGGGTGTCAAGTACTTCTGTAGAAGTTCATTTAGAAAAACAAAGAACTGGAAGACTGGATCAGCAACAACAAACAAGCCTCTTGATGAGCTTTGTCTGTACTGTATCTCCTGCATACTAGGATCAGAAAGATCAGTGCTGACTTCTGATACTCAAAGTGGTTTTAAGAGTTGCTGCTTTTGGTATGCAGACTTGCAAGCGAGTCGCTTTACATTTGACAAATTGCCAAGGTTTTTTAACTCAGAATTTTGTACCCTCTGCGAAATCTTACTTATACATGCTCATAAACATGCTCCTGCAATGTTTCGGATATTTCCTTGACCACTTATTGAAGGGGTCTGTACTGGTATATCTGTTTAAAATTTCTCTTGTTGTTTTTCAATTATTTCCGACGATCTTTTCCTAATTTCACAGCCAAAATACTAATTTAGAGGAGAATTTGTTATGATGCCTGTTAATTGGTTTGGAATCAAACAGTTCTTCATACAAATGTTCATATGTGTTTCACTCACAAAAAATTTGTTTAAAAATGTGTAGTCTTCAACCCAATTTTCTCTTTTTTTTCTCCCTTGCTAGAAGCTTGATTTACTTTGAAGTAAAGATGATTAAGATGAGTTTGCAATTTCTCATTTTAATTATTGATAATGTCTGCATGTATAAATTCCATATAGTTAGAATCCAAATTATCTTCTAAAAAATCCTTTCCATGTGCAGCTACATGTTCTACAGGTGAAGATGAAAAGACTACATATTCTGAAATTGCAACCCTTCATATAATACTAAACGATTTTGCTTGCAACAGTCTAAATTATCTATTGATCTTTGGACTCTACGTCATAAAAGGAGTACACTTCTTGTGGATGTTTCATTTAAGCAGCTTGTCTGTTAAAGTGAACTCTTCAGACCAGCTTTCCTCACACACCGTCCAATTTCCTGTTCATATTAATTAATATCAAAGATAACCCTTCTCACCTGAACACATTTTCCTTCAAATTAATATGATCGGATCATCTCCATTATTCAAGTCATAAACAATTCCTCTTGAGCCATTAAAAACTCCCCCACCTAATTTCTAGTTATAATGACTGGGGCTTTCTCCTTTAAAATCAAGGTTTTTGGTGTATCGCAATGCCTGAGTAAACATCTGTCACCTACAAAATAAATATAAAAACAAATAAACAAGAGGGCCAAGATGACTCTAAATCGATCACCTAAGTATTAGTATAGTAGCAAATATGTAACTGCTAATATCAGCCTGGGTGATAGATTGATTAGGTTTTGACGGCGTTTTCATTCATATCACGGCGACCATTGTCATGTCACAGTGACTTTTGTCAAACGTCGGGAAGAATGTTGGCCGAGCTGGGATTCAAACTCACAACCCCTAAATTGACAGCCTGCACCGCTATAGGCTGAGCTACTGAGTGATAGAAACTTTTATCAAGAGTGTGAATTAAACTGAAAGGAGACTACACTATAAATGAAATAGTTTATCAGTAAACGACATTTGTAGTTAGGCATTAAATCTTTGAACAATTTGAAAGACGACCACCAAAAGAATTCCTGAAATTTGGTTGATATCGGTCTAATGGTTTCGGAGGTGACGTTGTTTGAAGATCAAATTTTTTGGAATCAGACAAGCACTTAGATTTTTATACCCCCCACAAACAAGTTTTGGGGGGGGGTATATAGGAATCACCCTGTCCGTCTGTCTGTCTGTCTGTCTGTCTTGTCAGTCCATATGTCTTGTAAGCGCTACTCCTCCTTAATGGCTGGACCGATTCTGATGAAACTTTACACAGTTGCAGTACACAACCTTTGGATGTGCATAAAGTAAGATTATCCCGGTTGGAAATACATCTGTCTGTCCGTCTGTCCATGTGTCTTGTAAGCGCGGGACGGAGGTATCCTTTTGTGAGTTCACTCACAGTTCTAGTTAAAATTTGTCATTTAGCCCTTTTTCTGATGCAGCCTTGATGCCATGATTTTCAACCAATTAGTATAGCTTGAACATGTTTAGTAGCGGGTGACCCAAGATTTTTTTTTACCAAATCATATTGAAATCGGACAAGCCGATTCTGAGAAGAATTATTATAAAGATAGGGCATTTCCACCCTCCCTTTCGGATGCCGCAGCAACCAAAGTTCTCAATAGAATTTAAGTCTTTGAACTATTTTAACCCTTTCCCACAAAAAAAAAAAATGAAGCAGATGACTTTGAAAACATCTAGGCAAAAGCACAGAAAAAGAAAAAGAACAATAATTGAATAGAGTTAAAAACATGGTGACAAAAGGAGAAATTGCTTGTCTGCTGCAGAGGCGTCAGAGAGTGTCTAAATGAGAGAAAGGGTTAAATGGGTACTACCAAATGAACATTCCTATGAAGTTTGATTGAAATTGGGGCAATTTCACTTGTAGATTTTTTTTTCAACCTATGGAAATACATAATCAGAAATTCAAGCTTATTGATTTTTGAGCAGAAAAAAAGTTTTCTCTTTGTGAATACAGGCATAAATAAATCTCAGCCCTAGCTGCCATGATTTTGGAGCAATATAAATTTAAGGCTTCAAGTTCATACCTTCATCTTTAGCTTTAAAAAACACAGCTGGACCTTGCATGTCTTCTATTTTCATCTGATTAATATAATTAACATCAAATCGTGTTCCAAATAATACTGTAGGGGTTACAGTGTCTGTTAGAGGCCTGTCAAAACTTTTCAACGGCAAAATGGTTCCTGGGGATAGAGACCCATCACATACCTCATTCACTGCCGCTATCAGGTCAGCTTCAGATTGTCTCAGAACCTTGAAATCAAATAAGGTCATATATGAGTCATGTAACATGAATACTGACCTACATGTACATAGTTTTAACTATTAATGATAAATGAAGCAGAATTGTACACTGCATATTTATGGTTGCAAACTGTGAAGATCCTGATCAGACATTACAGAGGCACAGGCTGATTTGGGTATCTTTCAACATTGTAAAGTGGCCCTTAAAATCATGTCTAAGAATAAGGATTTTGTTTGGATAAATGGACCAGTATATACTGAGTAGTACAGGTAACTTGTTGTACAGGTAACTAACCCTGAAAAACTCTGTGATATAACTGAACAACAGTTGAAAGGCGCGTAAAACAACTTAGAAACATACAAACAACTAAAGTTTGACAAATAAAGTCAATTAAACCTTTCACACATGTACATTCTCTCTCTAACCTCTCTGGGGCAGATTACTTATGAAAACATTTTGGCCAATAAGAAATGTTCTCCTTCTGTCACAATGATTTAAACTCTATTCAATAATAATACCTTCATTTATAGAAAGTTACCATCTTTTTGCCTAGAGTATTTCAAAGTTGTCTGCTGTGGATTTGTTGTATGGGGGAAATATTTAATGATTTCAATACTTGTAAATACTCTGGTTAGTATTACCTGCTTCAAGCTAATGTGATGAGGAAATGTTTTTTGAAATTAAGACTGAAAGGAATATACTTCATCATCATTATACCAGTGATTTGATACTGGTGACAGCTTTTCGACGTCAACACTTACTATAAACTAAAAAAAAAATCAAAATTGTTTGTTTGTTCTTTCACATATTTAACCCTTTCCCCTGCATACGCATTTTGACACATTTGATGAGCAATTTCTCCTTTGTCCGCAATGTTTTAAACTTTATTTAACAATAAAGCTATCTTTTATGGAGATTATGTGGGAAAGGGTTAATAACATGTTATTTGTTATAATATCTCAAAAAACAACTACTTTTTACCACTCTGCAGCAAACACATTTTTGTGTCACCTGCGTAGCATGGTAGGCACTTAGGGATTACTTTTTTTTTTGTCCGGCATCTGTCTGTCCGTCACATTTTTGGCCGGATTGCTTAAGCAATTCCGGTCTATAGATTGGCGATGTCCGTCTGTCCGTCTGTCTGTCTGTCCGTCAACATTTTGGTTAAAGTTTTAGGTTAGGCAAAATGGTTAAAGTTTCTGGTTAAGCAAAATCTCAGACATGGAAAGAGCTACAAACTTGAAAATTGGTCTGTGTGTAGCCACTAACATGTTCTTTTGATTTCCATGATAACTCTTCACCTTCACCTTCCTATTGCCCGTCTGTCTGTCTGTCTGTCTGTCCGTCAACATTTTGGTTAAAGTTTCTGGTTGAAGCAAAATCTCGGACATGGAAACAGCTACAAACTGGAAAATTGGTATGTGTGTAGCCACTAACATGTTCTTTTGATTTCCATGATAACTCTTGACCTTCACGTTGCTATTGCCTGTCTGTCTGTCTGTCTGTCTGTCTGTCCGTCAACATTTTGGTTAAAGTTTCTGGTTGAAGCAAAATCTCGGACATGGAAACAGCTACAAACTTGAAAATTGGTCTGTGTGTAGCCACTAACATGTTCTTTTGATTTCCATGATAACTCTTGACCTTCACGTTCCTATTGCCCGTCTGTCTGTCTGTCTGTCCGTCAACATTTTGGTTAAAGTTACATCACAGCAACTTGCGTTTTAATTTGCTTTCAACAGTTTTATAGTTATATCAACTTGTGTTTTAATTTGCTTTCAACAGTTTTATAGTTATATCATGGCAACTTTCGTTTTAATTTGATTTCAACTGTTTTATAGTTATATCACGACAACTTGCGTATTAATTTGCTTTCAACAGTTTTATAGTTATATCACTGCAAATTGCGTTTTAATTTGCTTTCAACAGTTATATAGTTATATCACAGCAAATTGCGTTTTACTCAGCTTTCAACAGTTTTATAGTTATATCACGGCAAGTTGCGTTTTAATTTGCTTTCAACAGTTATATAGTTATATCACAGCAAATTGCGTTTTACTCAGCTTTCAACAGTTTTATAGTTATATCACGGCAAGTTGCGTTTTAATTTGCTTTCAACAGTTTTATAGTTATATGGACTTGTGTTTTAATTTGCTTTCAACAGTTTTATAGTTTTATATTATTTATATTTTATTATTTATTATTTTATTATTTTTGGCCGGATTGCTCTAGCAATTCCGGTCTATAGATTGGCGATGTCCGTCTGTCCGGATGTCTGTCTGTCAACATTTTGGTTAAAGTTTCAGGTTGAGGCAAAATCTCAGGACTGGAAAGGGTTACAAACTTGAAACTTTGCCTGAAAGTAAAAAGTAACAAGTTCCATTGATTTCTAGGGTTACTTTGACCTTGACCTTGGTTTGTCGATTTTCAAGGTCAAATTGCCGACAATCCGGCCTTACCGTCTTTAGCGGTTTCTTGTTTCGTCACGTTTTCAAATAACTTTTTTTCTACTCAAAGGATTACAAATGTTTATATCACTGTGTGTGATTGGTTCACAAAAGGGGGCTAATCCAAATATTTTTATATCAGAGTTATTGCTCCTTTTCTGTCAAAAATTAAATTTTTCTGACAAGGCCCCGGCAGGTGACACATGTGCTCCGGGGAGCACTCCATTCTAGTTTAAAGTATTATATGAATTGATTATTGAACGAAATTAATTGCAAGCCAAAATTGCAGACAATAGTTCCCACACGCAACAAATACACAGCTTTATTTACGCCGCTTACAACATTTTCAGATGTATCAAATAATTTCTACTGTTCCGTATATCTTAACTACCATTTTTGAAGTTGTGTCTATATGTGGGAAATGGTTTAGAGTATAATAGTAAAATAATGAATTGTGTTAACCATACCTGTATTTCTCCAATCATACGCCATTGCCTCTGACCATTCTATGAACTGATTCAATCAGTTCAAACATCTTCCAAGACAGCATTCCAATCTCATCAATAAACAACACATCTGCCACCAATATCCTATCTTTTGCAGCTCCATATGATCCTTCACTTAACATCAGCTCATGGATTTGCTTGCTGGAGTACCTTCCATCCATAACTCCACACCAGTGGTGCAATGTTGTAGCACCTATTCCCAACTGTGTGCTAGCCATCCCTGTTGTTGCAGTCACAGCAACTTTCTGAAGTTCTGATAAACGTTTTATAAGTTTCCTGAAAAACATAATACAATGACCTTAAAAGCATGATTCACATAAAAGTCCATATTGGAAAGAAAAGAAAAACTTACATTACTGCTATGGTTAATGCTAAAAGATGATGTTTCTCTAAATCATATATCTTTTATCATAAGATGACCTCAGACAATAATTAATGCATATAATGTCTGATGTAATTATTAGTCCCCTACCGAATGAAGATCGGTTTGGTCGATTCCGTATGTCAGTCCCACCTAACCTTGTCCGGTCAGCATCTTAACCATGCATCATAGGATTTGAAAGAAACTTGGCACAAACGTTTACCATGATCAGGTGGCGTGTCACGCACAAGACCCAGGCCTGTACCTCAAATGTCAAGGTCACACTTAGAGGTCAAAGGTCAAAATGAGAACTGTTTGATAGGGCTACCTTGTCCGGCCCACATCTCAACCATGCATCATAGGATTCCCAAGTTACTGGGCACACAAGACACAGCCTGTATCTCAAAGGTCAAGGTCACACTTAGAGGTCAAAAGTCGAAATGAGAAACCATGCATTACAG
Organism: Serripes groenlandicus; assembly: GCA_031761405.1. Taxonomy (NCBI): domain Eukaryota; kingdom Metazoa; phylum Mollusca; class Bivalvia; order Cardiida; family Cardiidae; genus Serripes; species Serripes groenlandicus. The sequence goes on from JASEVX010000001.1 coordinate 186,735,428, forward strand.
AATTCCTAAGTTACTGGGCACACATGTTCACCATGATGAGGTGACATGTGGCGCACAAGACACAGGCCTGTAACTGGAAGGTCCAGGTCACACTTACAGGTCAAAGGTTGAACTGAGAGATATTTGATAGGACTATCCAAAATGTATGCAGTGCATTGCTGTTTTTGTCAACAAATGCACATACAATACACAATGTGCTGTCCTCATCCGGTAGGGGACTGTTGTATTGCTTGTAATACAACATTTACTTCTTTTTAATGAAGCTGGATGCAGATTTTGAATAATGTTGAAACAGGACAGTTCCTTAAATCAGAGGATTAGATAAGGAGGAGTAAACTGGTCTTTTTCCATCATTACCTCTCTTATGACTTAACTAAACCCTTTCTTGTTGGTTTTTCAAAACATTCGTCTAGAGCTGTAGAGCCTGATCTTAACATAATACTCTTCATAAATGCCTACTTGTACCTTTTATTGCATGAACAGCACCATATTAAGTTAAATTTGCTTATTTTAAATCAAATTTCCTTTATTATTTACAGGTTATCCCTGAACTACAGACAATGGTAAACAAATTTGGTGCCAAATTAACTTTGGTCACAGGGAATTAGTCATAAAGGTTCTGAATGTTGTAATAAAAAGTAGCTTTGGAATTCAAATTACACAGAACAATATTGACTGTGTTCTATCTCTCCCTGAACATCTCAGATTTTGTGAAGTAGCAACAAAAAAATACCAGTCACAGACTTCTTACATTGAAGAAATATGGTCAACTATGCAAGATGTAAATTCTGTGAAGAGGCGATTTAGGACGAACACATGTCAGGTTGAGTTAAACATGCTGACTATTTCTAATTGCTGTGCACAGTGTTCAGATTTTTACAGTAAACCAATAAAAACACATCAAAACAATGAAGAAAAGACACCAAAACATTGAAGAAAAGACACCAAAACATTGAAGAAAAGACACCAAAACAATGAAGAAAAGACACCAAAACAATGAAGAAAAGAAGAAAATTCAACTTGAAACTACTAATGCCAAAACCTCTGTTAATACAGACTTTTTAATAAATTGAATGAAAAAGATGAAAATGATGTTCAGACTGTTATACAAGAACTGTTATGTAAACAACAGGTTCCAGCAAATCTAGAGCTTCTGTTGGAGGACCAGTTGAAGAACTCAACAACAGGTTCCAGCAAATCTAGAGCTTCTGTTGGAGGACCAGTTGAAGAACTCAATGGACATTGATCCACGCCAGAGATGCTGGATACCAAGTTTATATATAAAATCTCCAAGTGCATTTGAACAGCTAAAGAAACTGATGTCCTTGTGCTGCTGTCGAAATGCAACCTGTTGGATTCAGTGCAGATCATATTCAATGATGGCAAGGGAAAGTGAGAGAAAAGCAATCTCTAATTTTGGGAGACGTTGTGTTCAAGTGATAGATGAGATGACTATCCAGGATGATCTCATAATAGAGATGAAAAGGAACACCTGGAATCTTGTTGGCATGGATGATATGGGAGAGACCAACAACAACATTTCTGTGATCTGCCATGGTGAGAAGAAAGTAGAGCTAGCAACCAATGCACTACAGTTTGTGTTCCATGGATTTACTGGTTTCAGGTCAGTATCGTCTCATTTTCCAACATATATAAGCATTCTGATGCATCTGCAGCAGCAACTTTTGAAAACATTGTGACAAAATAAAAGATTGTGGAAGACGGTGGTGCAGATTTCAGCCTTGTTCAATAATTATACTTTCATTCACAAGAGTTGTTCAATGTTTTTGCCTACATGTTTTCAGAGACGTCTGCTGCAGATATGATATACCATTAACCCTTCCCCTCATATATATCCCCTCTGCAGCAGACGGCATTTTGAAAACATAGTGACAAAAGAAGAAATTGCCCAAGATGAGCAATTTCTCTTTTTGCCACAATGTTTTCCACTTTTAGTAATAGGTTATCCATTGAATTATAGAGATTTTCTATTTTTTGACAAAATACGTTCAAAGTCGTCTGCTGCAAAATTGGGACAAAGGGTTTAACTTTATTGTGGGTACTCATCAGAATCTGCAGATGCTTCAAAATACTTCTGTAGGTGGGAACTGATAAATATATGAAGTTAAAATTAAGCATAGAAATGTAAACATTGTGATAAAAGGAGAGATCAGGATTACCTATTGTTTTCATGGCATAGATCTGCATGTTAACATTAATCCTTAGAATACCTGTTCAAAAGTATAAACCATGTACATGTATAACTACAGCTATAGATTTTGCTCTAAAATTCTTGTCAAAATCCTTAATTTGTATGTTTGTGGTAATGTAAAAAAAATACTTCCATATGAAACTTGTATTATGAGTACATCTTACATACGGTTTGGTAATAGGAGTTATAAAGTGTAAACAAAGAAATGTTTGCACTTCCTTATTATCCAAGTTTCTCGTATTCATTTATATCATTTTCAGGTGGCCTGTGGCATATTTTGGATCAAATCCTGCAACAGCTCATCAACTGTATACAACTTTCTGCAGGTGTGTTGACGTATTAGGGGAAAAGGGGTTCACCATTGATTATGTTATGCTTGTTGGGGCTTTAGAACTTTTTCTCATATGCTGTTCAGTGGTAATCCAGTTGATAGTAGATGGCTGTTTCCAGATGTGTTTCACAGACACCACCTAATGTCTTCTATTCAAGACATCATGCATTGCATGAAGAAAATCAGAAATAATATTGAATCTAGTAGGGAAGACCATGACGCTGCAAAAGGCAGGTATTTAAAACTAAATGAAAGAACAATAGTATGGGATCATTGGGAAACTTGTGGTAGGTACAACTTTCAAAGTGGGTTAAAATACACAGGTTTTTAACTAAGGAACACATAGAGCTCACTCCTGCATCCAAAATGAGAAACAAATTGGCAACTGATGATTTGAGCAAAGACATGCTTTACCTGATTGAAGCATATCAGCAAACACTAGAAAATCCAGAGATTTTAGCATCCTCAATTGCCATTCTTGAACAGACCTCAATATTAATTTACATTTTTTGTGATAAAGACCGTCCAATTACAAAATTGTCTGATGTTAGACTGACTCGGATAAAGTATGCAAGCCAGTTTTTTTATTCATGGAAAATACAGGTTACCGAGTCTGAATAAACTTACAGCAAGGAAGCATTTCCTCACCAGAGAAACATCTGAAGATTTAAATTCTTCCCTTGTTAGATTTCTGTCTTTATGCCAACAACTTTTAAAATCATGTAACAGCATCGACCCACGTTATTCCAATTCAGAAATAGTAGAGAATTTGTTTTGCCAGCAGAGGGGCATCCGAAATGGATTAAACACAAATCCTACACTATGTCAATATGCACCTGCAAACACGGCCATTTTTTTTGGCCAAGCTACTGTATATAGTAAGTCAAATTCAGGCAATTCAGCAACCTACTTTACAGCCACAACACATAGGGCATTAAACCCTTATGAAAACTGATCTGAAAAAACAATAAGTAGCATAAGAACTTAATTCTACAGGTTTTAATTGATTCTCCCAAAATAACTTAGTTTACCCTGTTGACACAATGTTTTCAACTCTTTTTGGAAGGTGATTATTATGTAATAATCTTCTTCCTATGGGATTGCACACTGACCCAAATGGAATATGCCCTATAACATTTAATTCTACAGGAACTTTTTTATACATACGCTAATCAATATAGTGCGATTAATTCAAAGTAAAATCTACCTAATAGTCTTTTCATTTACAATAATTTGAATAAAGAATATAGAGTTTATACTTTATTTTCAAACTGAAAATGTATTTGCGTCTTTTAAAGTGAATTTTATTTTAAAAAATACAAATATTTCTGCAGTAAACATTACTATGTATACTCTTACGCGCCATGCTGTTGTGAACAACACCGATACACCGGATCAGATATACATTACACAAACTAGGTCAATTCGAGGACATACCGTGTCGTAGGGTAGTTTCCCCAAAATATGCTAATCTATCCTTAATTACGACTTTCAGTTATATTCTTCATATTTCCTCTAGTATATTCATTTATAGGTGTTTACATCATTTATATATATTATATATGTATATATATATTTACTAATTGAAACGTTGTGGGAAAAAAGGAAAATATCCCTCTCAGATTGTGTGCTAGGGAGAAGTGTTAGTTATCTGGTAATTCACGAACGGGGTATTCTCCCGAACGACTACTCGACTAAATATGTATAAGGGGATTAGGGGTGCATTCTAAATGGTAAATTACAGAATGATTATATAAAAAGGATTTATTGATTAGGCTTTAACGCCGTTTTCAACAATTGTTCAGTCATATCACTGCGGCCAGTTCACCTATGTGTTGTCTGGCTTTCTCACACAAGTAATCCACACAACATTCTTTCCATGCAACTGGCTTCTTTTCCAAATAGACTGTTAGCCCATTGACGGAAAGAATGATGGCCGAGCTTCGATTCGAACTTACACTGCTGGATTGACAGCCCGCGTCGCTACCGACTGATTTACCGGGGGAAAGTTGAAAGATGTGGAAATCACTTTTCCTGAATTGGTATGGTAAAATCGAACTCATGCATACTAGATAAGCACCCTAACATGTTGCCTCTTTAGATATTGTAGCTCTTGAAAAAAAATGTTGTGGGAAAAGAAGCCTTTGGTTTTAATATGCATCGGGTGTTTTTTTAACAATTCGTTTCAATCAATCAGATTTTATCCGAATATATAATTGTTTTAAATTGTAAAATATTTGGAAGTGTATGAATCCACGCTTGACTCGTAATACACATCAAATAAAATTATTTCTATAAAAATCTGATCATCGTGAGTTGTCATGATATTATTTAGATTTTACAACACTTTCTTAATGTTCTTGTTATGTGAGAATTTATTTAAATTGAGGGCACACCTATACTTAATTAAGCTTTCATGCAAGGAGAAAACATTACGTTCTACGTTGTATTCTCATTCAGACACAGTTTATCGAACATTGTTGCAAATGTAAAATTAATTCATGTTTTCATATTTTCATTCATAGCACTTGTATACGTTCATTCATAGCATTTGTTCTCTTGTGAAAAGCAAATTTGAAAGACAGTGGCTATCATAGATTTTTTATGACGAGCAAGTTCTCGTATTGTTACAATATGTACTTGCTCTTCAAATTTGGAAGAAATAAAGAATATCTATCTATATATCTTTGTCCTTATACAGACGCATAGAAAGATAGCATTAGCTATTGACGGATATGACTGAATTTTATTCTTTCCTGTACATTTCTGTCTAAATATGAAAAAATGCTTTCTATATTTTTTACAAAAAATTCTTTCTATATTTTTTTGTTTCAATGCAATTTCTTAATGAATTGTATGTATGCACTACTCCTCACTTCTTGACAGTGTTTGCTAACTATTGTGAATATAATATAATGTTCAGCTGTCAACAATTTTGAAGTTTTTATATTCTTTCTTTATTATTGTATTCTACTGATGAAGGCGTTCTTCCGAAATTATATAGTATAACCGTATAAACTAAACAACAAGTGTTTGTGTTTTTATTATATTGGTTTGATTTATTCTTTTTATACAATTTTACCTATTCCGAAACTGCAGCAAAATAAAGAAGTTTTAAAGACTTAAATTCTTTCATTCATTTATTTTCCAACATATTTGCTCTCGTTTGTTCCTATCCATATATCCCAGCCATGATCTGTTCATACCTTGCATACAATTCATTATCCCATCTGCACTAAAATCACCTTCCAGCAGTACTTTCAGCACTTTGATTGTTAATAGTACTTTGAATTTTATTTACAGAGATAATCAGATTTTGCAAGTCTTTGCCCAGAAATTATTATAACAAAAAAACAAAACATCAATGAGTATAGGGGTATTTTCAATCATATTACAAGACACATGGCGGTGAGGTAATATAAAGGTTGCTAAAAATCTTTGCAATGGAGGAGCATATGACCTATTGTTCCCGCAGTTTTCTACCATTGCTTGGGAAAGAGGAACAAATCTTAATAAAAATGGAACCCATGTATATTTATAATTTAACCCTTTTCCAACATACAGATGTTATCTGTCGACTTTTGTAAACACATGTAGCAAAAGGAGAAATTTCTCATAATGAGCGAGTTCTACTTTTACCACAATGTTTTCAACTTTCTTTAATGGTTGTTCTTTCATTTAAATAGAGATTTTCCAAATGTTTGACTAGATGTTTTCAATGGCATATAAGAGCAGGCTAAAATTGTGCTAGTTCGTTCACAAATACCGTTTATAAAGAGAGATAAAGTATAAGTGGTAGATAAAAGAATTTCTTCTAGATATTTCATTTTAATGTGAGGCTAGACAATAGACAACTCCTTATTTAGCAGAAAACTTCTAAAAAAACATTATGGAAAAATGAGAAATTATTCAGAACAAATTATTTCTTTGGTTGATTGTAAAAATATGATATCAGGTAGATTATGTTATGGATTCATTTTTGGCTCATTCATATTGTGGGGAAAAGAGCTGTTAACCCCTTCTTATATGGACCTCTGCTTGGCCAATCATTAAAAATTTTAATTGCTGAAAGTTAATGAGAGTACATCCTCGGTACCCAGGCTATTCATAAAATATATGATACCCTGGGCAAATTGGCTAGCGAAACATCGTAAAGCATGCACCACGATTTCCTCCGTAACTACACCGTAATGTTCGTATCGCATGAGGTTTATGTCATGCGGCCTATCAAGTGGCTGCATTTCAACTCATAAATTATTCTTGAGTACGAGATTTTTACAGCCAATTTGCCCAGGGTATCAAATATTTTATGAATAGCCTGGTTACCTAAGATGATGAGAGTATAGATGTATGTTAAACAATTATTCTATTATATATTAATAATCCAACCCTATTCCCATGTACAGAGTTAATTCTAGTTTTTGTTCAATGACTTATAGATTAAATATTGAGTGATGCCTTTTTAAACCCTCGTTATTTGTTCTTTAGATTCAGTGCAAAGAAACGAAATGTTACCTTACTAGATTTAGCAAACGGAGGAGTATGAGAATATAGCATGCATCGAAGTTGTCTTTGTAGATATGCCTTTACTAATATTACTTGAGATCCGCTTCACTTTGCCAAGTGAAATAATCTTTCAAAGTTTCCATGAATGTCATTATTACAGACGATTATCAAAAATGGGAAGAAAGAATACTACACAATTATATTTTGTCAAAAGATGGAAAATCTCTATAATTGTGTGGATAACCTATGACTAAAAGTGTAAAACATTGTGGCAAAAGGAGAAATTGCTCGTTTTGAGCAATATCTTCTTTTGTCACTTTGTTTTAAAAAAGCTGTCTGCTGCAGAGACATCAGAAAGCGTGTATATGAGGGGAAGGGTTAAATATGATTCTCCTGTGCCACACTGGCCTGTTATGATAAAACTATATAATGTCCGGTTTCTGTCAATACCTTTGCCGTCTCCATCATCTCACCTTTTGTTGACATTTCGCAGGTTATTTTTTAAAAAAGAAGATGGCGCGGATATTCCCTGACGCTTATGTCGCATGAATTAATTTTATAATATTCGCTGCAGTATGGGTCATTAGAAAAATCATTTTTTGGTGTATTTCTACAAAAGAATATGCCAATCCCGTTATTTTTCAATTAAAAACTTGGCCCAAATGGATAAAGGGGTTAAAATTGTGTTGCACACCTTGTCTTTTTATATATAATACAGTAGGGAGTCTATTTATTATAGTAACAGGTTATTTTTTGGGGATTCACCAAGTTGTCTCATAAGATAACATTACTTTCTAAACTATAGCATATGGACGATATAAAGATTATTTGTAGTAGTTTAACCAGGTATTGCATGTTTTTATGGTCAATCCTCTCTAAACAAAGACTTGGACGCCTGTGCTTCAACATCGGGAGAAAAAGGAAGAATTGCTAAAAACCAGCAATTTCTCCATGCTGAATTACAATTTTTTCCATGCATATTCTGAACAGACAATTTTTATACTTTTGCAGTAAGACAATATTAATTCTTCAACAATGGGGGAAAAAGGAAGAATTGCTAAAAACCAGCAATTTCTTCATGCTGAATTACACTTTTTTCCATGCATATTCTGAACAGACAATTTGTTATGCTTTTGCAGTAGACAATATTAATTCTTAATTCTTCAACATTGGGGAAAAAATTGTTCAAAACCATCAATTTCTCCATGCTGCTACACTGTTGTGTTTATATTATACCATCAATTTCTCCATGCTGCTACACTGTTGTGTTTATATTATACCTTCAATTTCTCCATGCTGCTACACTGTTGTGTTTATATTATACCTTCAATTTCTCATAGGTAACACTCTTCACAAACAAGAATTATACAGCAGAAGACTCTATAAATATCTATTGAGATCTTCTGAGGTAAAAGTTTCAAGTATCACAAAAGGAAAAATATGATCTAATTTGGCATTGAATAAAAAGGAGGGATTAAGAGACATTTGTTTGATTTGAGTAATTTCTCCTTTCCCACAATAATGTCAAAACTTGCCATCTACTAAGATGTTAAATGTCATCTGTAAAACAGAAATTGGTAACCCTTATCCTGATAAACTCAATCCATAAACGTTCTCATCAATGATATGTTACAGTTTTTTTCATGTTAATGGTGTGTTAACCCTTTCCCTCATATAGGCGCTTTCTGACGCCTCTGCAGCAGACAGCTTTTTGAAAACATAGTGACATAGTGCCACAATGTTTTCCACTTTTTGTCATATGTTATCCATTCAATTAAAGAGATATTTTATTTTTTGACAAAATAAGTTCAAAGTCGTCTGCTGCAGAATTGTCGTATGAGGGAAAGGGTTAAATAGATATGTAATTGGTATAGACCAGACTGTTCATGATGTCTATGATGATCTTGGTAAATATTCTTGTAAATGCTGTTTAAAATATGGTCACTGATTAAGAACCTTTCCCATCTAAGCATTTCGATGCATCTGAAACAGACCACTTTCAAATATTGTGGGGAAAGGAGAAATTGCTTGTGATAAGCAATTTCACCTTTACTCCACATTGTTTCCTATTGTGTCACAAAATTTCACTTTCATGCCTCAAGAATTTTTATTATTTTCTCAAGATCTTGTTGTCTTCTGATAGTTTGTTCTATGTTGTAAAGGGTTAAAGAGTTGCCCTAAGAGCTATTTTATAAAGTTAAACTTCAAGGCTGAAATTGTGCGTCGTGCGTCATCAACATTTGAGCTTGTTAACACTCTACAGGCTACATTTTGCATCCAATCTTCATGAAAGTTTATCAGAACGTTCATCTCCATAAAATCTTGGACAAGTTTGAAACTGGGCCATATGAGGTCAAAAACTAGGTCACTAGGTCAAATTGAAGGGAAATCTTGTTAACACTCTGGAGGCCACATTTTCAACTTGATCATGTTGAAACTGTCAGAATGTTTGTCTTGATGATATGTAGGTCAAGTTCGAACATGGGTCACATTGGGTCAAAAAGTAGGTCACTAGGTCAAATTGAAGGAAAATCTTGTTAACACTTTGGATGCCGCATTTGTCTTAAAGATATCTAGGTCAAATTCAAATATGGGTCATATTGGGTCAGGAACTAGGTCACTAGGCCAAATTGGTGGAAAATCTTGTTAACTCTGTAGAAGCTGCATGTTTTGCTTCAGCAGCTTGAAATTTGTTCAGAATGTTGAGCTGAATGATATCTAGGCCAAGTTTGAATATGGGTCATGCCGGGTCAAAAACTAGGTCACTAGGCCAAATTGAAGGAAAATTTTGTTAACACTTTGGATGCCGCATTTTTTGCTTCATCAGCTTAAAATTTTGTCAGAATGTTTGTCTTAAATATATCTAGTTTAAGTTTAAATATGGGTCATATTGGATCAGAAACTAGTTCACTAGGCCAAATTGAGGAAAAATCTTGTTAACTCTGTAGAAGCCGCATGTTTTGCTTCAGCGGCTTGCAATTTGGTCAGAATGTTTGTCTAAATGATATCTAGGCCAAGTTCGGATATGGGTCATGCTGGGTTAAAAACTAGGTCACTAGGCCTAATTGAAGGGTAATCTTGTTAACACTCTGGATACTGCATTTTTAGCTCGACTTTTGAAAAAAATGAGAGCTATTGTCATGACCCTGGCGTCGTCGGCGGCGGTGGCGTGGTTAAGGTTTTTTGTTTAGGTCATTTTTTTTTTTTTCTGTTTTCTCCCTATCAGTCGAGCATCTGTGCCGTACGCGGTGCTCTTGTTAATAGCATGATGAAACTTTATCAGAATGTTTTTCTTGATGATATGTAAGCCAAGTTCGATTATGGGTCATGCTGGGTCAAAAACTAGGTCACTAGATCAAATTGAAGGAAATTCTTGTGAACACTTTGGATGCCACATTTTTTGCTTCAGCAGCTTGAAATTTGGTCAGAATGTTTGTCGGAATTATATCTAGGTCAAGTTCGAATATGGCTCATATTGGATCAGAAACTAGGTCAATAAAGGAAAATATTGTTCAAACTCCGGATGTCGCATTTTTACTTTGAGCAAGTTGAAACTTTGTCAGAATGTTGTCTTGATGATATCTAGTCCATGTTGGAATATGGGTCATATCAGGTAAAATAATATAGATCACTACCCAAATGAAGGAAAATATTGTTAACACTGTGGAGGTTGCATTCAGAATAATTGTCTTGATGTGTTTTGCATTGCAGTACATTGTATAATTAAGGTGAGCGATCCAGGGCCATCATGGCCCTCTTGTTTCAGTAATTTTACTTAAATAAATTATATAATTTTTCCTTGTTTTTGCTTAGATAATGTCATAGTTGCCTGCAGATGAATTGTTGTATGACTTTGAGCTATTTGAACAACACCTGTTAGCTAACCTTAGCACGAAGTGCTAAAGGTGAGTTATTGGGATGAAACTTCACAGAAATGTCCACACCAAAATTTCTTTCATCCTTGCATACTTCTGGTTTCCTTCGCAACAGTGAGAAAGAAAAAAACATTAAAAAATGTTTCCTCCCAATTACGATGGCCGCTTTTCAAATAAATGTGTCAGATTCCTTCAAGCCATGTTGAATGGTTGAACTTTAAAAGTATTTTTATCCGAAAGTATCTGGTCAATTTCCAAATAATTTTGTAGAAATGTTCCTTGTGTGACCCTCTATCAGATTCTTTCAAGCCATGATGATTGGTAGAAAAAATGTAGCCACCAAGGTTCAGGGCCGTTTTGCCTTATAAGGCTTTAGAGAAAACTTTAAAAATCTTCTTCTACAAAAGAACCAGTCCAATTTCCATATAAATTTTGTTCAAATGTTCCTTATGTGACCCTCTAAGAGATTAATTCAAGCCATGTTGAATGGTTAAAATAGATTACGTTGTGTGGTGGGCATGACAAATCACATTGTATTACTCAGGTTAGCGTTTCAGGGCCATCATGGCCCTCTTGTGTAATGGATATAGATGTTTAAGAGGGCTCAGGCTGTCATTTGCCATCTGTGTCTTATCAGATTGTATATTGATTATTCACATGTCACATCTGCTGTTGTGCCTTGTTAATATAGTCAATTAAGGTTGAGTCTACTACTAGTCAAGGCAGGGTTACACATAAGTATAACAACTCTGATATCTGCGCCCGTCTGTCTACTTGGTGCTTCTCGGCCCTTATATGGTATCTGGCGGTCCATCAAGCTATGACTTTGGTTAAAATTCTTGTTAGATGGCAGCAGAACAGCTTCTGCTTCACTTATTATAATCCCTGGATTTTCAGTAGTCAGAAAAGTAGGATTTGCATGTTGTTGCTCCTACAGTCTATTTACAAAAATAGTTTTGATATGTCTTTAATTCTAAAAGCTCATTTTAAGCTCGACTTTTGAAAAAACGAGAGCTATTGTCATGACCCTGGCGTCGTCCGCGGCGGTCTGGTCGTTTGGTTAAGGCTTTTTGTTCAGCTCAGCTTTTTTATGCCCCCGGAATCACCGATTCGGTGGGAATCTAGTTTTTGGTCTGTCTGCACGTCTGTCTGTCTGTCGAAAAACACTTTAACCTTGACCACTACTTTTGAACCATAACAGGTACGGCTACCATATTTCACATGTGTATTCCTTGTGACATGACCTTTCTGTCAGTACCAACATTTTTGACCTTGCGACCTTGACCTTTGACCTAGATGTTGCCATTCTCGAAAAAAACTTTAACCTTGACCACTTCTTTTGAACCATAACAGGTACGGCTACCATACTTCACATGTGTATTCCTTGTGACATGACCTTTCTGTCAGTACCAAAATTGTTGACCTTGCGACCTTGACCTTTGACCTAGATGTTGCCATTCGGGGGCATCAGTGTTTCACAAACACATCTTGGTTTTTAGCTCACCTATGCACGAAGTGCAAGGTGAGCTATTGTGATCACATTTTGTCCGGCGTCCGTCCGTCGTGCGTCGTCAGTCGTCCGTCGTGCGTCGTCAACATTTGAGCTTGTTAACACTCTATGGGCTACATTTTGCATCCAATCTTCATGAAAGTTTATCAGAACGTTCATCTCCATAAAATCTTGGACAAGTTCGAAACTGGGCCATATGAGGTCAAAAACTAGGTCACTAGGTCGAATTGAAGGGAAATCTTGTTAACACTCTGGAGGCCACATTTTCAACTTGACCATGTTGAAACTTTATCAGAATGTTTGTCTTGATGATATGTAGGTCAAGTTCGAACATGGGTTTTATCGGGTCAAAAAGTAGGTCACTAGGTCAAATTGAAGGAAAATCTTGTTAACACTCCAGAGGCCGCAATTTTTGCTTCAGCAGTTTGAAATTTTGTCAAAATGTTTGTCTTAAAAATATCTAGGTCAAGTTCGAATATGGGTTATGCCGGGTCAAAAACTAGGTCACTAGGTCAAATTGAAGGAAAATCTTGTTAACACTTTTAATGCCGCATTTTTTGCTTCAGCAGCTTGAAATTTTGTCAGAATGTTTGTCTTAATAATATCTAGTTCAAGTTCAAATATGGGTTATATTGGATCAGAAACTAGGTCACTAGGTCAAATTGAGGGAAAATCTTGTTAACTCTGTAGAAGCCGCATGTTTTGCTTCAGCGGCTTGTCAGAATGTGGGCTGAATGATATCTAGGCCAAGTTCGAATATGGGTCATGAATGAATGCCGGGTCAAAAACAAGGTCACTAGGTCAAATTGAAGAGTAATCATGTTAACACTCTGGATACTGCATTTTTAATTTCAGCATGATAAAACTTTATCAGAATGTTTTTCTTGATGATATGTAGGCCAAGTTTGAATATGGGTCATGCTGGGTCAAAAACTAGGTCACTAGATCAAATTGAAGGAAAATCTTGTGAACAGCAGCTTGAAATTTGGTCAGAATGTTTGTCTGAATTATATCTAGGTCAAGTTCGAATATGGGTCATATTGGATCAGAAACTAGGTCAATAAAGAAAAATATTGTTCAAACTCCGGAGGCCGCATTTTTACTTTGAGCAAGTTGAAACTTCGTCAGAATGTTGTCTTGATGATATCAAGTCCATGTTGGAATATGGGTCATATCAGGTAAAAAAATATAGATCACTAGGCCAAATGAAGGAAAATATTGTTAACACTGTGGAGGTTGCATTCAGAATAATTGTCTTGATGTGTTTTGCATTGCAGTACATTGTATAATTAAGGTGAGCGATCCATGGCCATCATGGCCCTCTTGTTTTCTGTTTTCTCCCTATGAGTCGAGCGTCTGTGCCATACTCGGTGCTCTTGTATAAGTATTTTAGTAAATGTAAAATTAAAATTTTAATTCTACTCAGGATAAAAAATATGGAACCAAATTCCCCTACATGTCAGGAACTGTGAAATTTGAAATTTGCAAATTTAATCCTGCATAGGGCATCCCCATGCATCCTGTAACATCCAGTGTTTGTTATTTGAATGGAGTCCATCATGGTGTAATATAACCAACGACTGTAGGTGTCTGATAATCACGTCCAATCACAGTCAAGTTGTTCAAAAAATGGCATATTTACAATTACAAACATGTTTCTGTTTTTGTCTATGTTGTATTATTCTGTAGATGAGACTAGAACTCGAGTCCAGATGTTATTCTGGAATAATCCAGAGGCGTGCATTGTGCGTCATCAACATTTTTGCTTGTTAACATTCTACAGGCTACATTTTGCATCCAATCTTCATGAAAGTTTATCAGAACATTCATCTCCATCAAATCCTGGACAAGTTCGAACTTCGGCCATATGAGGTCAAAAACTAGGTCACTAGGTCAAATTAAAAGGAAATCTTGTTAACACTCTGGAGGCCACATTTTCAACTTGAGCATGTTGAAACTTTATAAGAATGTTTGTCTTGATGATATGTAGGTCAAGTTCCAACATGGGTCATGTCGGGTCAAAAAGTAGGTCACTAGGTCAAATTGAAGGAAAATCTTGTAAACACACCAGAGGCCGCAATTTTTGCTTCAGCAGTTTGAAATTTTTTCAGAATGTTTGTCTTAAAAATATCTAGGTCAAGTTGGAATATGGGTCATATTGGGTCAGAAACTAGGTCAATAGGCCAAATTGAAGGGAAATCTTGTTAACACTGTAGAAGCCGCATGTTGAGCTGAATGAAATCTAGGCCAAGTTCGAATATGGGTCGTGCCGGTTTAAAATTAGGTCACTAGGCCAAATTAAAGGTTAATCTTGTTAACACTGTAGAGGCCACATTTTCATCTTGAGCATTTTGAAACTTTATCAGAATGTTTGTCTTGATGATATGTAGTTCAAGTTTGAACATGGGTTATGATGGGTCAAAAAGTAGGTCACTAGGTCAAATTGAAGGAAGATTGTAAACACCCTAGAGGCTGCAATTTTGCTTCAGAAGTTTTGTCAGAATATTTGTCTTAAAGATATCTAGGTCAAGTTCAAATATGGGTCATATTGGGTCAGAAACTAGGTCACTAGGTCAAATTGAAGGAACATCTTGTTAACTCTGTAAAAGACGCATTTTTTCTACAGCAGCTTGACATTTAATGAAAATGTATATAGCTAAATGATCTTCAAATATGGGTGATGTAGGGTCAAAAACTAGGTCACTAGGCCAAATTGAAGGAAAATCTTGTTAACACTTTGGATTTTTACTTCAGCAGCTTGAAATTTGGTCAGAATGTTTGTCTGAATTATATCTAGGTCAAGTTCGAATATGGGTCATATTGGGTCAGAAACTAGGTCAATAAAGGAAAATATTGTTCAAACTCCGTAGGCCGCATTTTTACTTTGAGCAAGTTGAAAATTTGTCAGAATGTTGTCTTGATGATATCTAGTCCATGTTGGAATATGGATCATATCAGGTAAAAAAATACAGATTACTAGGCCAAATGAAGGAAAATCTTTTTAACACTGGAGGTTGCATTCAGAATAATTGTCTTGATGTGTTTTGCATTGCAGTATATTGTATAATTAAGTTGAGCGATCCAGGGCCATCATGGCCCTCTTGTTTAACTTTGAATTTAGCTCAAAGTTTCTTTTTTTTTCTTTTTCTCAATAAGTACTGGTACTTAGGGCTTTCATATTTGGAATATTCCATCAACAGACAAGAGTACATAACTCTGTCATGTTTTGTTTAAGAATTATGGCCCTTTTTAGCTCTACTGGCCAAAGGCCAGAAGGGCTTATGTAGTGGCGATTTGTCCGTAGTCCTTGCGTCCGTCCGTAAACAATTTCTTGTTAACACGATACAGTCTTCACTTTTGATTTTATCTCAACCAAACTTATACAGTAGTTAGATATCCATGAGAGCTCGGTTCCTTTCGAAAACCAGCCACAGATCTGTTCATGCATGACTGGATTATGGCCCTTGAAATGGTCAAAATTGCTATAATAGAGCTTGTTAACACGATACAGTCTTTATTTTTTATTGTATCTGAACCAAACTTATACAGTAGTTAGATATTCATGAGAGCTTGATTCCTTTCGAAAACCAGCCAGATCTGCCCATGCATGACTGGATTATGGCCCTTGAAATGGTCAAAATTGCTATAATAGAGCTTGTTAACACGATACAGTCTTTATTATGTCTCCCCCATTACATGGGGGTGACATATTGTTTTTGCCCGTTCCGTCCGTCCTTCCGTCTGTCACACTTGTTTCCGCTCAATAACTGAAGAACGCTTGGGCGTAGGAACTTCATACTTGGTATGCAGGTTGGTCATGACCAGTAGCTGACCCCTATTGATTTTGATAACAGAAGGTCAAAGGTCAAGGTCATGGTGACCTTGTGAGGTAAAAACTGGTTTCCGCTCAATAACTGAAGAACACTTTGGCTGAGGAACTCCATACTTGGTATGCAGGTTGGCCATGCCTAGTAGAAGATCCCTATTGATTTTGAGGTCAGTACGTCTAAAGTCAAGGTCATAGTGACCATGAGCTTGAAAGGTCACAGTGACAATGAGCTGATAAATAGTTTTTGCTTGGGCCCAGGAACTTCATACTTGATGTGCAGGTTGGTCACCACCAGCAAATGACCCCTAGTAATGTTAAGGTCACTAGGTCAAAGGTCAAGGTCACATCCGTCACACTTGTTTCCGCTCAATAACTGAAGAACGCTTGGGCATAGGATCTTCGTACTTGGTATGCAGGTTGGTCATGACCAGTAGATGACTTCTATTGATTTTGATGTCAGAAGGTCAAAGGTCAAGGTCATGGTGACATTGTGAGGTAAAAAATGGTTTCTGCTCAATAACTGAAGAACGCTTGGGCCGAGGAACTCCATACTTGGTATTGCAGGTTGGCCATGCCCAGTAGAAGACCCTATTAATTTTGAGGTCAAAGTCAAGGTCACAGTGACCTTGAGCTGAAAGGTCACAGTGACAATGAGCTGAAACATTGTTTTTGCTTAACAACTGTAGAATGCTTTGGCCATGGAAGTTAATACTTGGTGTGCAGGTTGGTCACCACCAGTATATGACCCCTATTGATTTTGAGGTCACTTGCTTAAAGGTCAAGGTCATGGTAACCTTCAGCTGAAAATGGTTCCCTCTCAATAACTATAGAATGCTTATGTTGAGGAACTTCATACCTGGTGTGCAGGTTGGTCCTAACCAGTAAATGACCTTTATTGAATTTGTTTGATTTTGAGGTCACAAGGTCAAATGTCGAAGGTCACGGTAACCTTCAGCTGAAAAATGTGTTTTACTCAATAACTCAAGAACTCATATGCCCAGAAACTTCATACTTGGTGTGCAGCTTGGTCCTAACCTGTAGATGACCCCTATCAATTTTGATGTCAGTAGGTCAAAGGTCAAGGTCGCGGTGACCTTGGGCTGAAAAATGGTTTCTGCTCAATAACTGAAGATTGCTTGGGCCCAGGAACTTCATACTTGGTGTGCAGGTTGGTCACCAGCAGCAAATGACCCCTATTGATTTTGAGGTCACTAGGTCAAAGGCCAAGGTCATGGTAAGCTTCAGCTGAAAAATGGTTTCTGCTCAATAACTGAGGCATGTCACTGTTGCTTCATCTCCAGTCCAAAACTACAAAATTCATCTCCATCATTTCTTTTCCTCCCCTACGACCACACAAATGGGGAGACAAGCGCTTTTTCAAAAAAGCAATCTCTAGTTTGTTATTGTATCTCAACCAAACTTATACAGTAGTTAGATATCCATGAGAGTTTGGTTAATTTCTAAAAAACGGCCAGATCTACCCATGCATGGCTGGATTATGGCCCTTGAAATTGTCAAAATTGCTATAATACAGCTTGTGAACACAATAGAGCTTCCATTTACTATCTGATCTTCACCAAACTTAGATGGTATTTGAATATTGATGACATATTGGTTCCTTTTGAAACAAGCCAGATCAATGCCAGTAGAGCATAGGCCCTCATGGGCCTCTTGTTTGCGGCTCCGTTTATAAAACTTTACAAACATTTACAATTTGGAGAAAGTATGTAGCTCTGTCTGCATACTCAATTGCACTAATGGACCCTTAGGGATGTTAGTTATACCCCCAGATACGTAGTATATGGGGGCTATATAGGAGTCACGCTTGTTTGTCGGTTTGTTGGTCGGTCGGTCCGTCCGTTGGTCTGGACATTTCTTGTGAACACTATTTCTCAGCAACCCTTGGTCAGAATTCAATATAACTTCACAAGAATGATTGATACCAAGCCTAGTTGTGCATATTGTCGGCGTGTTGCACTGGAATTGTTT
Source organism: Serripes groenlandicus (assembly GCA_031761405.1). Lineage (NCBI taxonomy): Eukaryota > Metazoa > Mollusca > Bivalvia > Cardiida > Cardiidae > Serripes > Serripes groenlandicus. The sequence continues at coordinate 186,753,680 of JASEVX010000001.1, forward strand.
TTAAATGAGTTATGGCCCCTTGAATTTCTCATACATAGTTGGTCTATAGACATTTCTTGTGAACACTATTTCTCAGGAACCCTTGGTCAGAATTCAATATAACTTCACAAGAATGATTGATACCAAGCCTAGTTGTGCATATTGTCGGCGTGTTGCACTCAAACTATTTTTAAATGAGTTATGGCTCCTTGAATTTCTCATACATATGTATATTGTCAGGCACCAGCTGGGGGTATTCATCACCTTCAGTGATATTTCTAGTTGTTTGTCGATGTTCTTGTATTTCCTTCTCTTGGTCGGTCTTTTACCTCCTGTAGCATATTGAACTACCTTGATACAGGCTTCAACTTCCTGGATTATGTTCTAAGTATTGAAAAGATGTTCGGAAGAGAATGCTGAACAACTTTCTTCAACATGCTATGCCAGCCTTCTAAATTGTTCGTCGTCCTTGGACCTTGGGTGTTGAATTTATTCCAAATCTGTTTGTCACCCAGTCCTCAGTTACATGGTCTGTGAAGGTTTCAACGGCTGCTAGAAGGTCTAGAGTAGCAATGTCATTGAGTTCTTTTAACCACACATCTTCAACTGCTTGTCTGACAAGGAGGTGAATGTCTTCATTAGTTCTGTATTCGTTTGTCAAACCAGTAGATTGTACCTTCCTCCAGATACCCTGTGCGTAGTAAAATAATTAGTGATGTGCTATTTATTTACATGACAGCTCCAAGACTGAGGATCGAACCCAGGATGCCTGTATTTCAGTATATAATGTGGAACACAGGACTTTCAAATAAAGCACCAAACTGTATTATTATACTTAATACACATTTATGGCCATCAATAACCAGACTCATTCTGCCGCGCTTGTTCTTCACAAAATCTAGTTTGACTTGAGCATTAGCCATGTTTTCAGTATGATATAAAAACAATAAATAATACTTTTTCCCAAAATAAAAGCATTTTATGATGAAAATACTGCAGTCAAATAATTAAATTACTTTAATATAATTGAATTTTTGTGCAAACAAATGAAGGTGAAAATACTGTGAAAACAGTAAAGAAACTGCAGTCAAATAATTATATAACTTTAACCCTTTCCCTCATATAAACGCTTTCGGACGCCTCTGCAGCAGACAGCTTTCTGAAAACATAGTGACAAAAGAAGAAATTGCACAAAACGTGCAATTTCTCCTTTTGCCACAATGTTTTCCACTTTTAGTCATAGGTTATCCATTCAATTCTAGAGATTTTGACAAAATACGTTCAAAGTCGTCTGCTGCAGAATTGTCGTATGAGGGAAAGGGTTAATATAATTGAATGTTTGTGCATAGGTAAATAATGGAATAGGCAAAATAACAGGACTGTATTCTCACCTTTCCCTTACCGCTCTTAATCACTCTGCATCAAGGGTAAATGGCATTTTCAGGGAAGACACCGTATTCAACAAGCCAATATTATGTGACATATAGTAATTAAGTTGCTCAATATTACATTGCTCTTCACACTATCTTATCTATGTGGTTACCAGGATGATCAGAGTACTTTCAATCTGGTATTTAGCAACAGTAATACATGTAACCCTTCCCTTATACCTACATAATTAACACTTTATTAGCAGACAACTTCTTTAACTTTTGAAATATATGTTGGAAAGGAATTATTGCTCAATAAATTTGGTTGTCCTTTTCCAACAATGGTTTAAATTCAATTGATATTTAACAACTGAATTTTAATCTTTCAGGCGTTTCAAGTTTTGTTTCAAATGTTTTCAAAACAGATAATGAAAAAAAATCAAGTAAACACTACAGTACATTAGTGTATTATGTTAAATAAAACAACAAGAGAAAGTTGATGCAATGCATCAATGTCGCCGGATATCCATAGTGCAGTTATGCATAACACTAACATTATAGTAGTTGAATAAACAGTTATCAACTGAGGGGCATATTGGAACATCAGGGGTGGGGTCAAGTGAAAATGTATCATAACTTACATTGTTTTGTCAACGAAGTGAATGATAATTGAAGCCTTTCATTGTTTATGATCAATCTCCATTCCAAAGTAGGTTGACTAGACACACAACCAACTAATTATTGATCATAAACAGTAATGGAAATGAGAAATCTTGCCAATCATTAGTCTTAGTATGTATACAGTGCTTTCATTAAGGAATAATTATAAGATTTGTGAATTCCACATACACTTTTCAAGATGTTTGTCAGAATATTTGAATTTTATTATTTTTCAATAAAACCACAAAACAGACAATTTAGGATTTGCATGCAATAGCACATCATTTTACCTTTCCTCTATTAAAGTCAACAGTGGACACCTTTGCAACGATATACTTTTAAAACAATTAATGAGTTAAGGGTTAAATCGCTGAGTTTTCTCTTTTTCTCAAAATGATATTAGCTTGGCATCCTAATTATATCATACTTTAACAAATGTTGAAATGTAAGTCCAATATTTATAAATTAGACCACATTCGAAATATAATATCAACTAAACAGTTAAATCTCATTGAAATTGTTGTATAATTTAAACTTAATTTCGAACATAAACTGAGCCCTACAACATGTTAATTTATTTTAATTCTTTCCTTCCTTTTTAGCTCGACTATTCGAAGAATATGAGAGCTATACTACTCACCCTGGCGTCGGCGTCGGCGTCGGCGTCGTCGTCGGCGTCCACGTCACACTTTGGTTAAGGTTTTGCATGCAAGTTCTTAAATACTACATGTATTGCATTGAAACTTTCTACAACCCTACCAAATCATCACACCAATGTAGATTATCAAGTTAGATAACTCTATCCTGCATTTTATGCAAGTTATGGCCCTTTTTTACTTAGAAATTCTGGTTAAAGTTTTGCGTGCAACTAAAGTAAGAGTCCATATCTCAGTATTTAATTGATGCATTGTATTGAATCTTTATACAGCACTACCCAACTATCACACCTATGTAGATTATCAAGTTAGATAACTCTATCCTGCATTTTATGCAAGTTATGGCCCTTTTTTTACTTAGAAATTCTGGTTAAAGTTTTGCGTGCAACTAATTTAAGAGTCCATATCTCAGTATTTACTTGATGCATTGCATTGAAACTTTCTACAACCCTACCCAACTATCACACCTGTGTAGATTATCATCTAAGATAACTCTATCCTGCATTTTATGCAAGTTATGGCCCTTTTTTACTTAGAAATTCTGGTTAAAGTTTTGCGTGCAACTTAATTAAGAGTCCATACCTCAGTATATACATGATGCATTGCATTGAATCTTTATACAACCCTACCCAAGTATCACACCTATGTAGATTATCAAGTAAGATAACTCTATCCTGCATTTAAGGCAAGTTATGGCACTTTTTTTACTTAGAAATTCTGGTTAAAGTTTTGCGTGCAACTAAATTAAGAGTCCATATCTAAGTATTTACTTGATGCATTGCATTGAAACTTTCTACAACCCTACCCAACTATTACACTTATGTAGATTATCAAGTATGATAACTCTATTCTGCATTTTATGCGAGTTATGGCCCTTTTTTTACTTAGAAATACTGATTAAAGTTTTGCGTGCAACTAAATTAAAAGTCCACGTCTCGGTATATACTTGATGCATTCCATTGAACCTTTATACAACCCTACCCAACTATCACACCTATGTAGAATATCAAGTTAGATAACTCTATCCTGCATTTTATGCAAGTTATGGCATTTTTTTAACTTAGAAATTCTGGTTAAAGTTTTGCGTGCAACTAAATTAAGAGTCCATATCTCAGTATTTACTTGATGCATTGCATTGAAACTTTCTACAACCCTACCCAACTATCACACCTGTGTAGATTATCAAGTATGATAACTCTATCCTGCATTTTATGCAAGTTATGGCCTTTTTGGACTTAGAAATTTAAGTTAAAGTTTTGCAACTACATTTATAGTGTAATCTCAGTAACAGCTTGAAAAATTGTATTGAAACTTTATACAACCTTTCCCAATTGCACAACTATAAACACAACCAATTAAGATAACTCTATCCTGTATATGGTTCAAATTGTTGCCCTTTTTTTACTTAGAAATTATAGTTAAAGGTTTGCATGCAACTACATTAGAGTCCATTATCTCAGTAACTTAAATAAGCGGTGGAATAGTCGAGCACGCTGTCCTCCGACAGCTCTTGTTTATAATGAAAATAACAAAACTACTCATGTTTTAAAATTATATTATGATGAGTGCCCTTGTGTCAATGATCCATAACAATATGCAGATCGGAAGCAATATGCCTTTATGGAATTAAATGACACATTTAAAATTGTCAAGGACGAAATAATTTTGTACGAAAGACCCGATTCTTTCTTATTCGCAGAGGTGTCGTTCTTGAAACTCTCTTTATAGGCAGAGAGTTCGTTCAAAGTAATTTTTCTATTAAAACTAGTTTTTATCTCGGTTTGTTCTTTTCTTCATTTGTTTCGAACCAAATAAACATTTTAAATCACCTACGATTTACTATTTGTAAGTGAGTGTAAAGAGACGGCTCTCTGCAAAGGAGATTGATCTACGCAGTTGGTATTCGCGAGTCACGCTTCAAGCAGGTGCGCGTATGTAAACAAATTAGACTGCGACGTAAAGGTTTGTAGTTATCGCCTTTTGAGTACATGTAGTATATAGTGTAAAAATAAAGTATACCAGTCTAGCTAATAGGGACTGTTTTATCTTCATAAATAAAACAACAAAACATAAATGCGAGTCGAAATAAAGAAACTGAAAATACCTAAAACATCGGAATATTTATTTCATTTTAGATGTGTCATACTTAGTGTTTGTAAACAAACACAATTGTAATATGTTCAAGACATCTAAATGTGTTTCTTTCTAATAATAATCCCTCCTCCCATGTGATTTCCGAAAACCTATTAAAAATAGAAGTCGCGGGCTTCTGCCCGGCGACTAATTAACTCTTAACTAGCTTTATTTTTCTTTCCAATAATGTTTTTCACAACTACTCAAAACAATATAATGATTTGTCTTAACTTAATACTATTTAACCCCTTCCCACATACAGGTGCTTTCTGACGCCTCTGTAGCAATTTACTTTTGAAAACATTATGACAAAAGGAAAAACAAACAATTTCACATTTTGCCACAATGTTTTCAAACTCTCTTTAGTAATTATACTTTAATTTATAGATATTTTCCACCTAGATGCTTTTAACGATGACTACTGAAGGTTTGTTGTATGTGGGAAAGGGTTAACTTGAAATGATCTAAGGGAAAAACAGACTGGAGACTAATGGAATAATAAATCTGATGCATTATCAAAGCCATCGGCTGCAGATATAACAGAAGTTGTCTCGAAACCCTTTACCTGATACAGTCGCATATTGAAAACATTTTCTCCTTTTGCCACAATGTTCTCATCTCAATATATTTTCATTGATAGAGAGTTTCCATATGTTTGCCTTGATGTTACCATTTAGTCTGTTTAAATTAATTATTTTGTTGTTAGTAGAAAAGGGTTAAAAGTTGTCACTTCAACTGTGTAAACAAAGATCTTTCAATTATAGGAAGAAATATTATCTTATTTACAGATTATAAATATCATAGTCTTGTTTGATATTGCATTCATAGAAATTGCTGAATGAAAGACAACAATTACAAGTTGTTAAAATGTTATCTGTTGCCTGCTTTTCAATGCTTTATGCAATTTGTAAATACAAAGATAGAATGTGATCACAAAATTAAAAAGTCAATCATACAAAGTAAACAAATGTCCAATTCTCAAAATCTACCAAATTCATTGGGATTTTTACCCCAAAACTAGGTGAAACTGCATATATAAATAAGATGAAGTGTATTAGAGGATAGTATGATCCAAATTAGGGTTTCTAAGTTCTAAATAGTCAAGCAGATTTGTTTAAGGCGAAAGTATGGAAAATATCTTAAGAAGGATAAAAGGGTTAAGAATAAGTATTGTGCTGTTTGGAATATTACTCAGAAGGTAGCTCTCAAAATCGACCAAATTCATTGGTATTTTTACCCCAAAACTATTTTACCCCAAAACTAGGCAACACGTACTGCATTATCATATGAATGGGATGAGGTGTATTAGATGATAGTACATGTATGATCAAAATAAGGGTTTCAAAGTACTAAATAGTCAGCAGATTTGTGGGAGAATAATTATTGAACTGTTTAGAATATATGCTCAGAAGGCAGTTCTGAACACATTAGATATGGAGGCAATTTCAATTAATACTATTTCAGGTTTTAAAATGAATATGGCAGCTTACATATTTGATACAGTCTTATTTTGCTATTGTCAACAATATTGGACTTAAATAAATATCAATAATCTTATTAGCTCACCTTTCACGTATTGACACAGTGAGCTTTTGTGATCGCCCTTCGTCCGTCGTCTGTCCAAAATTTCTTGTGAACACGATAAAGTCTTCATTTATTATTCGATGTTTACCAAACTTATTCAGTAGCTAGATATCTTGAGAACTCAGTTCCTTTCGAAAACCAGTCAGATCCGTTCATGCATGACAGGATTATAATATGGCCCTTTAAAATTGGCAAAATTGCTATAATTGACCTTGTGAACAAGTTAAAGTCTTGTGAACACAAGAAAAACTTAATTTATTTGTCAAAGAAATGTTCCTTGGATGACCCTCTTTGAGATTCATTCCAGTCATTTAAAAAAAACATGGCTGCCAGGAGGCAGGGCTGTTTTTCCTTATATGGCTGAAGTAAAAAAATAATATCAGGTGAGCGATCCAGGGCCATCATGGCCCTCTTGTTTTTTTTATTCTCTTTAAAGGCACAATTATCATGATCTTTCATTGTATAACAAATTATCATTTTTGATTAAGATTGAATGTTGTCTGTACAAATCTCTGCTTGATAAACTCAAGTACTTTCACATCCACAAGGAGCAGTGCTTTAAATTTGATTCTTATGTTTTTTCTTATCCTACTTTTATGAAGAGAGTTTGTTTAATTTAAAATGGCGAACATTATTATCAAGATCACAGTCATATCCTATTTAAATATACAGCAATTTTTTCGCTAATAATTGTCATAGTTGATCGAAAATAATTATGTGTCTGCGTAAATTCAAATATCTGTGAACACGATAAAGTCTTCATTTATTATCCGATGTTTACCAAACCTATTCAGTAGCTAGATATACATGAGAGCTCGGTTCCTTTCGAAAACCAGCCGGATACATCCTTGCATGACAGGATTATTGCCCTTTAACCCTTTCCCTCATATAGACGCTTTCTGACACCTCTGCAGCAGACGGCTTTTTGAAAACATAGTGACAAAAGAAGAAATTGCACAAAACGTGCAATTTCTCCTTTTGCCACAATGTTTTCCACTTTTTGTCATAGGTTATCCATTCAATTATGGAGATTTTCTATGTTTTACAAAATACGTTCAAAGTCGTCTGCTGCAGAATTGTCGTATGAGGGAAAGGGTTAAAATTGGCAAAATTGCTATAATTGACCAGGTTAAAGTCATCATTTATTATCCGATGTTTACCAAACTTATACAGTAGCTAGATATACATGAGAGCTTGGTTCCTTTCGAAAACCAGATCCGTCCATGCATAATGGGATTATGGCCCCTTAAAATTGGCAAAATTGCTATAATTGACCTTCATTTATTGCCCATGTTTACCAAACTTATACAGTAGCTAGATATACATGAGAGCTTGGTTCCTTTTGAAAAAACCAGCCAGATCCATCATGCATGACTGAATTATGGCCCTTTAAAAATATCAAAATTGTTATAATTGACTTTGTGAACACGATAAAAACTTCATTTATTTGTCACATGTCCTTTACATTGGCAATATTGACACATTGTTGGATGATGCAGATATTGAAAACAGAAATTCTACCTTTACATTCGCTCCTGTAGAAGATCAACGACCTATCAGTATTTTTCAAGATAAAGATTCAGAATGTTCCTTTAGTGACATAATCAGATTCCTTCAAGCCATGTTGATTGGTTGATATATGGCCACCATGGGGGCGAGGCTATTTTGCCTCATATGGCTTGGGTGAAAAATCCTCTCCTCCGAAAGTGTTTTGCCGATTTTCAAATAATTTTGTAGAAATATTCCTAGGTTGACCCTCTATCAGATTCCTTCAAGCTATGCTGATTGGTCGAAAACTATGGCTGCCAGGGGGTGGGGCTTATATGGCTAAAGTGAAAAAAATAAAATCAGGTGAGCAATATAGGGCCACCATGGCCCTCTTGTATGAAATATCCCGCGAGCATCTTGAAAATTCAAAAGGGCAACAATTTTCCAAGATGTCTGTTATATCTGGTTTCCTGACCTCTCTAAAACTTAACATAGCTGATTGAACATGAACAGTTTCTAAATCAAGTTATGTTTTTCAAGGGATTCAAACATCCCACTGAATGAAATAAACTCATGAGCCAAATATTATGGCCGCTATTTACAGTTTCAAAATTAAGTTGTTGATTTGTTTTAAACAGACATTCCATTGAGATAGGATTTTCTTTTTGTTTTAAGGGACCATTGTTTGAAGTTGACATCATAGAATGCTGTATATATTAATTTGACTAGTTGTGTCAGATGCTGAGTGTGACCTTTATTTTCTGTTCCAGTGATTTTAAATAAGAGGTTTGGCTAAGGTCTGTTGTACTCAAAGTTAAACTGCTACATAGAGCAAATGTGCACCAGTGATGTATCTTTGAATACTTTGCTGCTTGTCTTCTTTAAATGCTTTATAGTATATGACCTTGATTTTTTGCTTCAATGACTTTGGTTATTATCACCTCGCGACAAGGTTATAGAGGGTATATAGGAATCCGTCAATTCATACATGTCCCAACGACGTCATCGCTATCTCTAACAACTTTATTTCTTATCCACTTTTCGTGAAACTTCACACACATGTTCACTAGCATTGCCTCTTGTGTTTCACCGACCTAGAACAAAGGTCAAGCTCACAGAGACCTGTCCGTCTGTTCACATTTTCCTATAAACAACTTCCCCTTCTAAACCAATGAAGCAAATTCATCATAAGTAATGTCCCGTAGTTGGTCAATTTCAAAGTTGTTCAAAGAATTTGTTTCCATAAAGAACTTTGGTTGCCACAGCATTAGAAAGAGGGAAAAGTTCCAAAACTTTATAACTCTTCTTGTCCAAAAGTACTGGCTAGATTCGAAAAATATAATGTGTCAAAGTTAAGTCTGTAGAGTTATACTCATGGTTATCCGTGTGTCAAGGTTAAGTTTGTAGAGTTATACTCATGGTTATCCGTGTGTCAAGGTTGAGTTTGTAGAGTTATACTTATGGTTATCTGTGTGTCAAGGATGAGTTATACTCATGATTATCTGTGTGTCAAGGTTGAGTTTGTAGAGTTATACTCATGGTAATCTGTGTGTAAAGGATGAGTTATACTCATGGTTATCTGTGTGTCAAGGTTGAGTCTGTAGAGTTATACTCATGGTTATCTGTGTGTCAAGGTTGAGTTTGTAGAGTTATACTCATGGTTATCTGTGTGTCAAGGTTGAGTTTGTAGAGTTATACTCATGGTTATCTGTGTGTCAAGGTTGAGTTTGTAGAGTTATACTTATGGTTATCTGTGTGTCAAGGTTGAGTTTGTAGAGTTATACTTATGGTTATCCATGTGTCAATGTTAATATTGTAGAGTTATACTTATGGTTATCCATGTGTCAATGTTAAGTTTGTAGAGTTATACTCATGGTTATCCATGTGTCAAGGTTATGTTTGTAGAGTTATACTCATGGTTATCCATGTGTCAAGGTTAAGTTTGTAGAGTTATACTCATGGTTATCCATGTGTCAAGGTTACGTTTGTAGAGTTATACTCATGGTTATCCATGTGTCAAGGTTAAATTTGTAGAGTTATACTCATGGTTATCCATGTGTCAATGTTAATATTGTAGAGTTATACTCATGGTTTTCCATGTGTCAAGGTTAATATTGTAGAGTTATACTTATGGTTATCCATGTGTCAAGGTTAATATTGTAGAGTTATACTCATAGTTATCCATGTGTCAATGTTAATATTGTAGAGTTATACTCATGGTTGTCCATGTGTCAAGGTTAAGTTTGTAGAGTTATACTCATGGTTACCCATGTGTCAATGTTAATATTGTAGAGTTATACTCATTGTTATCCATGTGTCAAGGTTAAGTTTGTAGAGTTATACTCATGGTTATCCATGTGTCAATGTTAATATTGTAGAGTTATACTCTCATGACTATCCATGTGTCAAGGTTAATATTGTAGAGTTATACACATGGTTATCCATGTGCCAAGGTTAATATTGTAGAGTTATACTCATGGTTATCCGTGTGTCAATGTTAATATTGTAGAGTTATACTCATGGTTATCCATGTGTCAAGTTAATATTGTAGATTTATACTCATGGTTATCCATGTGTCAATGTTAATATTGTAGAGTTATACTTATGGTTATCCATGTGTCAAGGTTAATATTGTAGAGTTATACTCATGGTTATCCATGTGTCAATGTTAAGTTTGTAGAGTTATACTCATGGTTATCCATGTGTCAAGGTTAATATTGTAGAGTTATACTCATAGTTATCCATGTGTCAATGTTAATATTGTAGAGTTATACTCATGGTTATCCATGTGTCAATGTTAAGTTTGTAGAGTTATACTCATGGTTATCCATGTGTCAAGGTTAATATTGTAGAGTTATACTCATAGTTATCCATGTGTCAATGTTAATATTGTAGAGTTATACTCATGGTTATCCATGTGTCAAGGTTAAGTTTGTAGAGTTATACACCTTATTTAATCAGTGTTCCTATTATATCATATCACACTATTTTGTAGTCTTATTAAGATTAAGTATTGCCTGACAAAAAGAATAAAATCTGATTAGACTGGGCAGTGATGTGCTTACTGATATGTGTTTTCCATGGTTTTATTGTCTGGCAAGTTTATGTTCATATGGAGTTTCAATGATAGGGTCAATGAAAGTCTTAAGTTAACCCTTTACCACATGCATATGTATTATGACACACCTTCAGCAGACAACTTATTAACCCTTTCCCTCATATAGACACTTTCTGACGCCTCTGCAGCAGACAGCTTTTTGAAATCATAGTGACATAAAAAGAAATTGCTCAAAACAAGCAATTTCTCCTTTTGCCACAATGTTTTCCACTTTTAGTCATAGGTTATCCATTCAATTATAGAGATTTTCTATTTTTTGACAACATTTGTTCAAAGTCGACTGCTACAGAATTGTTGTATGAGGTAAAGGGTTAAAACAGTGTGGGGAAAAAGAAAAATTGCTTGTTTTGATGATTTTTATGCTATACTGTTTTCTGCTCTATTTCATATGCTGTAGATTTGTTGTAATTATGAGAAAAGTTGAATGATGTTATTAAGTTTGGGTAACAATTTGTGAGATTGATTTGATATAAAAAAGTATGTGTCTCCTGATGTCTCATCAACCTGACATGTATGCAACATGTTGCTTTATAATATCAACATTAGAGATGAATATCTTCCATTGAGTACAAATTAATAGTCTTCCCCTTTTTAGATCACCTAGAGCCAAAGGCTCAAGGTGAGCTATTCTGATCACTTTTTGTCCGTCCGCCGTCGTCCGGTGTCCGTCCGCCGTCGTCTGGTGTCCGTCCGCCGTCGTTAACATTTAGACATTTAGATCATCTCCTCCTTAACCACTTGACCAATTTCAACCAAACTTCACAGGAATGTTCCTTTGGTGGACCTCTTTCAAAATTGTTCAAAGATTTAAATTCCATCGAGAACTTTGGTTGCTGCGGCAACAGAAAAGGGGAAAATTGCCAAATCTTAAAAAATCTTCTTGTCCAAAAGTATTGGCCCGATTTGAAAATTATTTTGCACAAATGTTCCTTGGGGTACCCTCTACCAAGATTGTTCAAATATTTCCGATCCGTTTAAAAACATGGCCGCCAGGGGTCGGAGCTTATTTTCGTTATATGTGCATTGTTAAAACTTTAAAAATCTTCTTGTCCAAAAGTACTTGCCCGATTTGAAAATTATTTTGCACAAATGTACATTGGGGCACCCTTTACCAAGATTGTTCAAATATTTCCGATCGGTTGAAAAACATGGCCGCCAGAAGGCGGAGCCTGTTTTCCTTATATTTGCATTGTTAAAATTTTATCAGAATGGTTGTCTTGATGATATGTAGGTCAAGTTCAAAAAGTAGGTCACTAGGTCAAATTGATGGAAAATCTTGTTAAAACTCAAAAGGCCACACTTTTTTATTCAGCAGTTTGAAATTTAGTCAGAATGTTTGTATAAACACTGTAGAAGCCACATTTTTTGCTTCTTTAGCTTAAACTTTGGTCAGAATGTTCTTCTTAATAATATCTAGGCCAAGCTTAAATACAGGTTATGACGGGTCAAAAGGTAGGTCACTGGGCCAAATTGATGGAAGATCTTGTTAACACTCTGGAGGCCTCATTTTTGGCTTCAGCAGCTTCAAATTGTGTCAGAATGTTTGTCTGAATTATATCTAGGTCAAGCCGGAATATGGGTCATATCAGGTAACAAAATATAGATCACTAGGCCAAATGAAGGAAAATCTTGTTAACGCTCTGGAGGTTGCATTTTGAATCTTTGTCCGAATAATTATCTTGATGTGTTTTGCATTGCATTACATTGCATAATTCAGGTAAGCGAACTAGGGCCATCATGGCTCTCTTGTTTCACAAATTCTCACGTATGACAATTCCACAGAAGATGACGAAGTGAAAACATTTTGACAAAATAATTGAAAATCTAGTTTTATTAATTTAGTTAATTATTTCCTTCATATAGACATACTTTGACTTGTTTAGAGACAGTGTTGCATCATAATGAATGAGTTCCCCTTTGGTTACAGTTTACAACTCTGCTCAATAATAACACTTCCTTTTATAGAGATTTAGACATATTTATGTATTATTGCAGTCTGCACTGTCTCCTGCCATTTTGTTGTATGTTGGAAAGGGTTAAAAACGTTCGGCAAAAGGATAAATTGCTCCTTTTCAGCAATCTCTTCTCTTGTAACAATGTGTTCAAAAGGTGACCACTGCAGATGCATCCAAAAGCTTTTGCATGTGGAAAAGGTTCTAGGGAACAAAAGGACCAGGATGATCCTAAAGAGTTCACCTTATTTAAAAGAAATAACATAGTTTTCAATGTTATATATATTACTATAAGCATACAAGGAAAACAAGCAACAACCCCATGTGGTCTTTGATTATTAACGGATCCTAATAATTTCAGCAATCTTGGCAGAGGGTTACTTATGGTACATTTGTGCAAAATTACATGTTTTTCAACGGAATTTTTGAGCCATATTTTTTTTCTAATTTGACCAGAGCTTTTGTACAAAATAATTTTTGAGCTCACCTGAGCAAGAAGTGCTCATGGTGAGCTATTGTGTTGGACTGATGTCCGTCGTCAATACGTCTGTTGTCAACAATTTCATTTAATGACTTCTCCTAAACCGCTGTCTGGATTTTGATTAATTTTATTAGGATTGATCCTTGGGTGATCCTCTTTTAATGTTGTTCAAAGAAACTAATTCCATGCAGAACTCGAGGGCCATAATAGCCCTCTTGTTTACTAAACATTTTTAATGTTGTCAGCTGCAGATTTGTTGTATGTTAGAAAGGGTTAAAATGTATTCGCTATAAACAGTGATCGATTGATAGGGGTTAAACACTGTTTTCAACATTTTTTTAAGTCATATCATGGCAGCTAGTCAACCTCCCCATGCGTTTCCTAGCTTGCTGTGTTCAAATAGGCTGTTAGCATGCTGAATCTATTTTCTGTTTGATGTTTTTTCAGATGGTGACTGGAATTGTGGTTCTGTATTCAGCAAAGACATTAAAGATCGTAGATTTTCCCAACTTTCAGCCAAATATCATTTTAAGAGTAAGTATCAATGGTCATTTTCCGTTTCCCCACATACAGATGTTTTGATTATTAGTTATCAATCAAGTACTTTAAAAGCAGAGGACTTTTTAGCTCGACTATTTGAAGAATATGAGAGCTTTACTACTCGCCCCGGCGTCTCCGTCTCCGTTGGCGTCTGGGTTAAAGTTTTAGGGCAAGTTGGCATTTTCATTTATAAGTATTTGTGCTAGGGCTTTCATATTTGGAATATAGTTACATCTTACGCCTTTCTTCACATTGAATGCTGATTGTGACCTTCTTTTTGGGGTAAAAAACATGATTTTGGGTGGTTGAAAGTTTTTGGGCAAGTCGGAATTTTTTTTTTATTTTTTATTTTTTTCTCAATAAGTACTTATGCTAGGGCTTTCATATTTCATCAATAAATTTACATATAATACCTTTCTTTATCACTAACTCCTTAAGGGATCACACAGAGATGACAGAGCTCATTAATATGCAGATTCAGTCTTTAGAGGGAATGGTATATTGGTCATGATTTAATGTTCACAGATAAACCGTGACCATTACCATTTTTATGAAAAATCATTCTGTCATGGGTGGTTAAGGGTGGGTGTGTGATCCCTTAAGGAGTTAGTGGTTAATAGAATCTCAATCAAACTGCGACTTCCCTTCTTCAAAGGTAAGTCTAGTTTAATTTACCAATTCTATATCCCACTTAACTCCTTAAGTGGATCCCACAGAGATTTTAGAGCTGATTTTTAACGAATTATTTTTTCTCAAAAAATAATACAGTTAACGCGATCGTGTTTGTGTCCGGAAGTCACGGTTAAACTACACTTCTTGTTAGAATACACATTCGCTGCACCTAAAGATTCCTAGTATTTTTTCGATATTAAAATGACTTCTACGTGTTATTTCAATACAGTGAAGTCATAATTATACTATCGAATCATCATAGGTAATCAATTTTCTAGAAAATATCAAATTAACAGTACGCGCATATATATTTCATTTGTCGGCAGGTACGTATAAGGCACGAGTATGAATTTTAGTCGTATGCCCATTCACTAGAAGTCGACCCCACGCTGTATAGAACAATGTTAATCTCACAAATATGCCACTACGCAGAGCTCAGTGAAATAGTCAGTGTGCATTTTAAACGCTCGCATCGCCGTTGTTTCTCCTTTTTCCAACATGATAACGATGATCAAAGTGGCTTTCTAATTATAGATCATGGTTTACATACGCGCGCATTCAGTTAGCTTAATATATATACGAAAGTAACGCTCATACGTTGTATCAAAGTACCATGGTGTAATGGAGAGCGTGTAGAACTACTAATCATAGACTACTTATGGACGCGAGTTCGAGTCCCAATAGGAACTGATCTTTTTTTTAGATCACCTGAGCCAAAGGCTCAAGGTGAGCTATTCTGATCACTTTTTGTCCGTCCGTCCGTCCGGCGTTAACTTTTAGCTTTAAACATCATCTCCTCCCAAACTCCAAGGACAATTTCCGTGAAACATCACAGGACTGTTCCTCTGGTTGGCCTCTTTCAAAGTTGTTCAAAGATTTAAATTCCATTGAGAACTTTGGTTGCTGCGGCATCAGAAAGGGGACAAAATGTCCAAACTTTAAAAATCTTCTCCTCCGAATCTGCCTGTCAGATTCAAATATAATTTGGTAGAAATGTTCCTTGGGTGACCCTCTATAAAAATTGTTCAAGCCATACTGATTGGGCGAAAAACATGGCAGTCAGGCGGCATCAAAAAAGGGGCAAAATGACAAAATTTGAAAATTCCATTTTTATGAAAGTGCTTGTCTGATTTTACGAAAATATAATACGAATCTTACTGTAATGATCCTCTATTTAATTTGTTTAAGCCGTTTTGATTGGTTACACAATCATAGCAACCAGGCGTCATCACAAAAGGGGTAAATTGAACTTTTAGCTACAAATGACAACCAACTCCTACCATTCCAATAGAACAATTTCCACAAAACATCACAGGAATGTTCCTTTGGTGGTCCTCTTTCAAAATTGTTCAAAGATTAAAATTCCAATGAGAACTTTGGTTGCTGTGGCATCAGAAAAGGGGACAAAATGTCCAAACTTTAAAAATCTTCTCCTCCGAATCTGCCTGTCAGATTCAAATATAATTTGGTAGAAATGTTCCTTGGGTGACCCTCTATAAAAATTGTTCAAGCCATACTGATTGGGTGAAAAACATGGCAGTCAGGCGGCATCAGAAAAGGGGCAAAATGACAAAATTTGAAAATTCCATTTTTATGAAAGTGTTTGTCTGATTTTAAGAAAATATAATACGAATCAAGAATGTTCCTTTGGTGTTCCTCTTTCAAAATTGTTCAAAGATTTAAATTCCATTGATAACTTTGGTTGCTGCGGCATCAGAAAGTGAGAAAAATACCCAAATTTTAAAATCCTTTTCCTCCATAATCTACTTGTGCGATTGCAAGATAATTTGGTAGAAATGTTCCTTAAGTGACCCTCTAAATAAACTGTTGAAGCCATATTGATTTCGTTGAAAAACAGGGCAGCAAGGCGGCATCAGGAAAGGTGCAAAATGACAAAAACTTTATAATTCCATTCTTATTAAAGTTCTTGTTAGATTTCAAGATATAAATGGCCTTTACTGATAAGCTGTTTCTTGAGAAGTGTCCACTCCTTTTCAGTTTCATTTACACTCCCTGATAAAATTTTCCCAGATATTTGCAGTTAAATATTTGCTACTAATTTACTATCAATTAGGTGATCGATTTAGGGCCATCTTGGCCCTCTTGTTTTTTTAAATTCTTATTTTATGCGATTTGTTAAACATTATAGATTTATAATAATTAATTCACTCACATGAAACATAGTTATAATATAAGCCGAAATCCTGGATCCGCCCCTGGTGACGAAAACAAATCGAACTAACAATGTAAATCTCACAAATATGCCATGGGTGTTTTGACAGACTTTACGCAGAGCTCAGTGAAAGAGTTAGTGTGCATGTTAAACGCTCGCATCACCGTTGAAATGCTACATTTACTAAAACTGTCAACTGAAAAATATTAATAATAATAAAATAGACTAAATTGTGCAATAGCATGATCAATTGCATTCATAAATTAGATTTTACAATACATGTTCAAAATAATTCGTTACCAGTACTTTCAGTACTTTGATTCATAATGATATGAGAATGTATGTCACAACAAATCAATTGTATGATAACATTGTATGTACATATGTCTAAAAAAGAGTGACTATACATGACAAGATAGGATCTATAAGTGTGTTATGAGTACTAAGTTTTGCAAACAAAGTGTCAAACCTTAGATGTATAGGAATTCTGTATTGCTTCCTGCACAGTCAATTGTTCTATTGGTTTATTGTAGAATTTAGCAAAAGTTCTCACATTTGACCAACCAGCTGTTTTGGTTATGACATCTAGAGATACCCCTTTTAGCTTAGCCAATGAAGTAGCCACTGCCCTTATGCTATGGGGCCCATATGAAGAGTCAATGCCGGCTTTAATCAGTACTGATTTCATCCATCGAGATACTGTCGCCCTAGCCACTCCTCTGTGTGGCTTTTGTATGCTAATAAGCAACTTCGATTCGTTTGATCGAAGACAGTCTGTGCTTTTAATGTATTCCTTCATAATTGTAACAATACATAATGACTCATTTTCTGGAAAGGATTTTAATAATATTATTGTCCAAATGTTTTCCCGGCCTCGACTGTTTTAGTAAATGATTGGTTATAATAGTAATTGAATCATTTTTAGCTCCACTGGCTGAAAGCCAGTCGAGCTTATGTCATGGCGAATTGTCCGTCGTGCGTCCGTGCGTGCGTTAACTTTTTCCTTTAAACGACTTCTTCTCCCTAACCACTTGGCCAATTTGGTTGAAACTTCATGGGAAGCATCCTCTCAATGTCCTCTACTAAATCCTTCAAATGTTTTTGATCCATTCAAAATTCTGGTTTCCATGGCAACCGAAAGAAAAAAATAGTGAGAACTTAAAAAATCTTCTTCTCCGAAAGTGTCAGGCCGATTTTCAAATAATTTTGTAGAAATGTTCCTTGGGTGACCCTTTATTAGATTCCTTCAAGAAATTTTGATTGGGCGAAAAACATGGCCGCCAGGGGGCGGGGCTTTTTTGCCTTATATAGCTATAGTGAAAACTTAAATAATCTTCTTCTCAAAAAGTGTTCAGCAGATTTTCAAATAATTATGTAGAAATGTTCCGTGGGTGACCCTCTATCAGATTCCTTCAAGCCATGTTGATTGGTAAAAAAACATGGCCGTCACAGGGCGGGGCTATTTTGTCTATATGGCTAAAGAGCAAACTTAAAAAATCTTCTCCTCCAAAAGTGTCAGGCCGATTTCAAATAATTTTGTAGAAATGTTACTTGTGTGAACCTTAATTAGATTCCTTCAAGAAATGTTGATTGGGCGAAAAACATGGCCGCCAGGGGGCGGGGCTTTTTTGCGTTATATAGCTATAGTGAAAACTTAAAACATCTTCTTCTCCGAAAGTGTTCAGCCGATTTTCAAATAATTTTGTAGAAATGTTCATTGGGTGACCCTCTATCAGATTCCTTCAAGCCATGTTGATTGGTCGAAAAACATGGCCGCCAGAGGGCGGGGCTATTTTTACTTATATGACCATAGTGAAAACTTAAAAAATCTTCTCCTCCGAAAGTGTCAGGCATATTTTCAAATAATTTTGCAGAAACATTCCTTTGGTGACACTCTACAAGATTCCTTTAAGCCATGGTGGTTGGTAAAAAAAATAGCCACCACGGGGCAGGGCTGTTTGGAGATTTTATTTTTGCCTTATGGCCGTGGAGCGATACTGGCCCTCTTGGGCCTCTTGTTTATCATAATATCTTGTAAATTAATTAAGTGTAAAGTTTGACATCTCTGTGCAGATAGCAACAAGAATAACATACACAGTTTTCCTGATAACTGAAAAAGTGTGGTGTCCTTAAGTTCTCTAAATATGTTAGAACTACAGCAACATCCCATGTTTCATTATATTTGGGTATTGTTGGTCTTTTCAAAAACACACCCCTCATAAACCGTTGAATAAGGGAATTGTGACTCAGCTCTAAATCACCACAGATCCTAACAAAATTATTAATTGCCGCTCTTGCGGTACCTAATGCACTGTATTTCAAACCATGTTCAAAAAGTTGTGTTAGGAACTTGATTACTGCACTGACGGGTGGCTTAAATGTATCAATTTGTTTTTCACTTGAAAACTGCAACTATTTTTTGATGTATATCTCGTACTGTTTCTTTGTTGCCATTCTCCATGAATCCAAGATGATAGTGGCAGCATGTCCTGAAATGTCTTGACGTTGTAACGCTTCTCGGAGATACGAAAAACACCCAACTTCATTTGACGTAAAGGATGTCGGTATTCCAGTTTGTGAGGTAGTTGAAGGATGTTCTGGGGATTTGGAAGTATATATGATTCCCCACTGAACAGATGAAGAAGCAACGCCCACCAGTTTTGCGTTGGCTATATTGGTGCTATTAACACGGCTTCTGTCTGATCCTCCTCCACTTTTTAGCTCACCTGAGCTTTGCTCAAGGTGAGTTATTGTGATCGCGTTTTGTCCGGCGTGCGTCGTCCGTCGTGTGTCAACTTCTTCTCCTCAGTAACCAGTGGGTCAATTTGGATGAAACTTCACAGAAAGCATCCTCTCAATAACCTCCCCAGAATTCCTTCAAATTTTTGGGATCCATGCAAAATTCTGGTTTCCATGGCAACGAAACCGAAAAAACTTCAAAATTCTTCTTCTCCCAAATTGGTTGGCAGATTTTCAAATAATTTTGTAGAAATGTTCCTTGGATGACCCTCTATCAGATTCCTTCAAGCCATGTTGATTGGTCGAAAAACATGGCCGCCAGGGGGGGCGGGGCTATTTTGCCTTATATGGCTATAGTGAAAACTTAAAAAATCTTCTCCTCCGAAAGTGTATGGCCGATTTTCAAATAATTTTGTAGAAATGTTCCTTGGGTGACCCTCTATCAGATTCCTTCAAGCCATATTGATTGGTCGAAAAACATGGCCGCCAGGGGGGGGGCGGGGCTATTTTGCTTTATATGGCTATAGTGCAAAAAAATCTTCTCCTCCAAAAGTGTCAGGCCGATTTTCAAATAATTTTGTAGAAATGTTCCTTGGATGACCCACTTTCAGATTCCTTCAAGCCATGTTGATTGGTCAAAAAACATGGCCGCCAGTAGGCAGGGCTATTTTGCATTATATGGCTATAGTGAAAACTTAAAAAATCTTCTCCTCCAAAAGTATCTGGCCGATTTTCAAATAATTTTGTAGAAAGGTTTCTAGGGTGACCCTCTATCAGATTCCTTCAAGCCAAGTTGATTGGTTGGAAACTATGGCTGCCAGGGGGCGAGGCTTATATGGCTAAAGTGAAAATAAAATAAAAAATCAGGTGAGCGATTCAAGGGCCATCATGGCCCTCTTGTTGTAATATTCTTGTTAGTAGATTCTTTTATTTCTTGGGATATTTTTGCCCCTCGGACCAATATCCGTATTGTGTGGGCTGGCCCTGTTGGAAGTACAGTTTTGTACTCTTCCCATATTTCCTGGAATGATTTCCATTGTAAGGGCGATGGAAATTTTGTTGCGTATTCTGTTGCGGGAAGCGTTGAGAGTTTGCTTCCCACTTTTTCCCTAAAAAATCCTTCTTGGGTTTTGTTGTTGTTGGATATTTGCTTGGACCTGGTGTCATTTTGATCATTTTTGAATCGTCTAAGGCTTTTGTATCCTCTGGCAACGTGTCGCCAAACAACTTCGTTGCTGAGATGGCCTGTTGTGCCTGACAGATTGATTTAAATCATTGATCAAGATCTGGTTTGGTCTGGTCACGCCTTACTTGGTTTGTTGATGTTACTGAGTGACATAATATTTTAAATGTGTCCATGACCAGACCTCGTAGTTCCTCACCTTTACATTTAGGGTCTTTATGTAGAATGTCCAAAGCCTGGGCTATTGGTATGTTGCTGCATTATAGTTATTAACAGCTTTTTATACGCCTGTTTTGAAAAAACAGATCGTATTATAGTTTTACCTGCGGCGTACGGGCGGCGTCCAGTATGTTGTCAGCTCAATAACTTTAGAAGCCTTTGTCCAATCATCATCAAAGTTATCGCCCTTTAATTGTAGAAATTAACCAAAATTGGTCTTGTCAGCTCAATAACTTTAGAAGCCTTTGTCTAATCATCACCAAATTTAGTCAGAATGTGTATTGGCATAATATCTCGGACAAGTTCGATAACTAGCCATATCGCTTTAGTCAATAAAGAGTTATCGCCCTTTAATTATAGAAATTACCTAAAATTGGTCTTGTCAGCTCAATAACTTCAGAAGCCTTTATCCAATCATCACCAAATTTGATAAGAATGTGTTTTGGCATAATATCTCGGACAAGTTCGATAACTAGCCATATCGCTTTAGTGAATCAAGAGTTATTGCCCTTTAATTATAGAAATTACCTAAAATTAGTCTTGTCAGCTCAATAACTTTAGAAGCCTTTGTCTAATCATCACCAAATTTAGTCAGAATGTGTATTGGCATAATATCTCGGACAAGTTCAATAACTAGCCATATAATGCTCCAGTCGATAGAGAGTAATATCCCTTTAATTATAGAAATTCCCTAAAATTGGTATTGTCAGCTAAATATCTTGTGAAGCCTTTATCCGATCATCAACAAATTTAGACATTATGTTGATGGGCAGAATATCTTGGTCAGGTTTGATAACTTACAACATTATCTTAGTCACTACAAAATTATGTCCCTAGAAATGGCCAAAACTGTACTAACAGTGTCTGCTCTGTAAGTTTAGCTGATGTACAACCAATCATCGCTATACTTGGTCTTAAAAAAACAGGACGGGCGTATTTTTTTACATTTGGCGCTCTTGTTGATATATTACATCTCGTGACTTTGTGTCACGTTTGAGTTGGCGCCAAAGGAAAGAATCAATTCTCGGAACCTGTAAGTTGTCCATATTGTCTGGCCTAATGTATTTTCCTTTCAACTGCCGAATCTTATCGACTTCTTTTTCTGTGGCGTCCGGAATCGCTCGGAGAGCCCGATTTAAAACACCGGCCAAATCGGGAATTATTGGTGTACTAACCTTCGAGTCCTCCTTATAGAAGTCGTCTAGATCGCGTAAAAGATCCTCGTTGTCCTGTGGGCAGTTACTTTCCTCATGATCGTACGTAATATTGCTAAAAAGCAAGTCAAAATCATCATTTTCGGCGTTGTTGGTTACTTCCGCGTTGACAGTTTCCGGTTGTCGCTTATTACGCGGACTCTCGCTGTGACTTGACGACACGGAGTCGGATCTTTTCCGTTTTAGACTAGATATTTGTGACTCCAAACGCAGAACAGTATCACCAATCTTTTTTACTGTATCTGTGGTTCCCCGGAAGGCCACAACAATATCTGTAAATCGGGTAAGGATTGCCTCACCCTTGCCCAAAAAGCTACTTAGTCGTTCTTCTATGCATCGTGTTGCGTCACTTCCGCCCTGGCCTCCAGCCAAATTTACAGCTGGGTATGCTGACCCCTCTTTGTTCTTGCCGGCCATATTTAAAACTTGATAAGTAAATAAACGATGGCAATTTTTTTTTAAAGTAGCTTCGTCAGTCCGACGAAAGCATTAATTTCTTTTAAACCGATATTCAAAGTTCTCCGAAATATCGGAAATTTGCAGGAGTGACCTCTCCTAAAAGGGGTCCGATCGATATCGATCCGAAATTCACTCAACGTTCCACAAAAGTTCCTGAATAGTTCCTGTTTTGAATTCCTCTTCCCGCGCAGAAAGTTTATAATTACTATTGCGATAATTTCGTACTAATATGAACTATATTTATGCGATAATTAAAAAAAAAAAAAATCTCTAAATTAAAACTGTTGTACTGCATAAACACGTTTTAACCTCGTTATGATTTTGCATATTAATGAGCTACGTCAACTCTGTGGGATCCACTTAAGGAGTTAAGTGGGATATAGAATTCTTTAACATCAAACAGGTTTTAGTGGGAAAACCTTTTTTTATGGTTTTGCTATTTTTGGACTGTCAGTTTTAACATTTGCATTTAGCTCAACGTTAAAGTTTCATCATTCAAATCACTTCATACTTCACACATTTGTTAAGGACCATCGTACAATTAGGTTAGATAACTCCATTGTATCCTAAATATGGAGTTATGGCCCTTTATTTACTTAGGAAATTTGATTTTTAAATTATATATATTTAAATGTATGTATCTATTCAGTTGCTTTTACATATAGAGTATATAATATGACTTAATAGTACTTAAGTGCTTTATGTGAATAAGTGGCATATAGTCGAGCGCGCTGTCCTCCGACAGCTCTTGAAATTTCCCCTTTCCCCACATACAGATGTTTTTATGCCCCCGGAATCTCCGATTCGGTGAGCATCTAGTTTTTGGCCTGTCTGCACGTCTGTCTGTCTGCACGAAAAAAACTTTAACCTTGACCACTACTTTTGAACCATAACAGGTACAGCTACCATATTTCACATGTGTATTCCTTGTGACATGACCTTTCTGTCAGTACCAAAATTTTTGACCTTGCGACCTTGACCTTTCACCTAGATGTTGCCATTCTCGAAATAAACTTTAACCTTGGCCATTACTTTTGAACCATAACAGGTACGGCTACCATATTTCACATGTGTATTCCTTGTGACATGACCTTTCTGTCAGTACCAACATTTTTGAACTTGCGACCTTGACCTTTGACCTAGATGTTGCCATTCTCGAAAAAAACTTTAACCTTGGCCATTACTTTTGAACCATAACAGGTACGGCTACCATATTTCACATGTGTATTCCTTGTGACATGACCTTTCTGTCAGTACCAACATTTTTGACCTTGCGACCTTGACCTTTGACCTAGATGTTGCCACTCTCAAAAAAAACTTTAACCTTCACCACTACTTTTGAACCATAACAGATAAGGCAACCATATTTCACATGTGTATACCTTGTGACATGACCTTTCTGTCAGTATCAAAATTGTTCACCTTGCGACCTTGACCTTTGACCTAGATGTTGCCATTCTCGATAAAAACTTTAACCTTGACAACTACTTTTGAACCATAACAGGTACGGCTACCATAATTTACATGTGTATACCTTGTGACATGACCTTTCTGTCAGTACCAAAATTTTGACCTTTGACCTAGATGTTGCCATTCTCGAAAAAAACCTTTAACCTTGACCACTACTTTTGAACCATAACAGGTACGGCTACCATATTTCACATGTGTATATCTTGTGACATGACCTTTCTGTCAGTACCAAAATTTTTCACCTTGCGACGTTGACCTTTGACCTAGATGTTGCCATTCAGGGCCATCAGTGTTTCACAAACACATCTTGTTATTATTAGTTATCAATCAATTCTTTAAAAGCAGACGACTTTTTAATACACTTGTTACAAAAGGAGGAAACTAGGATTTTTAGCTTACCTATGCACGAAGTGCAAGGTGAGCTATTGGGATCACATTTTGTCCCGCGTCCATCCGTCGTGCGTCGTGCGTCGTCAACATTTGAGCTTGTTAACACTCTACAGGCTACATTTTGCATCCAATCTTCATGAAAGTTTATCAGAGCGTTCATCTCCATAAAATCTTGGACAAGTTCGAAACTGGGCCATTTGAGGTCAAAAACTAGGTCACTAGGTCAAATTGAAGGGAAATCTTGTTAACAATCTGGAGGCCACATTTTCAACTTGAGCATGTTGAAACTTTATCAGAATGTTTGTCTTGATGATATGTAGGTCAAGTTCGAACATGGGTCACGTCGGGTCAAAAAGTAGGTTACTAGGTCAAATTGAAGGAAAATCTTGTTAACACTCCAGAGGCCGCAATTTTTGCTTCAGCAGTTTGAAATTTTGTCAGAATGTTTGTCTTTAAAATATCTAGGTCAAGTTCGAATATGGGTTATGCCGGGTCAAAAACTAGGTCACTAGGTCAAATTGAAGGACAATTTTGTTAACAGTTTGGATGCCGCATTTTTTGCTTCAGCAGCTTGATATTTGGTCAGAATGTTTTTCTTAAAGATATCTAGATCAAGTTCAAATATGGGTCATATTGGGTCAGAAAATAGGTCACTAGGCCAAATTGAGGGAAAATCTTTTTTTTTTTTTGCTTCAGTGCCTTGAAATTTGTTCAGAATGTTGAGCTGAATGATATCTAGGCCAAGTTTGAATATGGGTCATGCCGGGTCAAAAACTAGGTCACTAGGCCAAATTGAAGGAAAATCTTGTTAACACTTTGGATGCCGCATTTTTTGCTTCAGCAGCTTGAAATTTTGTCAGAATGTTTGTCTTAAAGATATCTAGGTCAAGTTTAAATATGGGTCATATTGGATCAGAAACTAGGTCACTAGGTCAAATTGAAGTAAAATCTTGTTAACACTTTGGATGCCCTATTTTTAGATCACCTTAGCCGAAGGCTGAAGGTGAGCTATTCTGATCACTTTTTGTCCGTCGTCCGTCTGGTGTTAACTTTTAGCTTTAAACATCAACTCCTCCCAAACTCCAAGGACAATTTTCGTGAAACATCACAGGACTGTTCCTCTGGTTGGCCTCTTTCGAAGTTGTTCAAAGATTTAAATTCCATTGAGAACTTTGGTTGCTGCGGCATCAGAAAGGGGACAAAATGTCCAAACTTTGAAAATCTTCTCCTCCGAATCTGCCTGTCAGATTCAAATATAATTTGGTAGAAATGTTCCTTGGGTGACCCTCTATAAAAATTGTTCAAGCCATACTGATTGGTCGAAAAACATGGCAGTCAGGCGGCATCAAAAAAGGGGCAAAATGACAATACTTTAATAAAGTATCCTTATAAAAGTGCTTGTCTGATTTAAAGATAGTTTTGTAGAAATGTTCTTTCATTGATCATCTACATACTTTGTCAAGCCATATTGATTTGTTGAAAGGCATAGCAACCAAGCAGCATCAGAAAAGGAGTAAAATTAACTTTTTGCTTAAAATGACATATGGTTATTAGATTGATGGTCTAAGGGAGGTAACACTTGGCAGAGTATTATGCAAGGGCAATCTCCTTCGCAGCGTTGTCGTTCCTTACACTCACCATACACTATCAATCAGGTGATCGATTTAATGTCCAAACTTTAAAAATCTTCTCCTCCGAATCTGCCTGTCAGATTCAAATATAATTTGGTAGTAATGTTCCTTGGGTGACCCTCTATAAAATGTGTTCAAGCCATACTGATTGGTCGAAAAACATGGCAGTCAGGCGGCATCAGAAAAGGGGCAAAATGACAAAATTTGAAAATTCCATTTTTTATGAAAGTGTTTGTCTGATTTTAAGAAAATATAATACGAATCTTACTGTAATGATCCTCTATTTAATTTGTTTAAGCCGTTTTGATTGGTTACACAATCATATCAACCAGGCGTCGTCACAAAAAGGGTAAATTGAACTTTTAGCTACAAATGACAACCAACTCCTACCATTCCAATAGACCAATTTCCACAAAACATCACAAGAATGTTCCTTTGGTGGTCCTCTTTCAAAATTGTTCAAAGCTTTAAATTCCATTGATAACTTTGGTTGCTGCGGCATCAGAAAGTGAGAAAAATACCCAAATTTTAAAATCCTTTTCCTCCATAATCTACTTGTGCGATTGCAAGATAATTTGGTAGAAATGTTCCTTAAGTGACCCTCTAAATAAACTGTTGAAGCCATATTGATTTCGTTGAAAAACAGGGCAGCAAGGCGGCATCAGGAAAGGTGCAAAATGACAAAAACTTTATAATTCCATTCTTATTAAAGTTCTTGTTAGATTTCAAGATATAAATGGCCTTTACTGATAAGCTGTTTCTTGAGAAGTCTCCACTCCTTTGCAGTTTCATTTGCATTCCCTGATAAAATTTTCCAAGATATTTGCAGTTAAATATTTGCTACTAATTTACTATCAATTAGGTGATCGATTTAGGGCCATCTTGGCCCTCTTGTTGCTTCAGCAGCTTGAAATTTTGTCAGAATGTTGAGCTGAATGATATGTAGGCCAAGTTAGAATATGGGTCATGCCGGGTTAAAAACTAGGTCACTAGGCCAAATTGAAGGGTAATCTTGTTAACACTCTGGATACTGCATTTTTAATTTCAGCATGATGAAACTTTATCATAATGTTTTTCTTGATGATATGTAGGCCAAGTTAGAATATGGGTCAAAAACTAGGTCACTAGATCAAATTGAAGAAAAATCTTGTGAATACTTTGCATGCCACATTTCTTGCTTCAGCAGCTTGAAATTTGGTCAGAATGTTTGTCTGAATTATATCTAGGTCAAGTTCGAATAGGGGTCATATTGGATCAGAAACTAGGTCAATAAATGAAAATATTGTTCAAACTCCGGAGGCCGCATTTTTACTTTAAGCAAGTTGAAACTTTGTCAGAATGTTGTCTTGATGATATCTTAAAGTCCATGTTGGAATATGGCTCATATCAGGTAAAAGAAATACAGATCACTAGGCCAAATGAAGGAAAATATTGTTAACACTGTGGAGGTTGCATTCAGAATAATTGTCTTGATGTGTTTTGCATTGCAGTACATTGTATAATTAAGGTGAGCGATCCAGGGCCATCATGGCCCTCTTGTTTAAACTTAGTAGGAATGATCCTTTGGTGATTCTCTTTTAAAGTTGTTCAAAGAAATTAATTCCATGCAGAACACTGGATGCCATGGCAACCGAAAGGAAAAAAGTTATTATAATTTGAAAATCTTCTTTTCTGAAACCGAAAGGCCTGAAAATGAATTGTCTATCACTAAATCTACAGCAGAGAAAAATTTGAAAACTATGGCAATAGGAGAAATTGCTTGTTAAGAGTCTTCTGCTGAACATGTCTAAATTCTCAGAATTATTACTGTGTGTTCTTGATACAAGTTGTTTGGTATTTACAGATATGGCCATTACCATTGTTCTATGTGGGGAACCTGCTGTGCGGTTTAGGAGGCACTAAAAGACTCAAGTGAGTGAAGCATTTATATAGTAGCTCAAATACCCTTTACAGAATGTCTTAGAGCAGCTTCAATGCTCAACAGTTTAACCCCTACCCTCATATAGACGCTTTCTGATGCCTTTGCAGCAAACGTTTTTTTGAAAACATAGTGACAAAAGAAGAAACTTTATACAACCCTTCCTTAATAACTAAAAGGCGGTGGAAAAGTAGAGTGCGCTGTTTAGCTCACCTGTGCACAAAGTGCTCAAGTTGAGCTATTGTGATCTCCTTTTGTCCATCGTCCATCGGTATTCATGCCTTGTCAACAATTTTTTTGAAACGATATCTCCTCCTAAACTGGATGGCCAAAGTTGATGAAACTTCACAGGGATGTTTCTTTTGTGGTGCCCTTTTTAAATTGTTCAAAGAAACAAATTCCCTGCAAAACTCTGGGGGTCACCTGTTTTACATAGAGTTAAACCTTTCCCTCATACAACAATTCTGCAGCAGACGACTTTGAACGTATTTTGTCAAAACATAGAAAATCTCTATAATTGAATGGATATGAGAAAAAGTGGAAAACATTGTGGCAAAAGGAGAAATTGCAAGTTTTGTACAATTTCTTCTTTTGTCAATATGTTTTCAAAAAGCCGTCTGCTGCAGAAGCATCAGAAAGCGTCTATATGAGGGAAAGGGTTAAATATAGGGAAAAACTTTGATCCTTTTTAAAAATTTGTTCAAATAATTGAATTGAATTTACAACTTGGATAGCTGGAAGGGGGAAAACTGCCAAAACGTTTGCAAATAAAGACTTCCTGTGAACACAGACCAGATTGTTGTCTTCGCATGGGTGGCATATATACACAGGTTCCCCTGTATATAGTAACAAGTTTAATAGTATTCTTTTCTGAAAGTACTGGCCTGATTTTAAATGTTCCTTTGTTGACCAAGATTGTTAAATACAAAAATTGATCTGTTGATAAGCATGAGGAAATGATGCTTGTTTTCCTTGTATGCATAGAGTAAGAACATTGTATACTTTCAAATTTCTATGAAATCAGTTGAGCGATCCAGAGCCAGTTTGGCCCTCTTGTTTGGGTAAAAAATAGGCATTTTGGAGGATTTTGAAAATAGCTTCTTCCTTTTTCTGTTAGATAGACTTAATAATGTGCACAAACATTTTGTTGTTATCTTTTACTCTTTCATTGATGGTTATAGCAGGTTGCCATGGAGGCATATGATAACATTGATGGTTATAGCAGGTTGCCATGGAGACATATGATAACATTGATGGTTATAGCAGGTTGCCATGGAGACATATGATAACATTGATGGTTATAGCAGGTTGCCATGGATACATATGATAGCATTGATGGTTATAGCAGGTGCCATGGAGACATATGCTAACATTGATGGTTAAAGCAGGTTGCCATGGAGACATATTATAACATTGATGGTTATAGCAGGTTGCCATGGAGACATATGATAACATTGGTGGTTATAGCAGGTTGCCATGGATACATATGATAACATTGATGGTTATAGCAGGTTGACATGGAGACATATGATAACATTGATGGTTATAGCAGGTTGCCATGGAGACATATAATAACATTGATGGTTATAGCAGGTTGACATGGAGTCATATGATAACATTGATGGTTATAGCAGGTTGCCATGGAGACATGATAACATTGATGGTTATAGCAGGTTGACATGGAGACATATGATAACATTGATGGTTATAGCAGGTTGCCATGGAGACATATGATAACATTGATGGTTATAGCAGGTTGCCATGGAGATATATGATAACATATAATTCTTTTCTTTTTTTCAG
Source organism: Serripes groenlandicus (assembly GCA_031761405.1). NCBI lineage: Eukaryota > Metazoa > Mollusca > Bivalvia > Cardiida > Cardiidae > Serripes > Serripes groenlandicus. The sequence continues at coordinate 186,783,512 of JASEVX010000001.1, forward strand.
TCTGCCTATGTTCACTGTTCTACGAAGATTTTCAATTTTATTCACTTTAATTACGGAATATTTTGTGTTAGGGTATGTATTGACCTTTACCTCACATATTATTCACTTGCAAGGCATTGCAACAGGGATACAGCATTGCTGCTGTGTTTTGATGTACAACATCTTGTTGGCATGATTAACATTTCCCACATACAAATCTGCAGCATAGGACTGTGAAAACATCTTTGCAAAATATTCAAAATCCCGCTAAAGGTATAATAACAGAAAACATTTTGACAAAAGAAGAAATTGTTTATTTTGAGCAATTTCTCCTTTTCAAAAGAGAGGAATCTGCTGTGGTCGAGTGGTTAGCGTCGGGGATTTCGAAACCGGGTGTCCCAGGTTCGATCCCCAGTCGCGGCAATTCGGTCATGGTGGAGTGCCCTTGGGCAAGGCACATTTTCTAGCCTAGTACTGGTTTGTTCACCCAGGGAACATGAATAATAAAATTTAAATGCGCGCTAAATGACCTTAGCTGTCGATGCGCCATAAAACAATATACATTCATTCATTCATTCCTTTTCAAAAGATGTTTGCTGCAGAGGCAGCATCTGTATGTGGGGAGGTTTAAAAGAAATGTGTGCCACCAAGGATAATCAAAATTTGCTCTATTGTTTCCTATTAGTAAAAGATGTGCCCTTCTGGCCTGATTTGTAAATAATATGACACACATTTCCTACCAATTTTTTTTCGAACTGTTGAAAAAAATGGCTACTAAGGGTTGGGACCATTTTCCATGTGGAAAGGAACAAATTGCATGGCACCAGGGGGCGGGCTTGTATTCCTTATACATATTGTATGTATATATATAGTGAAAAGTTTACTTTTAATGAATCTACTTGTCCACACATATAGGCCTGATTTTGTAATGATTTGGCACAAATGTTCCTTGGGTGACCCTCTACCAGGGTTGTACAGATTATCCCTATTCGTTGACAAATATGGCTGCCAGGTGCTTGGGCCTCTTTTCCTTAAATATATAGTTAACACTTTAAAAATCTTCTTCAGCAAAAGATTTATAAACAATTTTGCACAAATGTTCATTGAGTGACTTCACCTTCTTCTGAGATTGGTCAAATTATTCTGATTTGTTGATAACACCAGGGGACAGGGCTCATTTTGCTTATATGTATAGAGTAAAACATTGAAAACTATTGAAGTTCTATTAAATCAGGTGAGCGATATAAGACCGTCATGGTCCTCTTGTTATCTTTCAGGATTAAAAGTACTAGAGTGGTCAAGATAACAGTGTTTTTGATGATATTAGGAGCCTTTATAGCTGGATTGTATGTATACATTTACAAAAACAATTGTGCTTTAGTCATTTAACCCTATCCCTCTTAACCCTTTCCCTCATACGACAATTCTGCAGCAGACGATTTTAAACATATTTTGTCCAAAAAAATGGAATATCTCGATAATTGAATGGCTACCGTAACCTATGACTAAAAGTGGAAAACATTGTGGCAAAAGGAGAAATTGCTTGTTTGAGCAATTTCTTCTTTTGTCACTATGTTTTAAAAAGCTGTCTGCTGCAGAGGCATCAGAAAGCATCCATATGAGGGAAAGGGTTAAAACAAATCTGCAGTAGGTGACTTTCAAAACATTTGGGCAAAAATATGGAAATTTTAATACAGTTATTTGATAGAGATGAAAACATTGTGAGAGGAGAACTTATGAACAAAAGTTGTCTGCTGCAGGAAGTGTCTGTAGAGGGAAAGGGATACATTGTGGACGTCTGTAATATTCATGATTTTTTCAGTCTTAACCCTTTCCCTTATACGAATTTCTGCAGCAGACGACTTTGAACATATTTTGTCAAAAAATAGAAAATATCTATAATTGAATAGATAACCTATGACTAAAAGTGGAAAACATTGTGGCAAAAGGAGAAATTGCTTGTTTTGAGCAATTTCTTCTTTTGTCACTATGTTTTCAAAAAGCCGTGAGAGAAAGGGTTAAATAATTTGAATCATCATATTGACCATTCCATAATAAAGCATTGGAAATGATATTGGAGGGTGGTTGCGAAATGGGTAAACATTAAAAAAAAAAAATCCTGAATCCAGTTATTCGAATTTCAGGATAATTAAATAAAAATGTTCCTTGCTTGATCCTCTACAAAGATTGGCGGCCAGGCAGCATTAGAAAATTTGAAAATGATAAAACCCCACTGTGTGTGTGTGTGTCATACTCTGACTGACTGACTGACATATTGACAGGTGACACATAGGGATCACATCTCCGCCATCTGCCTATCTGACTGACCTTTTGGCAGGTGACACATAAGGATCACATCTCTGTCGTCTGCCTGTGTGTATGTCACACTCTGACTGACATATTTACAGGTGACACATAAGGATCCCTTCTCTCCCCATCTGTCTGTCACACTCTGACTGACCTATTGGCAGGTGACACATAAGGATCACATCTCTGTCGTCTGCCTGTGTGTATGTCACACTCTGACTGATCTGTTGGCAGGTGAAACATAGGGATGTCTTCTCTGTCGTCTGCCTGTCTGTATGTCACACTCTGACTGACTGACTGACATATTGACAGGTGACACATAGGGATCCCTTCTCCCCCCCATCTGTCTGTCACACTCTGACTGACCTATTGGCAGGTGACAGATAAGGATCACTTCTCTGTCATCTGTATGTCACGCTCTGACTGATTGACAGGTGACACATAGAGATCAATTCTCCACCATCAGCCTGTCTGTCTGTCACACTCTGACTGTCTGACTGACATATTGACAGATGACACATAGTGATCACTTCTCCGTCATCTGCCTGTCTGTATGTCTGTCTGACTGACCTAATGGTAGGTGACACTTAGGGATCACTTCTCCGTCATCTGTCTGGCTGTCACACTTTGACTGACTGACCTATTGGCAGGTAACATATACTAATCACTTCTCCCCTATTGGCAGGTTTAGACATAGGGATAACTTCTCCATCATATATGTGTCACTGTTAGACTTACTGACCTATTGGTAGGTGACACATAGATATCACTGTTCCATCATATATATGTCACACTTTGACTGACTGACGTTTTGGCAGGTGACATATAGGGATTACTTCTGGAGTTCTCCATCATCTAAAGACTGTCAAACATTGACTCACTGACCTATTGGCAGATGACACATAAGGATCACTTCTGGAGTTCTCCATCATCTAGTCTGTCAAACATTGACTCACTGACCTATTGGCAGATAACACATAAGGATCACTTCTGGATAACACATAGGGATCACTTCTGGAGTTCTCCATCATCTAAAGTCTGTCAAACATTGACTCACTGACCTATTGTCAGGTGACACAAAGGGATTACTTCTCCCTGATATGTTTGTCTGTCTGTCTGTCTGTCTGTCTGTCTGTCACAATTGGACTTATTGCCCCAATGACAGGTGACACATAGGGATCACTTCTGTAGCAAACATTGACTCATTGCCCTAATGGCAGTTGACATAGGGATCACTTTTGAAGCAAACATTGACTCATTGCCCTAATGGCAGTTGACACAAGGATCACCTCTGAAGCAAACAATGGCTCATTTATCTAATGACAGTTGACACATAGGGATCACTTCTGAAGCAAACATTGACTCATTAACCTAATGGCAGTTGACACATAGGGATCACTTCTAAAGCAAACATTGACTCATTAACTTATTGGCAGTTAACACATAGCGATCACTTCTGGAGCAAACATTGGCAGTTGACACATGTGTATTTTCCAATATTTTTGTTTTGTTTACAGGACAGATCTTGCATTTGATGAAATTGGTTATACAATGATTTTCATCAACAATGTATGTACAGCAGCAAATATGGTATATACAAAACAAAAACTAGATGCCAAGGTAGGTTTTGTCAGCATGTTTTAGAGTTAACCATTAGCAGCATAAAACAAATCTGAAGCAGGCATTTCTCTGTTTCAAAACTAATATGATTAAATAAAGAGTTGAAAACATTGAGGCATAAGGTGTTGGCACAATGTTGTCAAACATCGTCTGCAGTTTCTGTTTAACCCCTTCCCACATACAGACTCTTTCTGATGCCTCTGCAGCAGATGACTTTTACCACAATGTTTTCTACTATAGACAATAATTTTTTGTCTCGCCGAAAAGAAGTAGCGAAAGCGAGACTAAAGTGTGTTGTTCTGGGGTCAGCGGCATTAAACAATTCTGTTTAGCTCAACATTAAAGTTACGTTTTTAGTTCACCTTTCGTGCTCAAGTTGAGTTAATGTGATCGCCTTCTGTCCATTGTGCGTCGTCCGTCAACATCTTCTCCTCAGTAACCAGTGGGTCAATTGGGTTGAAACTTCACAAAAAGCATCCTCTCAACGACCTTACCTAAACTCCTTCAAATGTTTGGGATCCATGCAGAAATCTGGTTTCCATGGCAACCAAACAAGTTATTTTTAGCTCACCTGAGCACAAAGTGCTTAAGGTGAGTTATGGTTATCGCCTTTTGTCCGGTGTGCGTCGTGCGTCAACATCTTCTCCTCAGTAACCAGTGGATCAATTGGGATGAAACTTCACAGAAAGGTTGTTAGCCTTATATTGGCTTTAGTGAAACTTTTAAAAAATCTTCTCCTCCCAAACTGTTTGTCCAATTTTAAATAATTTTGCAGAAATGTTCCTTGGGTGACACTCTACGAGATTCCTTCAAATCATGGTGATTGGTCAAAAAACATGGCCACCAAGGGCGGGCTGTTTGGTGATTTAAATTTTGCCTTATGGCAGTGGAGCGATACTGGCCCTCTTGGCCCTCTTGTTTACATAAGGATCATTATCACTTGAACTGTTACCATGATATAACTGAAATAATGATTAAATGGCATAAAACCCCAATAAAACAAATTCACCCTCTTACCCTATGTTGTGGGAACTCCAAAGTGGTTCTTTTGAGTAACCACATCATAGGGTTTACTAGGATAATCAGAAGGATATTTTTGGGGAAAGAGAGTTCAACTCTCCTTATCTGACTGTATGGAATGTTCAAACCCCCAAAGGTTGGTTTCTCAAAGCTAGACTAATTCAGTGTTTGTTTCAGGACCTGGGCAAATATGGGTTTTTGTTTTACAATTCCTTGTTTATGGTTCTTCCTGTTACATTGCTATTGGTTCTGTCTGGAGATCAAGTTAATGAGGTAAGTCTCTTTTTACACGCAAAACTGGATAACCCATTCCCACATACATCAAGTCAGCAGCAGACAACTTTGAAAACATCTTTGCAAAAATACTGAAAATCGCTATTATTGAATGTATAAAAATTGAATAGAGTTGAGCAATTTCACCACTGGCCACAATGTTTTTTGAAATATGTCAGATGCACATGTCTCAGAAAAGCATCTGTATGGGGATAATGGATAAGAGGGAGTCAACAGGTATTTGTCTTGTTATCAAAAGCTTTAGCCTTATTGAGTGTACTTTAAAATGAATCCTGGCACTGAGATGATTCCATTATAGAGTTTGAAGGTGAAAAAAAGGTTTTCAACGCCATGAATTTAACAGTAGAAATTTTCACAATAGAACGGAATTTAGATAATTATGCAGGGATACATGTACAATACTTTCAATATTTAATATAGGAAAATAATTAAAAAGACTCATTTTGAGAATGTTTTCTAATAAACAGATTATTTTCAACTGTATTTTAGCATTTAAGTATTATTATTATCCCCCGCTTTTTCGAAGAAAAAAAGGGGGGTTATTAATTTCGGTTTGTCCGTCTGTCTGTCTGTCTGTCACACTTCGTTTCCGTGCAATAACTGCCACAAATATGAACCATTTTTTTTCAAACTTGGTAACAAGGTTAAATGCCTTAAGGGCTAGGCCAAGTTCGATCGTCACTTTCGGCAGACTTCATTCGGTGGAGTTATGGCCCCTTAATTAACAAAAAATGTTGTTTGTTGCCGTTTCCGTGCAATAACTGCCACAAATGTGAACCGTTTTTTTTCAAACTTGGTTACAAGATTAAATGCCTTAAGGGCTAGGCCAAGTTCGATCGTCCGTTTCCGTGCAATAACTGCCACAAATGTGAACCGTTAATACATGTTCAATAAAAAGTCTACTGACATGTTTAAACCTAACCTCAACATTTTCCTACAATATTTCCTGCAAGCGGGGGATAAAAATTTCATGAATTTGCTTGTTTTGGCATGTTTTCAAATCTGTGCTTTGATATTAAGAAATGTTTTAACTGTGGTTAACTAGAAAATCATGCAAGTTGTCTGTTATGTCAAATACTATCATATTACATCCAAGAAAATAAAAATATTAACAACATTTTAATTTATAGACATACTTTTGAATGAAAAACCCAGTTACCAATGGAATAAAGACACAGGGAGAAGAAAAATACGTACATGTAATCATTTAGCTGAGCTACACTCATTGTTTTGAAATTGTTAAAAGAAATGGCCTTTAATCAGTGACAATATGTTAAGAAGTTGATGTTAGAAAATGATTGTAGTAATTTTCAGTACATTTAACCTCATGATTTAAGAAAAAAAAAAAGAAAAGTTATCAGTTGAGTGTATTTGACAACAGGTAAATATAATGTCTTAGTTAATGTTTCTATTAGTCTCAGGTAGTTATCAGTTGAGTGTATTTGACAATGGGTAAATATAATGCTTTAGTTAATATCTCTATTAGTCTCTGGTAGATATCAGTTTAGTGTATTTAACAATGGGTAGATATAATGTCATAGTCAATGACTCTATTAGTCTCTGGTAGGTATCAGTTTAGTGTATTTAACAATCGGTAGATATAATGTCTTAGTTAATGTCTCTATTAGTCTCTGGTAGATATCAGTTTAGTGTATTTGACAACGGGTAGATATAATGTCTTAGTTAATGTCTCTATTAGTCTCTGGTAGATATCAGTTTAGTGTATTTGATAACGGGTAGATATGATGTCTAAGTTAATGTCTCTATTAGTCTCTGGTAGATATCAGTTTAGTGTATTTAACAATGTGTAGATATAATGCTTTAGTTAATGTTTCTATTAGTCTCAGGTAGTTATCAGTTGAGTGTTTTTGACAATGGGTAGATATAGTGCTTTAGTTAATGTCTATTAGTGTGTGGTAGATATCAATTGAGTGTATTTGACAACGGGTAGATAAAGTGTTTAAGTTAATGTCTCTATTAGTCTCCGATAGTTATCAGGTGAGTGTATTTGACAATGTGTAGATATAATGTCTTAGTTAATGTCTGTATTAGTCTCCGGTAGTTATCAGGTGAGTGTATTTGACAATGGGTAGATAAAGTGTTTAAGTTAATGTTTCTATTAGTCTCCGGTAGTTATCAGTTGACTGTAGTGTACAACGGGTAGATATAATGTCTTAGTTAATGTCTCTATTAGTCTTTGATAGTTATCAGGTGAGTGTATTTTACAACGGGTAGATATAATGCCTTAGTTAATGTCTCTATTAGTCTCCGGTAGTTATCAGGTGAGTGTATTTGACAACGGGTATATATAATGCCTTAGTTAATGTCTCTATTAGCCTCCGGTAGTTATCAGGTGAGTGTATTTGACAATGGGTAGATAAAGTGTTTAAGTTAATGTTTCTATTAGTCTCCGGTAGTTAACAGTTGAGTGTATTTGACACCGGGTAGATATAATGTCTTAGTTACTATCTCTATTAGTCTCCGGTAGTTATCAGGTGAGTGTATTTGACAATGGGTAGATAAAGTGTTTAAGTTAATGTTTCTATTAGTCTCCGGTAGTTAACAGTTGAGTGTATTTGACAATGGGTAGATATAATGTCTTAGTTAATGTTTCTATTAGTCTCCGGTAGTTAACAGTTGAGTGTATTTGACAATGGGTAGATAAAGTGTCTTAGTTAATGTCTCTATTAGTCTCCGGTAGTTATCAGATGAGTGTATTTGACAATGGGTAGATAAAGTGTTTTAGTTAATGTTTCTATGAGTCTCCGGTAGTTATCAGGTGAGTGTATTTGACAACGGGTAGATATAATGTCTTATTTAATGTCTCTATTAGTCTCCGGTAGTTATCAGGTGAGTGTATTTGACAATGGGTAGATATAATGCCTTGGTTAATGTCTCTATTAGTGTGTGGTAGTTATCAGGTGAGTGTATTTGACAATTGGTAGATAAAGTGTTTAAGTTAATGTTTCTATTAGTGTCTGGAAGTTATCAATTGTTGGTTGGTTTGTCTGTATGACATATGAACTTCATTGTGAAACTGATTCTTCAATTGTTATACGCCCGATAAATGAAGTTTAGAGGGGGTATATTGGAGTCACCCTGTGGTTGGTCAGTCTGTCTGTCGGTCAGTTGTAATTGTTGTAATTTAATAAAACTTCATACGATGATACAACACATTGAGAGGAAGTGTGGTGTACAGTAAACATAACTCTATTTTATCTAAATACAGATTTATTGCCCTTTGTTACTTTTTCTTGTCTGGAGAATTACTTAATAACTTAAAGATGGAATCTAAGAAAACTGCATACAAGGGTAGAGCACAATGAGAGGAAGTGCAGTGTACAAGAACCATAACTCTTATTTACATAATTACAGAGTAATGTTATGTTATGTTATGTTTTGTTGAGTGTAGAATAATTTCAAAACAACTGGATGGAATTTAAACAAACTTCATACTATGATACAACACATTGAGAGGAATTGCAGTGAACAAAAACCATAACTCTATTTTTGCTAATTAAAGATTTGTTGCCCTTTGTTACATTTTCTTGTTTGTAGAATAATTTCCATCACCCTTTCTTACTTTTTTCTTGTCCGGAGATTATCTTTAAAACTACAAGTTTGAATTTAAGGTGGGATTTCTTAATATTCCACTTCTTTTCCTATCAGGGCGACGTTTGGGGGTATTAATCACATTCAGTGATAGTTCTAGTTTAAGATGTTTTAATAAAACTTGGTAAATCAAAGTACAACTAGTTCTATAGTTACAAGCTTCTACTATCAGCACATATCAAAAGTTTACAATTCATTTTCAAATAGAGTTGCCTCCAATCTTACAAAAGAAGATGACTCTTAAAGTATTTTGTATCTGCAAGAGAGTTAATTAACATGAATCTATGTGTTTATTTCCAGATCATGCTGTTTGAAGAATTCTACAATCCAGTGTTTTTAATGTATTTTTCACTGTCCTGTATACTAGGCTTTATCCTGAATTATTCTATTGTACTGTGCACCCATTATAATTCAGCCCTCACCACTACAATTGTAGGAGTACTTAAGGTAAGTTTTCTCTCATCTTTATTCACCCATTTACTACTTACAATAAATCTGCTGCAAATAACTTTGGAAAGCATCTACAAATGAAAGCATAAGTATACCGCCGTCAAGCGAAGTTTGAAGGGGGTATATTGTAGTTGCCCTGTGGTGGGTCGGTTGGTCCGTTGCAATTTTCCTTGTCCAGAGCATAACTTTTAAACTACTGCATGTAATTTGATAAAACTTCAAACAATGATACAACACTGTGAGAGGAAGTGCAAGAACCATAACTCTATTTTAGCTAATACAGAGTTATTGCCCTTGCTTAATTTTTCTTGTCCGTAGAATAACTTTCATTTTCCTTTCATACTATTTTCTTGTCCGGAGATTATCTTTAAAACTACAAGATGGAATTTAAGGTGGGGTTTCTTAATATTCCAATACCTTTCCTATTAGAGTGGCGTTCGGGGGGTATTAATCACATTCAATGATAATTCTAGTTATTGATAGTTGAAAACATTTAGGTAAAATAAGTTATTAGCTCGACTTTTGAAAAAAATGAGAGCTATTGTCATGACCCTGGCGTTGTCGTCGGCGGCGGCGTGGTCGTCCGGTTAAGGTTTTTTGTTCAGCTCAGCTTTTTTTCTGTTTTCTAACAAACTACTACTGTTAAAGTCACTAAACATAATCATAATATGTTAAATAATAAAAGTATATAGCTGGAAATCTTTATTTGTTTCACTTAAAACTTCAAAACGTAAGTTTAAGGTTTTTTGTTTAGCTCAGGTTTTTGAAAAAATTTTACTCATGATTTTTCATATCTTAAAAACTTTTCTTTTTTTTTGCTTGAAACTTCACAAACTTGCTGAGTGTCTTAAGTGGACCTTATATAACAAGTTTCATAACTCTGTAAATTGTATTGACAAAATTATCTCCCCATTTCGATTTAGAAAATCTACTTTGAAGGGAGAAAAATGGTGATAACTGAAACACAATTTAACCTATAGCTTTGAAACTTCCTAAACTTATTCAATGTCTTAACATAACTTGATACAACAAGTTCCATAACCCTGAACTTAATATTGACCAAATTATCCCCCCTTTTGGACTTAGAAAATCTACACTGAAGGTGTTCGTTGTCATCCGGTTAAGGTTTTTTATTAGCTCGACTTTTGAAAACAAGAGCTATTGTCATGACCCTGGCGTGGTCGGGGGCGGCGGCGGCGGTGGCGTGGTCGTCCGGTTAAGGTTTCTTGTTTAGCTCATTTTTTTTTTTTTTCTCCCTATCAGTCGAGCGTCTGTGCCGTACGCGGTGCTCTTGTTTTATTACTTTGCCATAATGTTCTCAAAAGTCAATGAATTAAAATATGTGGATCTGCAACAGTTCATTTTAAATGTGAAGCATTGTTTTGCATCAGTGTTTTACTTTAACAATGATATAATAGTTTCGTTTTAAGTTAACATCCAAGATAGAAAATTTATGATGAACAATTTCTCCTTTTGTCACAATGTTTTCAACTTTATTCAATAATTGTACTTTCACCTACAAAGAATTTTCACGTTTTTGTCCAGATCTTTTCAGTCATCTGATGCAGATTTGTTGTATGTGGGAAAATGGTAAAAACTGGATATTTTAGGATTTGGTAATTCTATTCAAGCAATAATCATTTTAAAATGTAGAAGAACCATATTTACTTTATTTTCAAAAATATTTGTACTCCTAGAGAATTCCCCTTTTTGAAAATTGAGGTAGATTTGAGCTCATCTGAGCATTCAAGGGCGTCTCTCTGTTCACAGTTTCCTTTAAACAACTTTGCCTCCTAAATCAATGTATTTATTTCAAAATGAAGGGTCCTTTTTCAAATTGTTGAAAGAATTAAATTCCTATGTACAACTTTGTTTGCTGTGGCATCAAAAATCTTCTTTTCTTGTACAAAAAAGTACTGGCTCCATTTGAAAATAATTTGGCACAAATGCTCCTTGGGCAATCCCTTACCAAGATTATTCAAATTATGCCGATCAGTTATAAAAATGTACATATAGTGAAAATCATCTTTTTAGCCCACCTGAGCACGAAGTGTGTGGATGGTTATTGTGATCACTCACATTCTGTCATTGTCAATGATGTCCGTCTGTTCACATTTCTGTTCAGAAGAATTTCACATGAATGTTTTTCAGGTGGTCCTCTTTCAAAGTTGTTCAAAGAATATAATTCTATGGAGAACTTTGTTTGCCACGGCATCCATAAGAGGGATAAGTTTGTTTCCCTTATATTGTGAAAAACTTTAAAAATCTTCTAGCTGGGCTGATTTGAAAAAAGAATTGTCACAAATGTTTCTTAGGTGTCCCTCTACTAAACTTGTTCAAGCCATATTGATTGGTTGAAAAACATGGCAGCAAGATGCATCAGAAAAGGGGCAAATGACAATTTGTTAAAACTTCCATTCTTATGAAAGTGCTCGATTTATTTCAACATAAATGTGTAGAAATTTTCATTCAGTAACCCTTTACATAATTTTTCCTTGCAATAATGCTGGGTTGAAAGACATAGTATACAGGTGGCGTAAAAATAGGGGTAAATTTAACTTTAAGCTTCGAATGACATCTCCTTATCCACTGAACCAATTTTAGCCTCTCTGTCCGTCATCCGTCCATCGTTCTTCTTCGTCAACTTTTAGCTTTAAACAACATCTCCTAAACCGTTGGACCATTTTCAACCAAACTTCACTGGAATGATCTTTTGTAGGGCCTCTTGCAAACTTGTTCAAAAATATAAATTCTATACAGAATTTTGGATGCTGTGTATTCAGAAAAGAAGTAAAATGCCATAAAAATTCTTCTTCTCTGAATCTGCTTGTCTGATTCCAAGATAATTTGGTAGAAATGGTTGTTGAGTTCAAGCAATATTGCTTGGTTAAAAATTATGGAGGCCATGCTGCCTCAAAAAGGGGCAAAATGACAAAACTTTTTAAAAAACATTCTTATTAAAGTTCTCCTCTGATTTCAAGATAGATTAGTAGAAATATGCCTTTAGTGTTAGTGGCCATAATTTGTTCAAGCTATAGTGATTTGTTGAAAAAGATAGCTGCCAGGCTGCATCAGAAAAGGGGTAAAAGGAACTTTTAGCTTCAACTTTTATCTCCTTATAAACCAATGCACTGATATCAACCAAACTTCAAAGATACTGGCTGGTGCATGGTGGTCCCATTTCAAATTGTTCAAAGATATGTGTGTTATTACAAATTTCCTTTACTGTTAATACGTTTTTTCTGCAGATCAAATTTTCACCTTTGTTAGCAGTAGCATTTGTTATTATACAATCATTCAGGTGATTGATCTAGGGCCATGTTGGCCCTCTTGTTAACTTGAGCATTTTAACAGTTTGTCAGAATAATTGTCTTGGTGTTATCGAAGTTCCAATATGGGTCATGTTGAGTCAAAAACAAGGTCAATATCCCAAATTGAAGGAAAACCTTGTTAATTCTAGTGTTATTTTACCTGACCACAAAATTAGATATTGTGATTGACTATGTGGTTGGTATAAAGTGGGGAGTGATCCAGGGCCATCATGGCCCAATTGTTTTATTATAAATTCTGGTTAAGGTTTTATGTGCAACTACAAAAAAAGTCCATATTTCAGTAACTACCTGATAGATTGCATTGGAACGTTATACAGCCCTCCCAATCCATCAAATCTATGTAAATAATCAAGTTACATAACTCTCTATTGCATATAATGCATATTATGACCCTTTATTATTTGACTAAGAACATCTGGTTGAAGTTTTGCATGCATCTACATTCGAGTTGATATCTCAGCTACTGATAAGCGGTAGAATAGTAGAGCGTGCTGTCTTACAGACAGCTCTTTTTAATTTCCCAATCAATTATTTTCTGCTTAATGACCCTGTAATAATAAGAACATCTGTGGAGAAAGACCATGTGTTTTCTCTTCCGATGGATGGTCTTTATAAATAGGTTGTATGTTGTTGTTTATTTCAGAATCTTATCGTTACCTATTTTGGAATGTTTTTGGGAGGAGATTATATATTCAGCTGGCCAAACTTCATAGGTCTCAATATCAGGTAAGATGATATGAATATTTTTCATCAGATGCCAAGAATGAGGGAAAGGGAGGGTCATTAACCTGTTTTAACCGATAATATCCCTAATTACCCAAGTAATGCCTCAAAACAATAATTGTGAGCAATAACTCCTCTAGCCACAATGTTTTTAATTTTTGTCTGCTACAGGAGTCTTTTTGGGAGGATATATATTCAGCTGGCTAAATTTTATAGGTCTAAATATCAGGTAAAATGATATGAATATTTTTCATCAGAAGAAATGTCAGAATAATTGTCTTGATGATATCTATGCTAAGTTGCAATAAACTAGGTCACCAGATCAAATTGAAGGAAAATCTTATTAACACTCTAGAGACTGCATTTTTTGCTCCAGCAGCTTGAAACCTTTTTAGAATGTTTGTCTTGGTTATATGCCAAGTGAGATCAAACACTAGGCCACAAGGTCAAATTGAAGGAAAATCTTGTTAACACCCTCAAGGCTGCATTACTACCATTAGCATGTCGAAATGATTGTCTTGATAAAGGTCATGTCTGGTCATAAACTATATCACTAGGACAAATTGTAGGAAAATCTGTTTACATTCTAGAGACTTTGTCAAAATGTTTGTGTCTAGGCCAAGGTCAAACATTGGTCAAGTCAAAAACTAGGTCACTATACCATTTGAAGGAGATTCTTGTTAAAATTGAATGCCTAATTTTTAATTTGAGCTTGTTGAAACTTTGCCATAAATGGTGTTTTGATAATATCTAGGCTAAGTTAGAATATAGGTCATGTCCGCTCAAAACAGAGGTCACTAGGCCAAATTAAAGGAAAATATTTTACCCTCTTCGGATGCCGTAATTTTAATTTTAGCATGTTGAAACTTTGTCAGAAAATGTGTTTGGATGAAATCTAAGCTAGGTTTGAACAAGGCTCTAATCTGGTCAAAAACTAGGTCTCTATGCAAAATCGAAGGAATAACTTGTTAACACTCTAGTAAAAGCTTACCTGACCACAAAATGAGTTATTGTGATTGACTATGTGGTTGGCTTAACTTTGGTGAGTGATCCAGTGCCCTCTAGTTTTTTCCGTCGTCAATATTAAACAACATTTCCTTAACAATGTGTCCAAATTTGATGAAACTTCACAGGTATGGTCCTTGGGCATTGCAGAAAGGCCTAGAGCTTACATATTTGGTGTGTAGCATTGTCTAGTATATAACTAGTAGTTTTATATGAAAGCATGACCTTTTCCGCTTTCATTCCAGTCCACACTCTAATTAAGCATTTATTCATCCTTCCTTCCCAATTATCAACAACAAATAAAAGGCCTATAAGTGGGTTCCGCGAGGGATGTGCTCATACAGGACACCCTTTGCCTTCTGCCTGTCCCGGACATCCCTCTCCCCTATTAAATAATTTTAACAATGGTGCGGGCCTAAAAGTTGGTTCCGCGAGGGATACGTTTATACAGGACATCCACTGCCTGTTCTGGGCATCCCTCTCCCCTATAGATAATTTATCAATGGTGCGTGCCATAGACAAAGCCATGAAATAAACTAAGGATTGTTGGAATCCTGTGAGAAGCCGCCTTTCAAGGTTCCACATCCTTGACATGCCATGCATAATAGCCCCTCACAGTTCCCAGCTCCTCGTCCGTGACACCGGAGGCCCCGTTCCTGACTGATGCAGAGTCCAAGCCGTTAGGTCGACGTTGGAGGTATAAATAACAATGAATTCTGACTATTAGGTATGGTAGATCACTGGCCGCTAGAATCCCAATACAACAAGCGAAGAATGTTGTTGCCCCCTACAGTAATGGAGGCATTCTAAAAATATTGTGCTAAAAGTTATAACAAAATGTTTAGAAACACATCCTGTAAAGTTTATGGCATAAACCTATTACACAGCCGCAAGACTCATAAAACAGAAGTAAACACTTTGAATTAGTCATGTCCTGGTTATTATCTTTTATTAAGGTTATCATCCTGTAAAGTTTATTGCGTAACCCAATACACAGCTGTAAAAGTCACATAAAACAAAGGTTAACACCAAGTCATTATCAGTTTTGTCCTACAAAAGTTCTGAGACCGGTTATCCAGTTCCATGGCAATTGATTTGTTCCAAGGGCTGTTCATCTCCGATGATCGCAATCAAATGAACCTGAAAACATAAAAAAACTCGCAGCAGAATCAAGCGCCTAAATTATGGGTGGGAGGGTGTTTTTTTTTCAAAATCAATTTTGTGCATGGTTTCACGAAGCTGGTTGAAAAAGACCAAGTGTTCAGAATATTCTCAAATTTTGAAGAGTCTGTTTGACTTTGCGTAACAGGTGATTAGACGCTTAATCAAATCTAATAGTAATTGCAAGCGCTTTGTAGTTTAGACCTGATCATAGCAGGCAGATGATTTAACCCTGAAGAAAACAATTCCCAAAACTCCAAAACTATAAAAACACAATTTAAAAGCATCTCCCAACCCACAAAGGTTTCTCAGCCCCAAAATAAGTGAGATTATAGCTAGGGCCATAATCTGTATTATGTCACTGAGTTCAAAATTGGCTCGGCCCTGGAGGTCACCTGATTTAAATAAAGATATATAGGGAAACCTTGTTCAAGCTGTTTCAGTTGATAAAAATTAACACAATACCATAAAGGGCAGGGTAGAAATTTTTTAAATCTTCTTGAACAAAATGGGCCATCTTGGCCAAGCATAAAAATAGCCATCTGCCGGCTGCCAGCAAGGGTCAGAGACCGTCGATGACAGCTAAAAACAGACTAGTGTGGTTTTTTAGCTCGCCAGTACGAAGTACAGGAGAGCTTATGTGTTACCCCCGGCGTCGGCACCGTCGTCGGCGGTGGCGTAGACACCTAGGTTTAAGGTTTGTGTTTAAGGTTTTCATTTGGGTTTTAAGGGTTTATACCTTTAGGAACCATTTGTCATCCATCTACACACACCACTACACCCGTCCTGACCCTGGGTGAAGGTCAAGATCATTTCTACTTGGTTCTACTTGGTTCAGTTACAAGGTTTAAGGTTTGCGTTTAACGTTTAACATATCACTCTGCATTCACTATTTTGACATTGATTGCTTTCATATTTAGTTTATACATTTAGGAACTATTGGTCATCCATCTACGCACACCACTACACCCGTTCTGACCCTGGGTCAAGGTCAAGGTCATTTCTACTTGGTTCAGTTACAAGGTTTAAGGTTTGCGTTTAACGTTTAACATATCACTCTGCAGTCACTATTATGACATTGATTGCTTTCATATTTAGTTTATACATTTAGGAACTATTGGTCATCCATCTGCGCACACCACTACACCCGTCCTGCACCTGGGTCAAGGTCAAGGTCATTTCTACTTGGTTCAGTTACAAGGTTTAAGGTTTGCGTTTAACGTTTAACATATCACTCTGCATTCACTATTATGACATTGATTGCTTTCATATTTAGTTTATACATTTAGGAACTATTGGTCCATCTACGCACCCCACTACACCCTGGGTCAAGGTCAAGTTATATCAGAGTTATTGCCCCTTTTCTGTCAAAAAATCTAACTTTTTCGTCACGTTTTCAAATAACTTTTTTTCTACTCAAAGGATTAGATTGAAACTTCTGACAAATGTTTATATCAATGTGTGTGATTGGTTCACAAAAGGGGGATAATCCAAATAATTTTATATCAGAGTTATTGCCCCTTTTCTGTCAAAAAATTAAATTTTCAAATAACTTTTTTTCTACCCGAAGGATTGGATTGAAACTTCTGACAAATGTTACTTTTTTTTTTATTCGACGTCTGTCTGTCTATTTTTTTTTTTATCCGGCGTCTGTCTGTCTGTCTGTCCGTCACACTTTTTTTCGTCACGTTTTCAAATAACTTTTGTTCTACTCAAAGGATTAGATTGAAACTTCTGACAAATGTTTTTATCAATGTGTGTGATTGGTTCACAAAAGGGCGATAATCCAAATAATTTTATATCAGAGTTATTGCCCCTTTTCTGTCAAAAATTTAAATTTTCAAATAACTTTTTTTCTACTCAAAGGATTGGATTGAAACTTCTGACAAATGTTTATATCAATGTGTATGATGGGTTCACAAAAAGGGGGATAATCCAAATATTTTTTATATCAGAGTTATTGGCCCTTTTCTGTCAAAAATTTAATCTATTCAAAGGATTGGATTGAAACTTCTGACAAATGTTTATATCAATGTGTATGATGGGTTCACAAAAGGGGGATAATCCAAATATTTTTATATCAGAGTTATTGCCCCTTTTCTGTCAAATATTCAAATTACTTTTTTTCTGCTCAAAGGATTGGATTGAAACTTCTGACAAATGTTTATATCAATTTTTGTGATGGGTTCACAAAAGGGGGATAATCCAAATATTTTTTATATCAGAGTTATTGCCCCTTTTCTATCAAAAATTAAAATTTTCTGACAAGGCGCCGGCAGGTGACACACGTGCTCCGGGGAGCACTCCATTCTAGTTGAACTTAGAATTTTTGTCAAAAGTATTGAAAAGGTGTATTATCTTGCAATAGGTGATACTGTGCGACTTTACCTAATACTTTAACTGTTCTGAAGTAGGCCCTGATATACGATGGCCCTGATAGGCGAGCTATATTGTCCTCCGACAACTCTTGTTAACTTGAGTAGGATGCAAGAATATGATATTCCTTTCAAGTTTTCATCATCAACTTCATTATTGTCTTTTTTTGCCCACCTCCATTACTCACTCCAGTCCTGATGGAGTGTTACAGTGCTGTTAAACACAATTCATTCATTCTCTTAGAAAATTAAAGGATTAAAACTTTCACTGAGGTTAGCAATTTAGGGCCATCTAGGCCCTCTGATTAACCACTAATATCCCTAATTGCTCAAGTGCTGCCTTAGTGAAAAACACTCAAAAAATAAGTATGAGCAATTACTCCTCTTGCCACAAAGTTATTACAAGTTGGCTGCTGCATTAGCGTTCAAAATGCTTCTGCATGCTTGAAAGGTTTCATAAATACGCTGCAGTGTAATTCATTCTAGACTCAGGAAACAGCATAGTTGATATACATTTGCTGATTTAGTGCTATTGATTTAATGTGTGTATAAGAAAAATATACATAAACATCTAGATTAGATTCAACCCTTTTGCACATACAACAAATCTGGCGGAGACAAGTGCAGAAAATCTAGAAAATTTCTATAAATGAAAGTTTAATTATTCAATAGAATTAAAAAAAAAAATGTGGCAAAAGGAGAAATTAGTTTAAACTTATTTATTTTACATCGATTGCGAAACAAGCTTTAAGCTTATATTAATCACGCTTGATGACTGCTTCCTGGAGGCTTAACCAGTACTCATGCCGCTTGTGTTGAAAAATGCCAAAAGCAGAACCCGCTCATCATGGGATTCGAACCTGTGACCTTTGGTACAAGAGGCCAGTGCTTTACCTCTGTACCACTGTCTTCTACATCAAAAGCAATTTCTTCTTTTGCCACAATGTTTCCAAAATTGTATGCTTTAGAGGCACCAAAATGTGCTCATAAATGGGAAAGGGTTAAAGTAAAGTGCTTGTAAAAATGTCTGCACTTTCTTTATATCTTTTTCAAACATTTGGACACATTTGCAGCAGATGAGTGCTTTAACCCTTTCCCTCATATGACAATTCTGCAGCAGACGACTTTGAACATATTTTGTCAAAAAATCAAAAATCTCTATAATTGAAAGGATCACCTATGACTAAAAGTGGAAAACCTTCTGAAATTCTGAAGGAGAAATTGTCACTTTTTTTGTCACTATGTTTTCAAAATACCGTCTGTTGCAGAGGCGTCAGAAAGGATTAAACATTGAGGGAAATTGATAAATAATTTACAATTTCTTTTTTTGTCTCAATGTTTTCAAAAGTATTCACTAATTTTACATTTGTTATAAAATCGGACGTAACGGACAGGTTTTTTTCTGTACCGTATGTACCTCGGTACTGCATCGTGGTACCGTATGTACCTGAGTAGCCCAACGTGGTACCGCGTGAACTGTGTGTAATACCTCACCGTGCAGTGCGTAATGGTGTCATTCCGCGTTGTACCGCGTGTACGGCATAACAATTTGCCTCGATGTTTTTTTTCAAATTATCTACTGCAGATTTATTGAATGGTGGAAATGTTTTAATATCTAACTAGCTCTGTAATCTTATTTCTTTTTCAGTGTTGTTGGAAGTTTGATTTATACCTATATCACTTTTAAAAAACCTGCAGCAGTACCACTAGCAGAAATTGTTCCACAGAAAGCAGTTGAAAAAGTTTAGCTTATACAAGGATCCTGTATAATATTATTGCATGCAAATATTTTAAGCTCACTTAAGCTATGGTGATCACACACCGTCCTGCATCTGGCCGTCTGTCTGTCTGTTCACATTTTCCTACAAACAATTTCTCCTCCTAAACCAGTGGACCAATTTCAAAATAATTTCAGAGTAATGATTCTTAGGTGGTTCTCTTCCAAAGTTGTACAAAGATCTTAATTCCATTTAGAACTTGAATTGCTGTAGCATCAGAAAGAGGGTAAAATACAAAAAAAAAAAAAAACATCTTCTTGTTCAAAAAAAACATTGGCCCAAACAATTTGGCTCAAATGCTCCTTGTGTGAACCATTAGCAAGATTGTTCGAATTATTCTGATTCGTTGAAAAAAAACCTGGTTGCAAGGAAACCTGGCTCTATTTCTTATATGTACATAGTGAAAACTTTAAAAAATCTTCTTTTCAAAAAGTACTGACCTGATTTTGAAAATAATTCGGCACAAATGTTTCTTTGGTGACTCCTTGCAAAATAATTGTATAAAATGATTCCAATCTATTAAAAAAAACTTTGCCATAAGGCTGCAAGCTCATTTTCCTTATACATATGTATAGAGTAAAACCTTTTTTAAAAGTTCTATAAAATCAGGTTTGCGATAAATTGATTGGTTGGTGTTTTAAGCCTCTTTCAACAATTTTTCCGTTATATCACTTTATTTCCTGGGTAAGTTACCAGTACTACCAGTCTGTTTATCCTGACACCAGCCAGTCAGACGTAATGCTTACCCTGCAATAGGAGGGCAGCCATTACTTCCATTTCAAAGTAGTTGGTATGACCTGGCTTGGTTTTGAACATGCAACCTCCAACAATCGAGGCTTCGCTCTACCACTTCAACACCGAGGAGGTAGGTTTGCGATAAAGGACTATCATGCATCATGAGGGTCCTCTTGTTAATTTCAACACATCAAGTGATTAAAGAGAGATTGGATCTTGAATATCGGGGTTTACTGACAGTTATTAGAAAAGTGGCAGCTATTCACATTTGTTTCCCGTTGACACTGTTCCTTGACCTTTCCCTCATGCAGACACAGTTTTTAAACTTCTGCAGTAAATGACATTTGAAAAAAAATTGTGGCAAAAGGATAAATTGCTCATGTTAAACTTTCAATTATAAAGATTTTCTAGAGCTTCTTTATTTTCAAAGTTGTCTCCTGTAGATGTTTGGAATGTTGGGAAAGATTAAAGCTTCATGTTTATCCAGTTTGTGTTACGTTCCTTGAAGACTCTTCAGGCAAAAAGTGAAATGTGTGCCACAATAGACTAATAATTTACTTGTAGACATGAACATGTTTTGTGGAAAAGACAAGTATTTCATTTTAACAATTTTCCACATACAACAAATCTGCAGGAGATGACTTTAAATACATCTTGATAAAAGTGGAAAATATTTATGCATGAAAGTCATACTATTAAATAGAGTTGAAAACATTGTTGCAAAAGTAGATTGCTCATAATAAGCAATGGTTATTCTCTTGTTATAAGGTTTTCAAAAATCGTCTGCTGCAGAGGCGTCAGAATGAGTCTGTATGTGGGAAAGGGTTAACCCTTTTGAGGGAAAAAAAGAAATCTCCCGGTAATTGTTCCCACATAAGGAGAATGTATGTTATTTCTTGGCCTGCTGCGCGAGTATATCATAGTAAAGAAACAAGCAATATATCCTTTAAACACAATATTATCAAATCTGTATCAAAAGCATACCTCAATGATTTTTACAGTCGATTGCATATGGACACGGTGATGGTAAAGAAGACGTTGCATGTCATTGTCAATATTTTACAATTCTTTTCTAAGAAAGATCTTTATATGCGAGGAAAAATACTCCCGAGATGTCTTACCAGATTATTTGTTAAATCCAATTATAACTGTGATCAGATTGTGCATCAATAAATGTAAGAAGTTGTCATTGTTCACAACATAATTTGCCAGTTAGAACTGTAGTCAAACTATACTAGTTTATATATCATGATTATATTGTACATTTTTAAGTTTATGTAGGTACAGTTTGTTTGATAAAGTATTTTTATGCCCCCACGGAATCTCCGATTCGGGGGGCATATAGTTTTTGGCCTGTCTGTTGGTCTGTCTGTCTGCACAAAAAAAACTTTAACCTTGGCCATTACTTTTGAACCATAACAGGTACGGCTACCATATTTCACATGTGTATTCCTTGTGACATGACCTTTCTGTCAGTACCAACATTTTTGACCTTGCGACCTTGACCTTTGACCTAGAGGTTGCCATTCTCGAAAAAAACTTTAACCTTGGCCATTACTTTTGAACCATAACAGATACGGCTACCATATTTCACATGTGTATTCCTTGTGACATGACCTTTCTGTCAGTACCAACATTTTTGACCTTGCGACCTTGACCTTTGACCTAGATGTTGCCATACTAAAAAAAAACTTTAACCTTGGCCATTTCTTTTGAACCATAACAGGTACGGCTACCATATTTCACATGTGTATTCCTTGTGACATGACCTTTCTGTCAGTACCAACATTTTTGACCTTGCGACCTTGACCTTTGACCTAGATGTTGCCATTCTCGAAAAAAACTTTAACCTTGGCCATTACTTTTGAACCATAACAGATACGGCTACCATATTTCACATGTGTATTCCTTGTGACATGACCTTTCTGTCAGTACCAACATTTTTCACCTTGCGACCTTGACCTTGACCTAGATGTTGCCATTCTCGAAAAAAACTTTAACCTTGGCCATTTCTTTTGAACCATAACAGGTATGGCTACCATATTTCACATGTGTATTCCTTGTGACATGACCTTTCTGTCAGTACCTTGCGACCTTGACCTTGACCTAGATGTTGCCATTCTCGAAAAAAACTTTAACCTTGGCCATTACTTTTGAACCATAACAGGTATGGCTACCATATTTCACATGTCAGTACCAACATTTTTGACCTTGCGACCTTGACCTTTGACCTAGATGTTGCCATTCTCGAAAAAAACTTTAACCTTGGCCATTACTTTTGAACCATAACAGATACGGCTACCATATTTCACATGTGTATTCCTTGTGACATGACCTTTCTGTCAGTACCAACATTTTTGACCTTGCGACCTTTACCTTTGACCTAGATGTTGCCATTCTCAATTTTTTTTTTAACCTTCCCCACTTCTTTTGAACAATAACAGGTAATGCTACCATATTTCACATGTGTATACCTTGCGACCTTGACCTTTGACCTAGATGTTGCCATTGGGGGGCATCAGTGTTTCACAAACACATCTTGTTTTAATCAGTGTGTTGTACGTTAACCCTTTCCCACATACAGCGAATCTGCAATAGATGACTGTGAAAACATCAAGACAAATATGTAGAATAGCTCTTTTAATGTAAGTAAAATAGTTGAATAGAGATGAAAACTTTGTGGTTAAAGGAGAAATTGTTCATCATCAGCAACTTCTTCTTTTACAATAATGTCAGATGAGTCCAATAACGTGGGAATCGGTCCATTTTTACCTGATATTGTATTTTTAGATTGTAAGACTTCACCTTATATTGATATTTTAACCTTGAAACTGATCACATTTGATGCCTATGCAATAGACAACATTTGAAAACATAGCAAGAAGGAGAGTTTACCCTTTCGAAACTGCAGACAAATATTTGGAGCGTCTGTGGAAGACGACTTTTGAAAACGTTCTTGCTAAAGGAGAAACCGCGAGAAAAACAACATTATGGCCTCTGTGTAATGTATCGACCTAGATCAGACTGCGAAGTCTGCACAGACTGATCCGGGCTGACACATTCTGTCTCAGAGGAATAGAGGTGTAGAGTAATGATTCCTGAAACAGAAAATCCACAGGTGGCATGCTTAGGCTGATCCGGATCAATACTTTATGCAGAGTCCACAATGTTGGTTTTCTCGCATGACGACTTATATCAGAGGGCACTGTATTGATCATGTTGGGAATTTTTTATATAGTCAAAAAGGTTTGTGCTTTTTATATTTGCATGTGTTTACTTTTACATTGATACATCTACAAATCTATGATATTTCTGAAAGCAAAGAAACAAAATTAGTATTAATGTCTTATAGAAAATAAATAGTATTAGAGTTTAGTGAGTGAGAGAAATTAGAGTACAGACAGTGAATTAAAGCATAAAGGAATGTGAGAAAATAGGCATAAGCAATGAACCGAGTAGGAAATCACTTCAGTATGAATATACAATTTTCATTTTTCCATGGTGTTTTTAGTTCAAAGGTGAGTTATTGTGATTGCCCTGCGTCCGGCATGCGCCCGTCAACATCTTATCCTCACTAATCAGTAGGTCAATTGGGTTGAAACTTCACAGAAAGCATCCTCATAATGTACTAAATTCTTCTCCACTGGATCAACTTGTCGGATTCCTATATAATATCATAGACATGATCCTTAGGTGACCCTCTACGAAAATAGTTCAAGCCATATTGATTTGTTGAAAAACATGGCAGCCAGGCGGCATCAGGAAAGGGTTAAAATGACAATTTTTATAAAATTCCATACTTATGAAAGTGCTTGTATGATTTCAAGATAAATGTGTAGAAATGTTCCCTCAGTGCTACATAATTTGTCCAAGTATTAATGATTGCTTGAAAGATATATACAGGTGGCATCAGAAAAGGGGTTAAATTAACTTTTATCTTCAAATGACATCTCCTTATCCATTTGACCAATTTTAAGCAAACTTAATAGGAATGTTACTTTGTGATCCGCTTTCAAAATTGTTCAAAGATATTTAATTCTGTACAAAACTTTGGTTGCTTTGGTATCAGAAAGAGAGAAAAATGCAATACCTTTTAATTCTACTTCTCTGAATTCACACTTCTAATTCTAAGATCATTTTGTAGAAATGGTCCTTGAGTTACCCTTAACAAAAATTGTTAAAGCCATATTGATTGGTTGAAAAACATGGCCGCCAGATGGCATCAGAAAAGGGGCATTCTTATTTTAAGTTCTTATACGATTTAAAAGAGGTAAGCAGAAATGTACCTTTAATGACACTGTACATAATTTGTAAGTCATATTGATTGGTTTATAAAAGATAGCTGTCAGGCGGCATCAGAAAAGAGGTTAAATGAACTTTTAGTTTCAAATGACTTTTCCTCCTAAACAAATGGACCAATATCAACCAAACTTCTATGTTCAAAGATTGTATGCCTTATTACAAATGTCCTGAAAGGCTGTTTCATCTGCAGATCATTCACATGTGTTATCACTTTTATTAACAGTAGCATTTGCTACTATACTATCACTCAGGTGATCGATTTTGGGTCATCTTGTTTCTACCTTGTCATAAAGTAATACTGTATGCTCTAATTTATGAAGACCCTTCTGGTTTCAGTTATTTGTTGCAGACACCTCAAAGATTAACTATAAGGAAAAGAGAGGATCATCAATTATTTTGAAAACTTAATGTGATGTTACCATTTATCTAATGTAATAGTTTGTCTGCTTGAACCCTTTCCCACTTACAGATGCTTTCTGACACCTCTGCAACAGATGACTTTTGAAAACTTTGTGAACAATTTCTCCTTTTTTCACAATGTTTTCAACTCTTTTCAACAGTTATTCTTTCATTTATAAAGATCTTTCATATTTGTGCAACAATGTATTCAAAATCATCTGCTGAAGCTTTGTTGTTTGTGGGAAAGAGTTTATAAAGGAATAATTTTGGACATCTGAACAATTGGGAGGTTGACAAATTATTCCGAAAACGTCCTTTTAAAAGTTGTCTGCAGCAGATGTTTTATAATGTAACCCTGATTCGGCCATTTATGCTTACCGGAAGGAAATTCTTTGCCAAAATATTTTCAAAATGAGTGCATTTGAGAAGGGTTCATATATTAAATGCCTTTGCTGTCTAAAAATGTCATTTAAGTTTCCAATGACAATGGTTTTTTTTGTATGCATTATAAGCATGTATCTTTTTATGTGATATTGCAGTACTTTTTCTCAGGCTGTGAAACAAGATAACAAACATCTAATGTATATGTCTGTTATTGTTTCAACTCTCTCTTAATGCTGTTAAAATTGATTGTAGGAATATTCAAAAAGCTGTGTTCTGTTCACTTACTCAACAGATACTGCTAGAACAAATGTCAGTCATTCTTTGCAAATGATGTAGATCAAATCAGTTTGCAAGATGTACTGGTATTAATGATATTACAAATTCATTTTAATTCATTAATTGATTGTTTTATTTATCAAATACCATTTTATTTTACTTCTTTCTTGGTGAGCAGTTTTAAAATACCTGAGCAAAATGCTCTATAATTTAAGTCAAATATGAGAGCTGATGTAAGGAGATATTGGTATATTTCTGAGACTGTGTCACCAAAGAGCTTATGTTGTTACCCTGTCATTTGCAAGTTGTTGTAAGTTTTGTTATCCCACGCCAAGGATGGTTTGGATATTGGTTTGACCTCGTCTTTCCATCTGTCCGTCCAAAGCTATACATAAGGCCTGGTTCGATGGATTTTTAGCTCACCAGAGCACAAAGTGCTCAAGGTGAGTTTTTGTGATCGCCTTTTGTCCGTCGTCAACATTTGCTTGTTAACACTCTAGAGGCAACATTTTGCATCCAATCTTCATGAAAGTTTATCAGAACATATATTTCCATCAAAGCTAGGCCAAGTTTGAAACTGGGTCATGTCGGGTCAAAAACTAGGTCACTAGGCCCAATTTAAGGAAAATCTTGTTAACACTCTTGAAGCCGCATTTTTGGCTTGAGCATGTTGAAACTTTGTCAGAATGTTTGTCTTAGTGATATCTAGGCCAAGTTTGAATATGGGTCATATCCGGTCAAAATCTAGGTCACTAGGCCAAATTTAAGAAACATCTTGTTAACACTCTGGAAGCCACATTTTAAACTTGAGCATGTTGAAACTTTATCAGAAAGTTTGTCCTGATGATATCTAGGTCAAGTTCGAATATGGGTCATGTCATGTCAAAAACTAGGTCACTAGTCCAAATTTAAGGGAAAATCTTGTTAACACTCCGGAAGCCACATGTTTGGCTTGAGCATGTTGAAACTTTGTCAGAATATTTGTCTTGATGATATCTAGGGTAAGTTCGAATATAGGTCAGGTCAGGTCAACAACTAAGTCACTAGGCCAAATTGTAGAACAATCTAGTTAACACTATAGAGATCGCATTTTTGACTTGAGCAGCTTGAAATTTTGTCAGAAAGTTTGTCTTGATGATATTGCCATTGGCGCTGAAAGAGTTATGTCTTAAATAGCCCATTCTCAGGTGAGCGATTCCAGGGCCTCATGGCCCTCTTGTTTAATTTAACCTATATGGAAATGTTAACCACCGTAGGAAAATGTCAGACTGCAAGTTTCTCTAAGATTGTCCCAATGACGTTATGTCCCTTTGAAAATTGTATTGTATTGTACTGTATATACTGGTTTATATCCCAATTACCTTGTAAACACTCTACAGGCCACACTGAACATCTAATCTCCATTAAAATCAGTTGAACTCTGTGAGGTTGGGTAAAAAACCCTAAACCCTAATGCACATTTTAGAAGCCGAATCATCATAAGGTTTCATCAGAACATTTATCTCCATCAATCCAAAGTCAGATTTAAAACTGGTTTATATGGGGTCAGAAACTAGGCCAACTTTTAGAAAAACCTTGTGAACATACTAGAGGCCACGTTTTTCATCCAATATTTATGAAAAATCATCAGAGCATTCATCTCCATCAAGTCCTCATCAGTTTAGAAACTGGGTCATATTGGGTCAAAAACCTGGTTTACTTAGTCAAATTTTAGAAAAACCTTGTAAAAACATAAGAGGCCAAATTTTTAATCAAATTTGTTTGTTGAGTTCCGGTAGGTCAGTCGGTAACGACGCGGGCTGTCAATCCAGGGGTTGTTAGTTTGAAGGGGGGGGGGGGGGGGGGTTAATTCACATATAGTGAGCTAAGGGTTGCATTGTTTCTGGACCCTGAATTATACATCTTTCAAGCTCTTGATACTACATACACCTGGTTCAGATGTTATTTTTTAGTAAGTTATGCATTATTGTATATGATTGTATAAAGATTGTGTTATAGACTGACTGTTGTTTCTTGAGAAGAATGCTCTATATGTCTGTTCATGAATAGTTACCCTGACATATAGACACATCTACTTTTGAAAATATTGATGAAAAATTGCATTCAATAAACCATTACTCCTTTTCCCTCACTGTTTCTACTCTATATCTGAACTTCAAATTAGTTTTCTTTATCATTGTTTTGAAAGCTTGCAACTAAAGATCCTGACATGTAGCTGGTTCCATTGGTAACTAAAGATCCTGACATGTAGCTGGTTCCATTGGTGACAGTTAACCAGCTACATAATATGGCATTTTTAGTCATCTGCTTCAAAAAACATGTGAAGAAACAAGAAATAAATGATATTGAGGACAAAATACACCAAATAAATTCCTTCTTTGTTTCCATGTAAATCAACCAATTTAAACCCTCAATTGTCACACTTTCTAAGCATTTCGCAGATATAACACCCTATATCACCGATATAATTGTGAACATCTGGAGTATTAGTTTGATACAGAATGGAAAACATTTTGAGCCATTTCTCTTTTATTTCCGCCCACAATGTTTTTCAAATGTAGTTTGCTGTAAATAAATCTAATGTTGTATGTACCTTGATGGATATTAACTGTTTGGGATAGCCCATTTGTTGTTTATGTGAATCACGTCTCAAATGTATTATTTCACACATTTGTGATTCAATCTGCTCTGCTTTATTATAATTACTGGTTTTCAAAAGATGTAAATAATATGTTGGTTATTTGTATATTAAAGGTATTTTATTATAGCAGTGTTTATTTACCTTTCTGCAATTGTTTACTTGTAAGAAAATTATGATTTCTTTTTGCAGAAGATAATAATATCAGTGCTTAAGGTGAGCTATCTTGACTTCCCTGGGTCTGACATCCGTCCCGCGCTGCAAACATTTCTTTGAACAATTTTCATCTTAATTGACTTGGCAAAATTTCAACAAAACTTAAAGGTATCTTCTTCGATATGGATTTGTTGAAAGACTGTTTATGGGTAACAGGAAGTGATAAGTTGATCATGTGGGGTTTTACGCCGCTTTCAACATTTTTAGCTCCATTGGCTGAAAGCCAGGTAGGCTAATGACATGGCCAATTGTCCGGCATGTATGTGTGCCATGCGTCAACTTTTTAGCTCACCTGAGCACAAAGTGCTCACGGTGAGTAATTGTGATAGCCCTATGAGCGTTGTGCATCCGACAACATCTTCTCCTCAGTAACCAGTGGGTCAATTTGGATGAAACTTCACAGCAAGCAAAATATTCTCACAAACTGGTTGGCTGAGTTTCAAAAGATTGTGTAGAAATGTTCCTTGGGTGCTATCTATCAGATTCCTTCAAGCCTCGTTGATTGGTCAAAAAACATGGCCGCCAGAGGACAGGGCTGTTTTGCCTTATATGTTATATTGAAAACATAAAAAATCTCCTTCTAAAGAATCTGTACTATTTCCAAATTATTTTTTAGAAATGTTCCTAGGGTGACCCTCTATCAGATTCCTTCAAGTCATTGGTTGATTGAAAAACATGAACACCAGACCTTTAGGCTGTTTTGCCTTATCATGGCTATAGAAATTTAATTTTTGCCCAATGCAGTGGAGAAATACTGGCCCTCTACGGCCTCTTGTTTGCTCACTTGAGCCTCCGTGCTCAAGGTGAGTAACTGTGATCGCCCTATGTCCAGAATCCGATGTGTGTCAACCGTCAACACATTCTCCTCTGTTACCAGTGGGTCAATCGGGATGACACTTCACAGAAATCATCCTCTCAATGTCTTCACCAATTTGAAATACTAACTGGTAGATGTTGCCTACCTCTCACACTTTGTCTTTTACACTTGCAATGATCGACAAAGCTGAGGACAGCAAGGCAGTAGGAAGGGTATATCAACAAAATGAAATAGAATCAGTTGACGTAAATATCACTTCCGACTGAATTTGTCTGCATGTTTGAACCTTTAAGAGATAATAATCAAATAGTTGCTGATATATAAACAACCCTTTCCAAAGTGCAACAATTCTCCAGCAGACGACTTTGAAAATGTGTTGACAAAATATTTACTCTTTCCCAAATGCAACGATTCTGCAGCAGATGACATTGAAAACGTGTTGACAAAAATATTTACTCTTTCCCAAATGCAACGATTCTGCAGCAGATGCCATTGAAAACATGTTGACAAAAATATTGACTCTTTCCCCAATGCAATAATTCTGCAGCAGATGACTTTGAAAACGTGTTGACAAAAATATTTACTCTTTCCCAAATGCAACGATTCTGCAGCAGACGACTTTGAAAATGTGTTGACAAAAATATTTACTCTTTCCCCAATGCAATAATTCTGCAGCAGATGACTTCTTGATAAAAATATGAAAGTATTTCGGCAAAAGGTGAAATTGCTAATAATGTTTTCAAAAGTAGTCTTCTTCAAGGGTGTCCGAAAGCGTATATATGCGAGAAAGGGTTAACTATTAACCTGAAATAAACAACTATAGACACCACTGCAACAGAGCAATTTCTCCATTTGCCATAATAATCACACTATCATTTATGGTGATTATCTATATTTTGGACTTGATAATTTCAAAGTCATCTTCTACAAAAATTATAGTATATGGGAAAGGGTTAACTAACAAAGCAGACAATGGCTAAATATCATAGCAGGGTAAATGGTAAAGCCAAAAATAGGCAAATGAAATTTCACACATTAAAGATGAAGTATTTGTCACACCCCGTTGTGACTGTCGGCATGTAAGACAAAGTGAGAATGAAATTGAAGAGGTGATGTAGAAACCATTTACCTGATATGCTATTATTAGTGTGGTCAGAATTGAAAACATCGGAAATAATGAGGAAAAGGAAAAATGTTCAATTTATTCTTTTCTCACACTATTTTTGAAAGTCTTCTGTTTCATAAGGTGTCCAAATCGTCTATTACTGTTTAAGAGTTGACTAAAGTAGTTGAACATGTTTAACATATATAAGGAAATCAATTTTCAACAACAATTTTGAGTCAGATCTTGCCATCTAACAAACCATTTGGAAACTATAGCAACATGATTGGTAGTCAGGGTAATAAAGTGACAATTTGAATTGTCTCCTGTCAGAGAGGGTTCCAATAAAGCTTGTTCTCTGATACTGAAACCACCATGATGAGCATTTCCCCCATGCCTTCATTTCTTCTGAATAGAGAACATCTGCACAAAAGAGAAGTCTGAAGAGGTTGCAAAAATTCATCTGTTTTAGATAAAGAGTTGTTTGAGTAAACAATTTGCGGCACTACGGTCATGGTGGTGTGCCCTTGGGCAAGGCACATTTTCTAGCCTAGTACTGGTTTGTTTACCCAGGGATCATGAATAAGTGAACTGTCGCCGTGATATAACTGAAATAATGTTGAAAGCGGCGTAAAACCCCAATAAATAAATAAATAAATTGAGTAAACAATAACCTTCAGATGACCTTGCTGCTGTTGTGGACGAGATTCCACCTCAAACAGGATTTTGCATTACTACTGACTTGCTGGTGTCAGGATAAATGGACCACTTACCCTAGGAAATGCAGTGATATAACTGAAAAATTGTTGAAAGTGGCATTAAACTCCAAACAATTTTTGTTTTAAAATCAGGACTTTGAGACAAGCAAATATGAACATGGTCTGTTGTTCCCTTGTTTAGGTTTCGAGTCGAGCAATCATCTTTTCAAGTCTTTTGAGAACTATGCTGACAGAAAGCTGACTATACTAGTATTGATTGCAGTTCTCTTTAACCGCTTTCTCACTTACAAATCTGCAGCAGACAACTTGGAAAACATCTGAGAAGAACAATTAAAAAGCTTGATATATGAAATTATGATTAATGATTAAGGTTGAAAACATTGTGGCAAAAATGAGAAATTTATCATTATTAGTAATTTCCTGTGTCACAATGTTTTTAAAAGTCATCTGCTTTTATATATACAAGTGTGCAAAGGTTATGTTCAACACTTCAGAAGGTCATTGATGTGGCTAATTATGTTACTACTGTTTGAAACTTTTTGAGGAAGGAAAATGGTTTATCTATTCCATCTTTTACCTGTACCAATTTGCTATCATTTAAAGATGTATTGTAACACATTTTGAGGTTTATAACCCTTTCCCTGAAGCAGATCACTTTTGAAAACATTGTGGCAAAAGGTTGGTTTCAGGAGGGGTTAAGGATTAAAACACTTTTTATACGCCCGTTTTGAAAAAACGGATCGTATTATAGTTTTACCGGTGGGCGGTGTCCAGTATGTTGTCAGCTAAATAACTTGAAAAGCCTTTGTCCCATCATCACCAAATTTGGTCAGAATGTGTATTGACATTATATCTTGGACAAGTTTGATAACTAGCCATATCGCTAAAGTCAATCAAGAGTTATTGCCCTTTAATTATACCCCCAAAAAACAAAGTTTTGGGGGGGTATATAGGAGTCACTGTCGGTCGGTCGGTCGGAAGCCATATTTTGTCCGGCGTATTTCTTACAAACCACTAGGTGGAATTCAATAACTTATTTATTAATTTAAGAAATTACCTCAAATAGGTATTGTCCGATCAATTTCTTTTAAAGCTTTTATCCAATCATCACCAAATTTAGTCAGAATGTGTATGGGCATACTGTCTCGGCCATGTGCTATAATCAGCCATATCACTTGAGTCCTTGTATTTGATCATCACCAATTTAGACAATATGTTGATGGGCAGAATATCTTGGTCAGGTTCGATAACTAACCACGTTATCTTAGTCACTCCACACTTATATCCCTCGAAATGGCCTAAACTATATTAACAGTGTCCGTTCTCTAAAATTTGCCTGACGTACAACCAATTATAATCACTATACTTGGTCTCAAAAAAATAGGACAGGCGTATTTTGTGACATTTTGCGATCTTGTTTGTAATCTAGGTGCCACACTTTTACTCGACATTTTGTAAATTTATATATTGACATTGTTTGACCACGCTTAGTGCTGCCTTGATGGGTAAACCAAGGTGGCTGAACTCCATGAAGAATTTGGTTCATGTTACAATTGTTTCAATGGTATAAAATCATAGAGAAATCCTAGTTTACAACAATGTAGTTGGACAATGTAATCACATGATTGTTTACAATGATATTACATGTACAATAAAATCAAAGACTTTACAAAATTGTCATTATTAATTCAAATAAAATAACATTCAAAGTGATGTCTGTTGGATAAAGTGTTATGGGTTGCATTAATCTTTTTTATCAAACTGTTATCAAGATATCTGGATAACCAATTGGGAGTCCTGATGCTTCAAAATCCCCTTTAAAGTCCCAAAACGGCATAGTACTCAGAATCCCCTCAATGGAGTTAACAGGGTAGTCAACAATCTCATTAAAATCATCTATTAACGCTACGCTTACATTTGGTCAGATTGGGTAGTCAAAATCCCCTTAGTCCAAAAATGGCATAGTACTCAAAATCCCCTCAATGGATTAAACAGGGTAGTGAAAAGCTACTTGGCAAAAAAGATAGGACACTCAAATCTACTGAATGATTGATTTGTTGACATTTAACACCATTTTCAGCAGTATTTTAGTTTTCACTGTGACACGTTCACCTTATTGTATGTTTCCTGGCTTTCCGATGTGTATTCAAAATCTCCTTAACCCTTTCCCTCATATAGAGGCTTTCTGATGCCTCTGCAGCAGACGGCTTTTTGAAAACATAGTGACAAAAGAAGAAATTGCTCAAAACAAGCAATTTCTCCTTTTGCCACAATGTTTTTCACATTTAGTGATAGGTTATCCATTCAATTATAGAGATTTTCCATTTTTTTACAAAAAATGTTCAAAGTCGTCTGCTGCAGATTTGCAATATGAAGGAAAGGGTTAATCTAAGATTATAATATTATGTACTCTTACATGTTTTGGAAATGATAGCTCAATTGGTACAGACAAGGGCTATTCTGTCCAGATGTCACGAGTTTCATGCTCTTCTTGACAATTCATTCTTTTCCAATGATTCAATCATCTTCCACAAATGGATTAAGTTTCCAAGGAAGAATATTTTGTGGAGTACTGATGCAACTCCAACATATCAATCGTTTAAACATCAGATATTATTAAAGCAGATGACCCTTACATGTACAATACCTTTCCTTCATACAACAAATCTGCAGTGGACGACTTCGAAAATATCTAGGCAAAAGTTTTGAAAATCTCCATAAATGAAAGTATATCTAATAAACAGAGTTGAAAACATATTGGCAACAGTTGTCTGTTGCATAATTGACAAAATTTGTGTTTAAGTGGGAAAGGGTTAACAATCACTGTAGTCCCTGATCCAAATTGAACTGCTTTGTAAATGTTACTACCCGTCTGGACTTGAACCCATCCCACATATAGACATATAACAATCACTGTAGACCCTGATCCAAATTGAACTGCTTTGTAGATGTTACTACCTGTCTGGACTTGAACCCATCCCACATGTAGACATAACAATCACTGTAGACCCTGATCCAAATTGAACTGCTTTGTAAATGTTACTACCCGTCTGGACTTGAACCCATCCAACATGTAGACATATAACAATCACTGTAGACCCTGATCCAAATTGAACTGCTTTGTAAATGTTACTACCCGTCTGGACTTGAACCCATCCCACATGTAGACATATTTTGACACTTCAATACTAGATGGTTACCAGACATTATCCCATTCGCTTATAACAACACAGGCGATAATTAACCCCTTCCTATTTTTACAGGGTGGATATTAGTCCCTTCATCATGTTGTACAGGGCAGACATCAACTTCCTCCATCGTCAAAGAAGCAGACATTTTACCCCCTTCATTTTCAAAGTTCTGATTTTTTTTTGCTAAAGGTCATTTTTAATGTGTGTTGAACAGTTTGCTTATATCCTCGAGCATCCGTAATTCGTGAGTGTAAGGCTTCAAAGACAAAATATGCAGAAGGCTTAGTGAATGATACGAAATTTCATGTCTTATCTGAAAGATTTATTTATTTCCTCCAAGTTTCGAGCCAAAAATCCTTTGAAAACTAATAATTCACAAAAAAAATAATCTTGAATACACATGTGTTCAACAAGTCAGAAGCCGAAATTGTTATCCTATTTTCGTGACGTCATTATTTTGGCACTTTGCAGTTTCCATAAAGACAACACACACAAAAAAAAAAAAATTTTTAAAAGGGGCAATAGGTCGTAACATATTGAAAACTAAAAAACTGAAGTAATTAAACATTTTATATAGTTTAAATCAATTAATTTGAAATTATCCTTGATATAAATATGAACTTTTTTTTTTTTAATTACTCAACTTTGAATCTTCGTTAAACTTATTTTCCTTTCTCATTTGTTATCCCACTGTGTCAACCTAAAGGGTTTGCATGGATGTTTGGTCCCTGTAAGCATTCTATATTTATATCATCACAAAGATCAATATAGATTTCAAAATTGCCATATTTCTAATGGGATATTATTTAAAATATTTTAGTTATTTTACATCTCTATGCGTAAGCACCTTTAGGAATGTGAAATCCAATGAAAAATTGCATTGACCTAACTAGGTCAAACAAATCACATGACCCTAGCCGCCATTTTGTAAACAACAAAATACCCTTTTTACGGTAAATTTTCATGTCCGATTTTTCCACTTTTTGGGGTTTAAACTGTTCTTTAAATTTGGTATATAAAAAATAAGGGTATTTTGGCTATTCCTCCAGTGACAACAAGTTACAAAACTGTTGAAGATGCATTCTATTGTTGAAATATGTCAGCAAATACATTGGCCATTGGGAAATAATTTTACAGTTCCAAATCGGCTGCAAGGACAAAGTCACGTGATATAAGCCCGAAAATAGTGACGTCACGAAAAAGGGATGCTAACGAAAATGGAATGTCCAACGATACTAACCTGATAATAATCTTATTAGATTATATTTTAATTATAATGAATGGTATCATTGGCAAATTGAGATTACAAATATTTAATCCAGTTTGTTTTAAACAGTTAGCCTATGCTTACTAAATCTCCTCTGGAGAGAGCCATTCCTTAGAGCATTGGATTAAATGTAATAGAGAGGGATGCTTACCTATTATAAGCAGAAAGTCATAAAAACAACCATTGTTAAAACAATTTCTCCTTGTTTCCATTCAAAGTTGTCTGACTTGTGTATGTGGGAAAGGATTAAATCAAACACAGATCGAATATGCAGATTAAATAAATGATTGTATAGGTTATTGCATCAATATGGGAAAATATTGTATTGGACGAGTTCCTTCGGCTGAGTTGCCCGAGCTTGCGAGGGCACTCCGCCGAAGGAACGAGTCCCAACACAATAGATTCCCATAATCATGCAATAACCTTTTTATTGTATAATTTGATATTGGCTATTTAAAATGTGTCGTTTTGTTTGTTTTAAACACGTCACACTATTAGAAAATTAACAGTCGTTTTGGATTGCTCAGATAAATAAACATTAACGATATATCGCGCAATTATACTCTCCTTTACGCTGGTTGCTAAGGTCGCGGAAAATATAATTTACGAACCGCCATTGTTGTCGACTCGAAATTGGAATCGTCGACAAAATGATGTGTAACGCCTTTTCTAACAGTGTTTTTCATTAATAACTCGTGTATTATCTTATTCTTGTATTTACGCTTGGATATTTGTTTTTTTATTACGATTTAGATGCCCCTTTAAAAGGGCCTTTTGACCTCGCAGTATGTTCAGTAAAGCGAACACACATCTTTGATATACATGTAAAGGCTACTGCGTTGATAAACTTCACATCGGAGGATAACAAAACAAATCTGAAGACCTACCTTTAAAACAATCATTTGCTTATTCATCCTAGTAGTTATGAATCCCTCTTTATTTGTTGATACACTTAATTATAATAGATCGTCAACCACAATCAAAACAACAATCGAGCAATATTATTGATGTACACGTCACATTATTACGTCAGAAACTACGTACGTAGCTAACGCTATAAATAGACCAGATTGGGTTTTGTGTATGTCTATCGATTTTTTCACTACGTGTCATCTATAAAAGATGTACCAAACAATGTACTACGAACCGTATAAGCACAGCTTTTTCCTAGGACTATTAGAGAGTCGAACCTTGAGCAGATCACATCTGTAAACTGATTCAAGTCCCGTCTACATTGATACACAGCCTAAACAACACAGATGTTTTTTTATTTCATTTATATTTGTAAATGTGCCTAATTAGTTGTTTTAACCATTTTAATGGCTTCACTTGCCTGCGATGCAATAAGCCCTGACAGTAACACAGTAGAAGTAGAAGTTAGCTGGTCTCTAAATCATGAAAGGTTGGATGAGAGCGCTTTGTAACGTTAGTGTATGGAAATAGTTCCGTCCTTAGCGTCATGTGAAAAAGATTCCAGTGCAATATCAACCCGTGCAATATCAAATGATATTGCATCCTTTGTTCATATGGAAACAAGAAGGAGCAATATCAAAGTATACAATAATTATAGATATAGAATGTCTGCTTTCAGCAATCCTGTGAAGGTGCTAATGTTCGCCTACAAAGGAGCTAATGTTTGCCTACAAAGGGGCTAATGTTTGCCTTCAAAGGGGCTAATGTTTGGCTACAAAGGGGCTAATTTTTGTCTACAAAGGGGCTAATGTTTGCCTTCAAAGGGGCTAATGTTAGGCTACAAAGGGGCTAATGTTAGGCTACAAAAGGGGCTAATGTTTGCCTACAATGGGGCTAATATTTGCCTACAAAGGGGCTAATAATCACCTACAAAGGGGGCTAATGTTTGCCTACAAAGGGGATAATGTTCGCCTACAGAGCGGCTAATGTTTGGCTATAGAGGGGCTAATGTTTGCCTACAAAGAGGCTAATGTTTGCATGAGAAAGGGCTAAACTCCAGGTGTGCAGTTTTTCATGAAGGGGCTTTTTTCCGCCATTCACAGTGGACAACTTTTGAAATCATCATGGCAAATGGAGAAAATGCTAAATAAGTAGGAAATGTTTTCCTCTTGTAACAATGTTTTCAACACTATTCATCATACTCTCAATTACAGACATTGTTCATATTTCTGCCAAAATGTTTTCCAATTTGTAGACTGAAGAAAAGTTTATAGGAATGCGTCAACCCTTTCACTTATACAACACGAAATCTAACGCCTCAGCAGTAGATGACTTGTGAACACTATTCATCATACTCTCAATTACAGACATTGTTCATATTTCTGCCTAAATGTTTTCCAATTTGTAGACTGAAGAAAAGTTTATAGGAATGGGTCAACCCTTTCACTTATACAACACGAAATCTAACGCCTCAGCAGTAGATGACTTGTGAACAAGCACTTTTCCTTTTGTCACAATGTTTTCCACTTAATTCAATAAAAATACTTTCATTTTAACAGACTTTTCATAGTTTTTCCTAGATATTTTCAATGTCGTCTACTGTAGATTTGATGTATGTGGGTTAAATTAACTGTTTTTACAATGCCTTTTCGTTGAGATCAGCCAATTTGTAAATGAACACACAAAACTGTAATGATATTACACCACACATGATAAAACCCATGATATTACACAACTGTGATAATATTACACCTCTAACACAGTTGCAATGATATTATCATCATAATCAACATTTATCATTAGTAACGGGAGTGTTTGACGGAACACATGATGACCTGCCAAAAAGTGTGACACATAAACAGACAATAAAAGTAGTCCCTATGTGTCACCCAGTTAAGGCAGGCAGCCCAATGTATTTAATAATTTTACCCCATTGTAATGATATAACACATCTAAAGGTCTGACAGATGATATAACATAACTGTAATGATATAACACATCTAAAGGTCTGACAGATGATATAACATAACTGTAATGATATAACACATCTAAAGGTCTGACAGATGATATAACATAACTGTAATGATATAACACATCTAAAGGTCTGACAGATGATATAACATAACTGTAATGATATAACACATCTAAAGGTCTGACAATTGTAATGATATAACAATTTTGTAATGATATAACAATTTTAAAGTTCAGACAGATGATATAACATTACTGTAATGATATAACAATTTTAAAGTTCAGACAGATGATATAACATTATTGTAATGATATAACAATTTTAAAGTTCAGACATGATATAACATTACTGTAATGATATAACAAATCTAAAGTTCCAACAGATAACAATTTTAAAGTTCAGACAGATGATATAACATTACTGTAATGATATAACAATTTTAAAGTTCAGACAGATGATATAACATTATTGTAATGATATAACAATTTTAAAGGTCTGACAGATGATATAACATAACTGTAATGATATAACACATCTAAAGGTCTGACAGATGATATAACATAACTGTAATGATATAACACATCTAAAGGTCTGACAATTGTAATGATATAACAATTTTGTAATGATATAACAATTTTAAAGTTCAGACAGATGATATAACATTACTGTAATGATATAACAATTTTAAAGTTCAGACAGATGATATAACATTATTGTAATGATATAACAATTTTAAAGTTCAGACAGATGATATAACATTACTGTAATGATATAACAAATCTAAAGTTCCGACAGATAACAATTTTAAAGTTCAGACAGATGATACTTTTAAAATTCAGATTATAACAATTCTGAAGTTCAGACAGATGATATTACATTACTGTAATGATATTACAATTCTAAAGTTCAGACAGATGATATTACATTACTGTTATGATATTACAATTCTAAAGTTCAGACAGATGATATTACATTACTGTAATGATATTACAATTCTAAAGTTCAGACAGATGATATTACATTACTGTAATGATATTACAGTTTTAAAGTTCAGACATTGCACAGCATCATAAAAAGACATGATAATTATACCACTGTAATGATATTGCATGAAACAAAAACAAGTTTGTTCAAAGGAACTTGTGTGTTGCTTGCCAATATGTTTGTAAGTGAAAGCACGAAGGACAGGCAGATGGTGAAAAGGTGCTCTGCAAGGCACACATTTTTTACAACATTGCCTCTCCCGTGTAAGTTACACCATCGTCGGAATGAGCTTTAACTGAGTTTGTTCTTGTAAACAAACAAGATTCATCTCTCTTCACCAAAATGTTCATCATTGAGTTTGCATCCTTTTTGTTACCACTTTGTACATTTAGATTCCTGTTGATGCTACCATTTCTACAAAGTTCTGTAACTCCTGATGGGTTTCGTGGTAAAACAAAACTCCTGTTTGTCAGTATGATTGAACCATTTGATGTTCGTCTTGCATTTTCATAAATAAGTTTGGTTTCGTCATCTTCTGATTCAAACAGTATTTCACTGCTGTCTGCTTGGTCATGACCGTTAGGATCACATCGACCAGTTCGTGATCTCACATGAGTATAAAATAGAGTAAAGTTATTTGATATGACGGGAAATGTCAGAGCCAGTAATAACACCCCAGATACAGCACAACAAGTACCAACAACATATCCAATTGGTGTCACTGGATGTACGTCCCCATACCCCACTGTTGTCATGGTGATCAGGGCCCACCAGAACCCAATTGGGATTGTCCGAAAGCTCTGACCAGGGGTCAATGCATCTTCTCTCTCAGCGTAATATACCAATGTAGCGAATACAAGCATACCAATCAAAAGAAATATACCTAACATTAACAGTTCCTGAACACTGGCCTTTAGGGCATAAACAAGGATTTGTAAGGCTTGATAATGCTTGACTAGATGGAATATACGAAACATTCGAATAATTCGTAGGATGAACATGATCTCTATCATGAGACGCTCATTCACGAAACAAAACTTAAAGCTGTCCATATTCAAGATAAGTTGCATGTACAGAGGCACTAGAGCTAAAAGATCTATGATGTTCATCGCTGATCTTACAAACTTTAACCTATTCGGTGAAAACGCAAATCGTACAATTAGTTCTATCGTGAAAAAGATTGTACAAATTGTGTCGACCACTTGTAAGTACTGATTGGGAGTCAAGTACTTTGGAACATTTGAATCTTCTTCACATCCTCCGCCTGTCCCATTTTTTAGCGAGTCATTTAGACTGATGTGTGATATTTGCGGTTTTAACTGCGGTAGAGTTTCCAGACAGAACCCGGATATCGAGGTCACTACAAACAACAAGGAAATCACTCCATAGACCTGGAAAATATGAAATAGAATAGATTAGACATTTATTGAACAGTTTCCCACATGCATTTTTGACACGTAGGCAGCAGACTACTTTTGAGTCACAACATGCTAACAGCTGATGACCGTTGAAAGCAGTGTGACAAAAGGAGAGATTGCTCATGATAATCAATTTCTTCATTTGTCAAAATATTTCCAACTGTGTTCATTAATTGTACTTTCATTCATAGGGATTTTCCCTATATAATTTCAAAGTCATGCAGTTTGTGTATGCGGGGAAGGGTTGTGAGTTTTAATAGAGCAAACCCACAATGTTTCAACACCATTCAGTAATGATATCATCATATATAGATAGTCATCTGCAGCAGATGTGTTCCATGTGGGAAAGGTTAACCTTTTCCCTTATATAGACGCTTTCTGACGCCTCTGCAGCAGACGGCTTTTTGAAAACATGGTGACAAAGAAGAAATTGCTCAAAACGAGCAATTTCTCCTTTTGCCACAATGTTTTCCACTTTAAGTCATAGGTTTTCCATTCAATTATAGAGATTTTTTATTTTTTGACAAAATATGTTCAAAGTTGTCTGCTGCAGAATTGTCGTATGAGGGAAACGGTTAAGTATAAAGTGAAAAACAGGAATGGAAAGGAGAAATTGCTAATTTCCAAATAACCTAACATGTATTCAAAAGGTGCTGTAATTATGTCAAAATCTAAAGTTGTCTGTATGAAGTAAAGGGTTAAACCTGCACATTTTGCTGAACAAACAGATATTTATTACTTGTCTCCTGTCATTTTATGAGAAACCTTCTAATTTTTCATTTTTCATTACTATGGCAACATATAATGCAGCTTGGTGGCAATCAATACAATAATTTCAACAATAGGTTTAATATAGATAAGAGAGTCTAATAACTCATTTTCTCTGTTAACCCTTTCCCTCATATAGACGCTTTCTGATGCCTCTGCAGCAGAAGGCTTTTTGAAAACATAGTGACAAATGAGAAATTGCTCAATATGAGCAATTTCTCTTTTTGCCACAATGTTTTCCACTTTAAGTCATAGGTTATCCATTCAATTATAGAGATTTTCTATTTTTTAACAAAATATGTTCAAAGTCGTCTGCTGCAGAATTGTCGTATGAGGGAAAGGGTTTACTCGTTTTCTCTGTTAAAAAGAGACCAATCCTTCAAGAATAATAAAAATCGGTCTAGCAAACAGTTGATAGAGAAGAAAAAGAAAACTAGATGCGTTTGGTTGAAACAAAAAATATGTCAGAAGTCTTGATTTGAATAAATTAGTATGGTAGAAACATGCGCTCTGCACATTATGCCAATATGGTGAACATTTTTGGCCAAAATCCTTCAAGAAGTACAAGAGACATGGAGCGGACATGAAATAAAGTCATATACCTTTGACCCTTTAGTATGACCTTAACCTTCAACTGAGCTGGCAGAAACATGTGCTCTGAACATGTTCTCAATATGGTGAATATTTTTTGTGGAGAGTTGTTTAAAAATCCCAAGAGATATGAAATGGAAAAAAATTGACCTTAAAATAATACCTTGACCTCCAACAAGTTTGGAAGAGACATGAGCCTTCACATAGTCTCAATATGGTGAACATTTGTGTTAGTTATTTCAAAATCCTTCACGCAGTTCAAATTATGAAGCTAACACAATGTGTGAGCTTTGTCCTCAAAGTGTGACCTTGAACTTTAACCAAGCTGGCTAAAACATGCACTTGCACATTGTGTCATTATGATGATTTTTTTCTGGGAAGTTTCTTCAAGGGGTTCAAGAAATAGAGTGGGCACAAAATAATTTCATATGACCTTTGACGTATAACTGGATGTAAAACACACTACAATCGGCACATCTTTTCAATATGGTGACCATTTGCGGTGTCAAAATCCTTCAAGGGGTTCAATAATATGGAGCGTACACGGATTATAGTCATATGAATACATAGTCTCTATATGATGAACATTTGTGGCGAGTTATTTCGAAATCTTTCAATTGGTTGAACATGTTGTTCACTCTATAAGTCAAAGAGTTTCATTCGATCTTCACCAATCTGGTTGACCATGTGTGTGGGCATAATGTTTAGATCACTTTCAATAACCATCCAAATCGCCGAAGGCACTTTTGAGATATGGCCCTTGAATGATCAAACATTGGTCAAGTTAACCTTATCCGCTCTCCAAGTCAAACATTTTTTGTCTGATATTCAACAAACTTTAGCTGAGCATGTTTGTGGACATGATATCTAGGTCAACTTCGATAACAAGCAAATTTGCCTAAGGCTCTTATGTGTCATGACCCTTGAATTATCAAAAATTGGCAAATTTAGTCTTGTTCGCTCTCTAAGGCAAAGCATGATGCACGCCAACGGACGCTAGAATAAGGCAAAACAGCCCTAACATGTTCTTTAACCAATCAACATTATTTGAAGGAATCGGAAAAAGGGTCAACTGAGGAACATTTAAAATAATCTGCATACTTTCAGGAGAATGAGAGGAAGCTTCCTATGAAGTTTCATCCCAATTGGCCTAGTGGTTACAGCCAGTGGAGCTTAAAAAAAAGGGGATAGTGTATAACATGTACTTGTGGGACTACAATTCTTATTATTTGCCGAAAGTTACATCTGGATCTGAACTAAAAGTGAGCAGACAGTGAAGACTGCAGAGTGTGTGTGGATGCACAGTCTGTTCTGTTGGCTTTAGGTAACAAGAATCCCCCCCTATTTGTCAGATTCTTTTGTTCCATTCTTCTGTATAAATATTAAAATTTTACCAAGTGTTTGAGAATGATTAGTTGGTGTTTTATGCTGCTTTCAACAATGTTTCAGTTATATCATGGCATTTCCTGTTTAAGTTACCAGTAAGTCCATTTACCAGACACCAGCCAGTGAGTCATAATTGAACCCGTACCTCCAGCACCTGAGGCGGACGCTCTACCACCACACCAAAGAGGTGATTTTTTGAAATTGAACACAACCTCTAAAGATTTTCTATGTGATTATTGACCAATTTCTTATTGTAGATTACTGCAGCGTCATAAGTATTATATACATATACATGTATCTAATATTTATTTTCGGGATGTCTGCTTTGAAAACATATGAGAGAAATT
Source organism: Serripes groenlandicus (assembly GCA_031761405.1). Taxonomy (NCBI): domain Eukaryota; kingdom Metazoa; phylum Mollusca; class Bivalvia; order Cardiida; family Cardiidae; genus Serripes; species Serripes groenlandicus. The sequence goes on from JASEVX010000001.1 coordinate 186,827,592, forward strand.
ATAATATAGAATTAATTAACCCTTTCCCACATAGAAAAAATCTGCTGCAAACAACTATGAAAACTTACCCATTTATTTTTGGAAACTCCCTTTAAATGAAAGTACAATAATTGAATAGAGTTAAAAAGATGGTGACAAAAGGAGAAATTGCTTGTTTTGAGAAATTTCTTCTATTGTCATCATGTTTTCAAAAAGCTGTTGCTGCAGAGGCGTCAGAAAGCGTCCATATTAGAGAAAGGGTTAAGAGAAGTATAATCAGGATATATAATTGGAAATCTTGTGTGAAAAGGAGAAATTAGTTCCCTTAATCCATTTAATCTCCTATTATCTTCAATTTTTGCAAAAGTCATCTGCAGCAATGGCATCAAATGTTGTTTTGTATCAGGGCAAAATGGTAATACAAATCTGAATATATTGAACTTTTGAAATAATCTAGCAGCAGACGGCTTTTTGAAACCATAGTGAGAACAGAAGAAATTGCTCAAAACAAGCAATTTCTCCTTTTGTCACAATATTTTCCACTTTTAATCATTGGTTATCCATTCAATTATAGAGATTTTCCATTTTTTGACAAAATATGTTCAAAGTTATCTGCTACAGAATTGTCGTATGAGGGAAAGAAAGGGTTAACTCTTTCCCACATGCAAGACATCTGCAGCAGTCAACTTTGATAAAGCATATTGAAACACTGAGCTGTTTAATTGATAGAATTCTAATTCTAATATATTACAAGATGAATGTTTGACGCAAAGCATCAAAAAGAAAGCTGCAATATTTCGTTGCACATGAAGGAATAAAAATAAAATACATTCATCTGTAGCTAGTAATGCGAATCCGCTGTGGTCGAGTGGTTAGCGTCCGAAACCGGATGTCCATGGTTCGATCCCCAGTCGCGGCACTACAGTCATGGTGGAGTGCCCTTGGGCACGGCACATTTTCTAGCCTAGTACTGGTTTGTTTACCCAGGGATCATGAATAAGTGAACTGTCGCCGTGATATAACTGAAATAATGTTGAAAGTGGCGTAAAACCCCAATAAATAAAATAAACTAGAACTATCACTAAAGGTGATTAATACCCCCCCGCCCCAACCCCTGACACATATTATATCTCACAGTATTATCTTTGACTCAGACAAATTGAATATCAGTATCAAAAAGAAATACTAAGATGATATCAAAAAGCAATATACAAATCTAATTTTAAAGAAATTTTGTCAGGAACATTTTTTCTAATGCATAAATACAATCTGCATAAAGTACTATTTCCTCATGAAATAAGTTTTGATTTAGTTTTCTGGTTTCAGAAAACAAACAAACAAGAAGAAAATGAACCACATTCTTTATTCAAAGAGTAACAAGGTTTTTACTGTAAACTACTGAATATTCGCGAGGACCTATTTTCGATATTTATCATGATTTTGATATTTTGATATTTTAATTTTGAGAATAAGTAGCAGAAGTTTAAATTTTACTTCTGATCGATATATTTTCGCAAGGTATTAATTTCGCTAGGAGATCAGCTTGCGAATATAAGGGAATATAAAATCCTTACGTAATTTAGGTAGTTTACAGTAGCTATAATGTAATATAATATCATGTTCTACCTCTTGACACTAGCACAGCTTCTTGAAGGGAACAGCACCAGACACAATCAAGTGGTCACTGTAGTATGTTGGAATGACATGACGCACCAGATTAGATTTTGCACATCTACTACTCCTGATTAACATTTATGCCAAGTATGAAGTAAATCAGGTTGAAACTGAAGGAGGAGAACAACAGATTAGATTTTAACAAAACAAATTCCTATTTCAAGGTCAGAGGTGAAGGTCACAGGGACATGAAATTTGCGTCTTGCACATCTACTACTCCTGATTAACATTTATGCCAAGTATCAAGTAAATCAGGTTGAAACTGAAGGAGGAGTACAACAGATTAGATTTTAACAAAACAAATTCCTATTTCAAGGTCAGAGGTCAAGGTGAAGGTCACAGGGACATGAAATTTGCGTCTTGCACATCTACTACTCCTGATTAACATTTATGCCAAGTATGAAGTAAATCGAGTTGAAACTGAAGGAGGAGTACAACAGATTAGATTTTAACAAAACAAATTCCTATTTCAAGGTCAGAGGTCAAGGTGAAGGTCACAGGGACATGAAATTTGCGTCTTGCACATCTACTATTCCTGATTAACATTTATGCCAAGTATGAAGTAAATCAGGTTGAAACTGAAGGAGGAGTACAACAGATTAGATTTTAACAAAATAAATGCCTATTTTAAGGTCAAGGTCACAGGGACATGAAATTTGCGTCTTGCACATCTACTACTCCTGATTAACATTTATGCCAAGTATCAAGTCAATCAGGTAGAAACTGAAGGAGGAGTACAATGGAACAGATTTTGAGGACAGACGGAACGACGGACCGACCGACCGCATGACCGACCGACAGGCTGATTCCAGTATACCCCCTTCAAACTACGTTTGCGGGGGTATAATAAATAAATAAGCTAGTAATGCAGATATCGGTATTTGAAGATTTAAGTATTATGTAGGATATTTAACCTGGCAGGGTCTGTGTTTTAAGTAAATGAGATGAATATAGTTAAACTGATCATGAAAAGTGACATATAAGACTAATACTAAAGATAAATGAACAAAAGGTTATGATAAATTTTAATTTGTCCCAAAGATAATCAACTTTTTGTATTGAACACAAGCCCTGTTTGAGAAGTTGAAAAGTGTTTAAAATTATTGTGGTAAATGCAAATCATGATTGCTCATTATAAGCAATTTCTCCTTTTGCCACAAAGATTTCAATGATGTTTAACCTGACAGGCTTTAAAATCATCAAGTACAAAACATAGATAATCTCTACAAATGATAGTAAGATAATTGAAAAGAGTTGAACTTTTTGTGGCAAATGGAGCAATTGCTCATTATGAGCAATTTCACCTTTTGCCACAATGATTTCAAAAGTCGTCTGTTGCAGAGGCTCAAAGGGTATATACTCATATGTGGGAAAGGGTTTAAACCGTAAATGGAGAAAATTAATCTCATTGTGAGCAATTTCACTATTTGCCATTATGATTTCAAAAGTCGTCTGCTGCAGAGGCTCATCAGGGGTATATACTTGTATGTGGGAAAGAATTAAAACCGTAAATGGAGAAAATTAAGCTTATTATGAGCAATTTCACCTTTTGCCACAATGATTTCAAAAGTTGTTTGTTGCAGATGCACAGTAAGGGTATATACTTGTATGTGAGAAAAGGTTAAAATCGTTAATGGAGAAAATTAAGGCGATACATATTTGGTCATAACCTGATTCAGTGTTAATTTAAATTGTTATTGGAGAGAGTTTCCTGTTGAGATATCAAGACCCAAAACATTGAATTGGTATAAAAATATGAAAGGTAAATTAAGGTGTCAGAAATTTACAACACGAGTATACTGCAAAAACACCACTTTGTTATTGTTTCATCAAAATGTTGAATGAGTAAACGTCCTTTTTCGTTCCCGGTTCAAGCAATTACATCACATAGAAAAGCGAATGAAGCAGATAAGAAAAAGAGCAGATAACAATAGTATATGTTATGCTTGCTTGAATATAACGGATAAGCATAAGTGTTTATACAACACAGTTTAGTTTAGTTTAAACTTATTTATTTTACATCGATTGCGAAACAAGCCTTTGGCTTAGATTAATCACTCTCGATGTCTGCTTCCTGGAGACTTAACCAGTACTCGCGCCGTTTGTGTGGAAAAATCCCAAAGGCAGAACCCGCTCATCACGGGACTCGAACCAGGGACCTTTGATACGAGAGGCCGACGCTCTACCTCTGCACCACTGTCTTCCACACAGTGACGTAATAACGGCGAGATGTAGCATCTTCTGGCGTTCCTTCCTCTTATTACTGCGTAATATATAGGATGAAAGGACCCAGACTACATTTAGCACGCATTTTTGGTTCCCAGTTTGAGAACTATTGAAACAATAAAGCGTATAAGGCTGGTAACCAATTTAGTAGAATGGTTCTCTATTTTACTGTTCAGACTAGATACAGTATGAACTAAAAATGTACATACATTAAATTAATATGCCGGCCTTTGTCTTTTTTTTTATTTTGTAAAACGCACACATATATGTAAAGTGTATAAGGGATGTTTAAAGTCATTTTACCTTAAATTAATATACTTAGTAAGGACAAAGAGAAATCCCGATATGTGGTCACACTGGCAGGTCTAAAAATCTCCTTGTGCTAAATTTCAAAGCATTCCTACAGGAAGTCACCTACTGGCGGCTTCCAATAATAATATTTCATCATGATTAATTTCTCTTTTTTCTTCATCATTTTCAAGTTTTCAAAAGCTGGCTGCTGCAGATCTGTCAAAAAAGGGTCTCCGAAAGGGAAAGGGTTAATTTGGTAAGATGAGGAGATTGATTCTTGGATTTAATTAATTAAGTTGCTAAAGGGTAGATTCACTTTGGTTTATAGAACTTTTCATTTACCTCAGCTAGTGAGTGATGGCATCAACAGTCATGAGCCTTTATTGAGTTTCTCCCTTTTCATCTTTCTTTCGAAATGTTTCCAAAAATTAATATTATTTTTTATCTGTATAATACATTTACCTGATATTCTATTTAACCCTTTCCCTCTTACGACAATTCTGCAGCAATTCTTGAACATATTTTGTCAAAAAATAGAAAATCCCTATAATTGAATGGATAACCTATGACTAAAAGTGGAAAACATTGTGGCAAAAGGAGAAATTGCTAGTTTTGAGCAATTTCTTCTTTTGTCACTATGTTTTCTAAAAGCCGTCTGCTGCAGAGGTGTCAGAAAGCATTTATATGAGGGAAAGGGTTAAACCTCTCCCACATATGCAGCAGAAAACTTTCAAATATAGAAAGTTGAAACCATTATGGCAAAAGGAGACATTGCTCATTATGGGCAGTTTCTCCTTTTGCCACAATGTTTTTTAAAGTCAGAGGAGTCAGAAAGCATTTGTTCGGGTTCAGGGATGTCTACTTTGAACAATAATTAACTATTTATTAAGTTGGTAGTACATGTTTAACCCTTTCCCTCATATAGATGCCTCTGCAGCAGACGGTTTTTTGAAAACATAGTGACAAAAGAAGAAATTGCACAAAATGTGCACTTTCTCCTTTTGCCACAATGTTTTCCACTTTTTGTCATAGGTTATCCATTCAATTATGGAGATTTTCTATGTTTTGACAAAATATGTTCAAAGTCGTCTGCTGCAGAATTGTCGTATGAGGGAAAGGGCTAATCAGAATCAGAACTGAAAATATAGCCTTCATTCTAAGTAAATGCTTTAACCCTTTCCCACTTGCAGACGCATTCTGATGCATTTACAGCAGACGATTTTGAAAACATTGTGACAAAAGGAGAAATTACTCATGATGAGCAATTTCCCCTTTTGCCGGCACAATGTTTTCAACTCTATTTAGTTATTAAACTCTCATTAATTTTATGAAGTTTTTCCATTTTTTGCCAATATGTCTGCTGCAGAATTGTCGTATGTGGAAAAGTGTAAACCATTTCCCTTATACATATGACTTTAGGTGCCTTTGCAGCAGATACCATTTGAAACAAGAGGGTCATGATTGCCCTGGATTGCTCACCTGAGTTATGTAATGTGATTAATCATGCCAACGACAACAACTCTTTTTGCAGTCAGGTAAGCTAATACAAGAAGCCCTAAAGAGGATCAGTAAAGCACCTGCCATAGTGCAAAAAACCCACACCCTATGCTATCTGTCGTTTGTCAAGTTAATATAACTTAAAAGGTCACCAAAGAAATGCTTATGTACCAGTTAGTATGTAAAACAGGTGAACCGCAGTGCGGGATCAATTTTTACTCAAGGGGTTAAATTTGAGCAATCTCTGTAGATGACCACTAGACTTTCAGTTTCAGACAACAGCTCACCTGAGAGGAGATATTGCTTGACATGAGCAACCGCCTAAATGGTGAAGTGGTAGAGTGCCCGCATCTGGCAGAGATGTCAGGTTTGATTCCAAGCCGGGTCATACCAAATACTTCAACTAGAACTATCACTGAAGATGATAAATACTCCCCTCAACATCACCTTGACCTACACCATAACTTAATAAGTAAAAGGGCCATAACTCTGTTAAATAACATGCAATTGTATTTAGAATATGCACATCTCCTCTTGGTATAGAAGCTTCATGTAAAATTTTATTGAATTCCACCCAGTGGTTTGTAAGAAATAGGCCGGACCAAAATATGGCTTCCGGCCTACTATACCGACAGACAGACAGACAGCCCAACACAGTGACTCCTATATACCCCCTCTTCTTTGAAGGGGGTATAATCATGGTAGCAATGGCTTCCCCTCCTTGGTGCTCATGATTGTGGGGTTATCATTATGACTGAAGTGCTGGTGTCAGGGATTGTGGGGTTATCATTATGACTGAAGCGCTGGTGTCAGGGATTGTGGGGTTATCATTATGACTGAAGCGCTGGTGTCAGGGATTGTGGGGTTATCATTATGACTGAAGCCCTGGTGGCAGGGAGTGTGGGGTAATCATTATCACTGAAGCGCTGGTGTAAGGGATTGTGGGGTTATCATTATAACTGAAGCGATGGTGTCAGGGATTGTGGGGTTATCATTATGACTGAAGCGCTGGTGTCAGGGATTGTGGGGTTATCATTATGACTGTAGCACTTGTGTCAGGGATTGTGGGGTTATCATTATGACTGAAGCGCTGGTGTAAGGGATTGTGGGGTTATCATTATAACTGAAGCGCAAGTGTCAAGGATTGTGGGGTTATCATTATGACTGAATCATTGGTGTCAGGGATTGTGGGGTTATCATTATGACTAAAGCGCTGGTGTCAGGGATTGTGGGGTTATTATTATAAATGAAGCGCTGGTGTCAGGATTGTGGGGTTATCATTATGACTGTAGCGCTGGTGTCAGGATTGTGGGGTTATCATTATGACTGTAGCGCTGGTGTCAGGATTGTGGGGTTATCATTATGACTGAAGCACTGGTGTCAGGGATTGTGGGGTTATCATTATAACTGAAGCACTGGTGTCAGGGATTGTGAGGTTATCATTATGACTGTAGAGCTGATGTCAGGGATTGTGGGGTTATCATTATAACTGAAGTGCTTAGTGTCAGGACAAAACACCAAACAAACAAATTGATATGAGCAAATCTTTTTTCAACATTGTCCACCACTTTCCATTATAAGTATACAAGGTACAAGAAAAAAAAAATTCAGATGCTTGCAAAACAGTCGATTCGGAAACAGGATATCAGGGGAACTTGTAAAAAAGGCTGGCCTCTCCCTCTTGCAGACACATTTTGACACATATACAGTAAAACAACATTCGAAAACATTGTGGCAAAAGGAGAAACTTTATTTTTGCCTAGATGTTTTCAATATCGTCTGCTGTATATTGGTTTATGTCAGAAAAGGTTGTATAATTTAGATTCTGAGAGAGATGGCATTATGAAGGGAAAAGAATAAATGTCACATATGGAAAAACATGCATTCAAACTGACATTTATTAGAATGTCATACAGTATATGATAAACAATAGTGTTCACCTAGCTAAATACCTAGCAGGAGTCCATTTGATAAATCTGAAGTCAAACAGTGGCAAACCTTAAGATTGGCCTGATGGCCTGGTTACCTTGCAGTTGGCATATTGACCTGGCTGTTGACCCTAGATATCATCTTGACAAACATTCTTACAAAGTATCTTATTTTCTCAAATTCGACCTAGTGTCTGTCACATAGCTTTTTAACTTAGATTTATAGACATCATCAAGACAAACATTTTGAGAGAGTTTCAACATGCTCAAGTCATGCTTGTAACAATGTAAAATCCTGTCTGACCAAAATACCATGATTTAAAAACCTGTCTGACTCAAAAACCATGATGTAAAATCCTGTCTAACCCAAATACCATGATGTCAAATCCTGCCTGACACAAATACCATAATGTAAAATCCTGTCTGACCCAAATACAACTATAAAGAGAACCTTATCAAGTCTGACATGTTGAGTAATCTAGGCAATACCTGTTATTGATTACAATTCACTTAGGAAACATCTGATTAAATGAAAGGGCCATGGTCCCTGTAACCCTCTACTGAGAACCCTGGCATTGTGTGATAAGATGTAACTAAATGATACATAAAGAAGTATATTGGATCAGCATCTAAAAGTTTGGCTTAGTGGCATAGTTTTGGCTTGGCTTAGTGGCATAGGTTTTTTTTTTATCTAAGTGGGCTTAGTGGCATAGTTTTGCCTTAGTGGCATAGTTTTGCCTTAGTGGCATAGTTTTGCCTTAGTGGCATAGTTTTGCCTTAGTGGCATATATAGTTTTGGCCTGACGCAACCCATATTTGTTATCACCAAGACAAACATTCTGACAAAGTTTCAACTGGCCCAAAAATGCGGCCTCTAAATTCTCTACAAGATTTTATTAAAATTCGGTCTTGTGACCTAGTTTTTGACTCACATATACATTTCGTCTAGCTATAAGTGACCTAGTTTTTGACTCATATATACACTTTGCCTAGCTATCATCCAGACAAACCTCCAATAAAATGCCTTTGGAGTGTCCACAGGATTTTCTTTCAATTTGACCTGGTGACCTAGTGATTAACCAGCATGACCCATATTTGATCTTAGCCTAGATATCAAACATTCTGACAAAGTTTAAACCTTCAATCTAAAGTAAACCTAGTGTCCACCAGATTTAAAAATAAAAATGACCCAAAATGTTGTATTCACTTTTGACCCGACATGATTTTTATTCAATTGTGACCCGATATGGTTTCTATTCAATTTTGACCCGTCATGATGTTTATTTGATTTTGACCTAGATTTCACCAAGACAAACACACTTAAACAACCCCCCTTCCCCCATCAACATGGCTAGAAGGAATCAACAAAATCTTTCAAAAATCACCAATATATTTTTGGAGGAATTTTTGTTAAGGTTTCCTCTTGTCTCCTGCCGGCCATGCTTTTCAACATGGCTTGAAGAAATCTTGCAGAGGGCCACCCTAGGCAAGTTTTTATTTCTGTTTGGATAGACAATTGTTTATGGAATTAAGGACAGGTCATTCAGAGTATGCTACATACTGACGTTTCATTATAACTTACACAATGGTTACAGAGGAGAAGTTGTTTGAAGCAAAAAGTCAATGCATGTATGAATGGATACATGGACAGACAGACAAACCGATGGACGATCCTAGCAAAAACGATATCTCTCCCACTGAATGGAGGTAGAAATTATTATTAAAGGGCCATAACTCTGTAAAAAATACCTGCCTAACTGGAATGCAATCGGGATATGCACACCTCCACCTCATATAGAAGTTACCTATAAAATTTCATTGAATTCTGCAGAAGTGCTGAGATAGTGTTAACACTATGTATGATAATCAAGGGGCCATAACTGGAATGTGATTATGACATGCATATTTCCTCTTGGAATTTCTTCTTCTGTCACTATGTTTTCAAAACACAGTCTGCTGCAGAGGCATCAGAAAGCGTCTATATGAGGGAAAAGGTTAAACAAATTAATACCACCTAGAGATTGCTAAGAAATACTGGATTGACTGACAAACTGGCAGACAAGGTAACTCCTATATACATATGTTATTAACCTAGATAATTTTGTTAAAATTACTGAGAAGTCTGGGAGAAATAACTTCCAGTGTTTCCAGTGGTTTATAATAATTTTTAACAAGACGTCTGGATAGACTCTCAAGTCTATTGCAGAAATCACTCAGAAGTTGCTAAACCAGATCAGCAAACAACAATGACAAAGCATCATGTCTGAACCAATTATTTATGGCACAAAGTTTCCCCCCCCCCCCCCAGTAAATATAATTCGATTTCTCGGCTCTAGAGTATAATTGGTGCAATATTGTTTGAATAAGAACAAACACTAAGTCTTGTCCATGTTACCATTCCATGAAAGTATAATTATAATTTAAAAGAGCTGAAAACATTGTGATTACTGGAAAAGTTCTTCTTTGGTCAAAATGTTTTCAAAAGTCCTCTGCTGCATAGGTGTCAGAATGTTTCTGTATGTGTCTGTATGTGTCTACGCCCGAAACTAAATTTTGACTGTATCGTAGCCAAAGAAGGACGTGACGTCATTTCCGTTACACTTCATCTTGGCGTAACGTCAATGGAGCGACATCGTTTCCCGCAAAAAAGTGGTATCAACATGAAAGACCCCAAATTCCTATACATGAGCTATTGACTCACTCATTCAAAGTATAATTATTTATCAAACATTGAAGCAAAAGGATAACTTTCTCATAAGGAGCAATTGTTCTTGTGGTGACAATCTTTTCCTAAATCGTCTGTTGCACAGGCCTCAGAAACCGTCTCTAATAGGGAAAGGGTTTAGCAGAAATGTGACCCCTTACATAATTTGTTCCAGTCATAGTGACTGGTTGAAAAAGGCAGTCGCCAGGTGGCATCAGAAAAGGGCTGATCTATTTGCTTCTTTACCATAATGCAGGTGATCGATTAAGGATCATCTTGGCCCTCATGTTTTAACCTCGTTCATTATAAATGTATTCCTTGATTTTCTGAAAGTCTTTACTTTATTATTTTCTGTTCAAATAATAGACAACAGCAATACGAATTCCAAATATGTTTTGATAATGCAAGAAACATGACATTAACATTATTATTGTCTAGTCAATTACTTATAAATCATTTTTTATGGCCAAAGTATGCTCTTTAATATTTGTTTATAATTATCTTGCGTTTTTTCCGTAAATAGGTAGCACCTATAGATATATTATTTCCATCTATAGAGATTATCCATATGTTTGCATAGCTACAGGTGTTTTATCCCTTTCCCACATACAGAAGCTTTCGGACACTTCTGCATCAGATAACTTTTGAAGTTGTTTTGACAAAAAAATAAATTGGTCATAATGAGAAATTTCTCCTTTTGATACAATGTTTTCAACTCTAGTTTAAACTTATTTATTTTACATCGATTGCGAAACAAGCTTTCAGCTTATATTAATCATGCTTGATGTCTGCTTCCTGGGGACTTAACCAGTACTTGCACTGGTCAGAACCCGCTCATCACGGGACTCGAACCAGGGACCTTTGGTACGAGAGGCTGACACTCTACCTCTTCACCACTGTCTTCAACTCTATTCAAATTTAACATATAAGTTATAGAGGTATTTCCTATTTTTTGCTGAGATGATTTCCAAGTGTTTTAGTGCAGTGTTGTTGTATGTGGGGAAGGGATAATTCTAGCTGTAGGTGTATTTATGAATGTAACATACAAATATAATACAAACACTCATACTGCCCTAAACAGGAAATCCATAAAACAGTAAAGTAATGCATGCTTATGGTTAATCAATTAATCCCCAATTCTCTTTGAGTTCTATTATACTCGAGCAAGTATTGTCAAAGGTATATATATTGCCATTTTGTAATTCCCTTCTGTAGCTTTTCCGGGGACTCTTAACAGAAAATACATGGAAAATACAGGGAGATCATGGAAAAACCATGGAAAAGAACAAGGAATTTAATGTTAAGATGCGGAAATGCTGGAAATGATACGAATACTCCAGGGTGTTCACAGAAATGTTCCGGGTAGTCCATGGAACCGTTCTGGGTTGTCCATGGAATTTCCGGGTTTTCCACTTAAATGTACGAGAGTTTCCATGGAAAGTGTCAAATTATCCCAAAGTATCCCTGGAAAGTTGTCCGAATACTCTGTGGATTTTCTGTGGATTTTCGTTAGAGTCCCCGTAAAAACTACAGCCGGGTGGGTTGCAACAGTATTAGTGTGCAGTATATAGAGGGCATAACCCTTTCCCACATACAACAAAACTGCAATGACTTTCAAAACAAACATATTGGCAATACTTATTGTTTAAGAGTTGAAAACATTGTGCGTCTGCAGCTGAGAAGGAGTCAGCTCTAACTTTTCAGTCAAAAGCTCTGTTTAACACTTTCCCCCATAAGACAATTCTGCAGCAGACAACATTGAACATATTTTGTCCAAAAATAGAAAACCTCTATAATTGAATGGATAACCTATGACAAAAAGCGGAAAACAGTGTGGCAAAAGGAGAAATGTTTTCAAAAAGCTGTCTGCTGCAGAAGCGTCTATATGAGGGAAAGTGTTTATGCTGTTCTCAACAATATTTCAATTATATAACAGAGTCCAATTCACCTTACCATATCATTTTCTAGTCCTCTTGTACCAATCCTCGAAACAACCTTATTTCCACAAAGATTATGTAATGGAAAGTAAAAGTATGATGTAATATAAATAAGGATGGATGTGTTTGATGAAATTGAAGGTAAAACATATCACAGTTTATTGTAAAGTCCATTCTATTTTAAGAAGGAAATTATAGCATGTATTGGGACAGTGTTGAAAAGTGTTTTAACCCTTTCCCTCATATAGACGCTTTCTGACGCCTCTGCAGCAGATGTCTTTTTGAAAGCATAGTGACAAAAGAAGAAATTGCTCAAAACGAGCAATTTCTCCTTTTGCCACAATGTTTTCCACTTTTAGTCATAGGTTATCCATTCAATTATAGAGATTTTCTATTTTTTGACAAAATATGTTCAAAGTCGTCTGCTGCAGAATTGTCGCATGAGGGAAAGGGTTAAGACTCAACACTGTAATATTTAGGACAAATTGGTGAAAAATCAGTGCAATGGATTAGAATGTGCTGAATTGTATAGCTTGTAAAGCAAGGTAAACATTCAGGTGCATCAGCTTCTTTAAAGAGCCAAGAATGTGTTAGTCTAGAGTGCCCAAACCGGCAACAAGCTGTAAAAAACCTCTTCTCGACAAATGGAACTCCAGTTACAGAATTGGTTTGACAGAATGAAGGTTATTAAATATATCAGCATTTGGATTTCCAAGAAGATTGTACATGTATATAGTTAAAAATAGTAGGTTAAAAATCAGAATATGGAACTTTAAAGTCCGAGATTGGTAAAGATACTGCGGACTTGGCATTTTCATCTGCCTTTCTATTTTGAATACCTAAATGACTAGGTACTTGTAGTAAAATTAACAGAAAACAAATTTATTAGACTTTGACAGGGATGAAATTCGCTAAAGTAATCCACAAACAAAAGGAATTTCAAACTTCTGATGATAGAGAGCCTGTAGAGAAGAGAGATAATCAGAGAAAATAATAAAACGGGTAGAATCAGATTATTCAGCTAAAGCAATTGGTAGATCTATGGCTTCAACTCTGCAGTGAAACAGAAGATCTATCATGAAGGCTAGTTTTTTAAAATAGTATCACCACATACTGCAGCAGAGAAACAGAAGATATATCATGAAGGCTAGTTTTTAAAATAGTATCACCACATACTGCAGCAGAGAAATAGAAGATCTATCATGAAGGCTAGTTTTTAAAATAGTATCACCACATACTGCAGCAGAGAAACAGAAGATCTATCATGAAGGCTAGTTTTTAAAATAGTATCACCACATACTGCAGCAGAGAAATAGAAGATCTATTATGAAGGCTAGTTTTTAAAAAAGTATCACCACATACTGCAGCAGAGAAATAGAAGATCTATCATGAAGGCTAGTTTTTAAAATAGTATCACCACATACTGCAGCAGAGAAATAGAAGATCTATCATGAAGGCTAGTTTTAAAAAAAGTATCACCACATACTGCAGCAGAGAAATAGAAGATCTATCATGAAGGCTAGTTTTTAAAAAAGTATCACCACATACTGCAGCAGAGAAACAGAAGATCTATCATGAAGGCTAGTTTTTAAAATAGTATCACCACATACTGCAGCAGAGAAACAGAAGATCTATCATGAAGGCTAGTTTTTAAAATAGTATCACCACATACTGCAGCAGAGAAATAGAAGATCTATTATGAAGACTAGTTTTTAAAATAGTATCACCACATACTGCAGCAGAGAAAAAGAAGATCTATCATGAAGGCTAGTTTTTAAAAAAGTATCACCACATACTGCAGCAGAGAAATAGAAGATCTATCATGAAGGCTAGTTTTTAAAATAGTATCACCACATACTGAAGGCCAGATTTGCTGTGATAGCTCACTTAAAAACCATGAGCACAATCAAACCAGGGATCATGAGTTTGAATCTCGACTTGGCCATTCATTTCTTCCATTGATTGACAAAAGTCATTGTGACAAGCTTCCCCTCTATTGCTGCTTGGACACTTAAAAAAAAAGGATTTTGTTTTGATCTCATTTCTTATAAAAGTTTGAAACAGATAGAAGTGTATTTCAAGCCAAATTTTATAACATTAAAGGGCTTTACTTTTTGTCTAAACCAATTTACACGGATGGTCAAAATGCGATGACACTGTAGCATCTGCTGCAGTATGTAGTTTTTAAAATAGTATCACCACATACTGCAGCAGAGAAACAGAAGATCTATCATGAAGGCTAGTTTTTAAAATAGTATCACCACATACTGCAGCAGAGATACAGAAGATCTACCATGAAGGCTAGTTTTTAAAATAGTATCACCACATACTGCATCAGAGAAATAGAAGATCTATCATGAAGGCTAGGTTTTAAAATAGTATCACCACATACTGCAGCAGAGAAACAGAAGATCTATCATGAAGGCTAGTTTTTAAAATAGTATCACCACATACTGCAGCAGAGAAATAGAAGATCTATCATGAAGGCTAGTTTTTAAAAAAGTATCACCACATACTGCAGCAGAGAAATAGAAGATCTATCATGAAGGCTAGTTTTTAAAATAGTATCACCACATACTGTAGCAGAGAAATAGAAGATCTATCATGAAGGCTAGTTTTTAAAATAGTATCACCACATACTGCAGCAGAGAAACAGAAGATCTATCATGAAGGCTAGATTTTAAAATAGTATCACCACATACTGCAGCAGAGAAACAGAAGATCTATCATGAAGGCTAGTTTTTAAAATAGTATCACCACATACTGCAGCAGATGCTACAGTGTCATCGCATTTTGACCATCCGTGTAAATTGGTTTAGACAAAAAGTAAAGCCCTTTAATGTTATGGAATTTGGCTTGAAATACACTTATATCTGTTTCAAACTTTTATAAGAAATGAGATCAAAACAAAATCCTTTTTTTTTAAGTGTCCAAGCAGCAATAGAGGGGAAGCTTGTCACAATGACTTTTGTCAATCAATGGAAGAAATGAATGGCCAAGTCGAGATTTAAACTCATGATCCCTGGTTTGATTGTGCTCATGGTTTTTAAGTGAGCTATCACAGCAAATCTGGCACTACGGTGAAGAGGCACAGGAACTGCGCGACTTAATAATAAGACAGTTACTAGAAAATATCTCGGCAAAAACATAGAAAATATCTATAAATGAAGGTATATTATTACTAAAAAAGTTCATTATAAGCAATTTTTCCAAAAGTTGTCTGCTGCAGAGTCATAAGAAAGTGTCTGTTTGAGGGAAAGGGTTAATTAACCTACAGTTACCTACTTTAAAAATTTCTGATAAAATATCATAGCAACTACTGGGTATTGATATTTATTATATACCTGCACATTTCGCTGTGCAAATACAAACTGATTGTCATGCGCAAATCAATTATAATGGATTAAAATTCCCTATTTGACAAGGTCAAATACGGTACCAAATATGGTAACTTTTCTTTAAAATGTCTTAAAAGTTATACTAGCTATATGATAAAAGGAAAATTACTACTTGGAGCATGGTCAAATTGACATTGCTCTCAACTTTTGGTCTCACATGATAATACAAATTCATCTATCACTACTGCTACATAATTGCTCAATTTTACCAATTTCTCCTTTTTCCTCAATGATTTCAAACATTGTCTTTGCAGAGGCATCAAATGCTGTTGATTTCAGAAAAAAGGATTAAAGGATATTGAAAATAGTTATTAAGTCTTTGTACTGTGATGATGATGATACTCAACAGTTTTGCAAATGTTTTGAACTTCCAGACTTAAATTATCACTATAGCATGAAAAACAATTTCCCTTTCCTCCAGACTGTTTTAACCCTTTCCCTCATACGACAATTCTGCAGCAGACGACTTTAAACGTATTTTGTCCAAAAATAGAAAATCTCCATAATTGAATGGATAACCTATGACAAAAAGTGGAAAACATTGTGGCAAAAGAAGAAATTACACGTTTTGAAGGAAAGGGGAATTAACCCTTTCCCTAGCTCATACGACAATTCTGCAGCAGATGACTTTGAACTTATTTTGTAAAAACATAGAAAATCTCCATAGTTGAATGGATAACCTATGACAGAAAGTGGGAAACATTGTGGCAAAAGACAAAATTGCACGTTTTGTGCAATTTCTTCTTTTGTCACAATGTTTTCAAAAAGCCGTCTGCTGCAGAGGTGTCAGAAAGCGTCTATATGTCCACTTGTAGATGCAATCTGATGCATCTCTAGCAGACAATTATTGGCCAATTTTCTTTCAATTCTATCCAATAATTAAATCCTCGTATATGCGACATTTTAGTTGTTTGAAGGAAAGGGGAATTAACCCTTTTCCTCATACGACAATTCTGCAGCAGATGACTTTGAACTTATTTTGTCAAAACATAGAAAATCTCCATAGTGAATGGATAACCTATGACAAAAAGTGGAAAATATTGTGGCAAAAGAAGAAATTGCACGTTTTGTGCAATTTCTTCTTTAGTCACAATGTTTTCAAAAAGCTGTCTGCTGCAGAGGCGTCAGAAAGCGTCTATATGTCCACTTGTAGATGCAATCTGATGCATCTCTAGCAGACAATTATTGTCCATTTTTCTTTCAATTCTATCCAATAATTAAATCCTCATATATACAACATTTTAGTTGTTTGAAAGAAAGGGGGATTAAAGACTTGCTATTGAATCTCCAAAACTGAGTAGCATTTGGCAGGCAAAGTTGTACATACTGGTACTGAACTTAAGCCAGACAATATGCACGTCATTGATATGGCATGAAGCATACAGTTCTTATTGATTGTTGAAAGACTTGTTTTGTATTCTCTGACTGTTATGATTGCAGAATGGACAATATCTATCCCAAACCAACTTTTCCTTATCCCTTTCCCACATACAACAAAACTGCAGCAAATGACTTTAAAAACATCTTGGCAGAAATATGGAAAATGTCTATAAATGAAAGTTTAATTATTGGAGAGAGTTGAAAACATTGTCAGTAATTTCTTCTTTTGCCACACTGTTTACAAAATGTGTCTACTGCAGGGTTGCCAGAAAGCGTCTGTATGTGGGAAAGGGTTATCCTTCCAAACGGTTTCATTCCTACTGTCCATGTATATTCAACTCTCACATGATGAATACATAAAAAGGTCATTCTACAGAAATAATTAACATTTTCCCACATACAGAAGCTTTCTGATGCATCTGCAGCACACAACTTTTTTTTTACAACATTGTTGCTCATAATGAGCAATTTCTCCCTTTGTCACAATGTTTGCAACTCTATCAAAAATGAATCCTTTCCTTTTAAGAGATTTGTCCTATTTTGGTGAGATGTTTTTTAAAGTCGTCTGCTGCAGATATGTAGGAAAAGTAAAAGGCCCTTAGCAACATTATTATTCACCATGGAACAGTTAAATTTATAAACAACATTATTATTCACCATGGAAAAGTTTAATTTATAAACAACATTATTATTCACAATGGAACAGTTTAATTTATAAACAACATTATTATTCACCATGGAACAGTTTAATTTATAAACAACATTATTATTCATCATGGAAAAGTTTAATTTATAAACAACATTATTATTCATCATGGAAAAGTTTAATTTATAAACAACATTATTATTCACCATGGAACAGTTTAATTTATAAACAACATTATTATTCATCATGGAACAGTTTAATTTATAAACAACATTATTATTCATCATGGAACAGTTTAATTTATAAACAACATTATTATTCACCATGGAACAGTTTAATTTATAAACAACATTATTATTCACCATGGAAAAGTTTAATTTATAAACAACATTATTATTCATCATGGAAAAGTTTAATTTATAAACAACATTATTATTCACCATGGAACAGTTTAATTTATAAACAACATTATTATTCATCATGGAACAGTTTAATTTATAAACAACATTATTATTCATCATGGAACAGTTTAATTTATAAACAACAGTATTATTCATCATGGAACAGTTTAATTTATAAACATGATCATTATACATCATGGAACAGTTTAATTTATAAACAACATTATTATTCACCATGGAACAGTTTAATTTATAAACAACATTATTATTCATCATGGAACAGTTTAATTTATAAACAACATTATTATTCACCATGTAACAGTTTAATTTATAAAAAACATTATTATTCATCAAGAAACAGTTTAATTTATAAACAACATTATTATTCATCATGGAACAGTTTAATTTATAAACAACATTATTATTCATCATGGAACAGTTTAATTTATAAACAACATTATTATTCACCATGGAACAGTTTAATTTATAAACAACATTATTATTCATCATGGAACAGTTTAATTTATAAACAACATTATTATTCATCATGGAACAGTTTAATTTATAAACAACAGTATTATTCATCATGGAAAAGTTTAATTTATAAACAACAGTATTATTCATCATGGAAAAGTTTAATTTATAAACAACAGTATTATTCATCATGGAACAGTTTAATTTATAAACATGATCATTATACATCATGGAACAGTTTAATTTATAAACAACATTATTATTCACCATGGAACAGTTTAATTTATAAACAACATTATTATTCATCATGGAACAGTTTGATTTATAAACAACATTATTATTCATCATGGAACAGTTTAATTTATAAACAACATTATTATTCATCATGGAACAGTTTAATTTATAAACAACATTATTATTCATCATGGAACAGTTTAATTTATAAACACCATTATTATTCATCATGGAACAGTTTAATTTATAAACAACAGTATTATTCATCATGGAACAGTTTAATTTATAAACATGATCATTATACATCATGGAACAGTTTAATTTATAAACAACATTAATCAGATGCTTCTGTATTAGAAAACTTTCAAACCATCAAGGCAAAAACATGGAATATCTATGAAACGAGTTGAAAACATTGTGACAAAATACCTTTCTTTTGTCTAATTAGATTATTAAAAGGAAGTAAATTCATGATACATTGTGGGAAATGAAGAATTGTGCATTTTGAGCAATAGCAGAAGGCAGGAACTATTTCAGATTTTCAGTAAGATTAATCTTTGTTTCTGACTGGATATAGCCTGGTTTCGTTGAAATATAGGCTACAGTACATTAACTAAATTAACTAGTTTAGATGATAGTTCTTGCTACACACACTATCACACAGTTCATTATCCATAATGCCTTTCCCTCATGCAACAAATCTGCAGCAGACGACTTTAAAAATATTTTGTTCTCTTTGGTTTGTAGCTTTATGCAGCTTTCAACAATGAATCACAGTGATTCCTGAGTAAATTACCAGTACTACTTGTCCATTTATCCGGACACCAGCTAGTCGGTTGTAATGTTAACCCTGCAATCTTGAGCACCAAGGAGGGAAAGCCACTAGTACAATTTTTAGTCTTTAGTATGACCCAACCGAATATCAAACCTGTGACACACAAGCCGGATGCTCTACCACTACACTAACAAGGAGGATGCTCTACCACTACACTAACAAGGCGGATGCTCTACCTCTACACCAACAAGGTGGATGCTCTACCACTACACCAATAAGGCGGATACTCTACCACTACACCAACAAGGTGGATGCTCTACTACTACACCAACAAGGTGGATGCTCTACCACTACACCAACAAGGTGGATGCCCTACCACTACTCCAACAAGGCGGGTGCTCTACCACTACACCAACAAGGTGGATGCTCTACCACTACACTAACAAGGTGGATGCTCTACCACTACACTATCAAGGGGGATGCTCTACCACTACACCAGCAAGGTGGATGCTCTATCACTACACCAACAAGGCAGATGCTCTACCTCTACACCAACAAGGTGAATGCTCTACCACTACACCAACAAGGTGGATGCTCTACCACTATACTAACAAGGGGGATGCTCTATCACTACCCCAACAAGGCAGATGCTCTACCACTACACAAGCAAGGCGGATGCTCTATCACTACACCAACAAGGCAGATGCTCTACCTCTACACCAACAAGGCGGATGCTCTACCACTACACCAACAAGGTGGATGCTCTACCACTACACCAACAAGGTGGATGCTCTACCACTATACTAACAAGGGGGATGCTCTACCTCTACACCAACAAGGCAGATGCTCTACCACTACACCAACAAGGTGGATGCTCTACCACTACACCAACAAGGCGGATGCTCTACCTCTACACCAACAAGGCGGATGCTCTACTACTACACCAACAAGGCGGTCATTTCAGAACCTTAAGCCTTAAATATGAGATTATAAATTTGAGACAAATTATTGAATAAAGCTAAAATATTTTGGCAAAAGGAAATATTGCTCATTATGTTTTAAAAAAATCCTTTTGCCAGAATGTTTCAAAAAGTTGTCTGCTGCAGAAGGGTCAGACATCTGTATATGGGAAACAGTTAAAGCATTCTCAGTTTTGACATGTAAAAACGGACCACATCACATTGAAAACTGTCTTATGGACTTAGTAGCTTAAGTGATAATCCAGATAAACCTGCAACTCTTCATAGTCCAATCCTTACAGTCTCTGGTGAACAGTTCTAACCTCATTGTACAGTCTAATCAGGATAAGTGTTTCTTACAGTCTAATCAGGATTAGTGTTTCTTACAGTCTAATCAGGATTAGTGTTTCTAACAGTCTAATCAGGATTAGTATTTCTTACAGTCTCTGGTGAACAGATATAACCTCATTGAATCCTAAGCATTCTTTGAGTGGCACTCTGCAAAAACAGACTTTAAAGTTTTTCGGCCCTGTATTGTTTGCGAGTAAGTCATAGAAAAGTTCAGCCTAAATATCATTAAGATCCTTTAGCAATTTAAGGACTGGCAGGTCCCTGTCCACATGATGGTGTGATAATTTATTAAGATTGTATATTCCTGACTCAAACTCCTTCCTGTACCATGCAAAACCATAAGTTTCATGTGACTGTGGTATTTGATTGACCTTGCATATTGCTATCAACGGTTTTTCAGTTATAATTTGTTATTTCTTGGGTAAATTATCAGCTTTAATGGTACAGTTGGCAAGGATGCATCAGTTTTAATGGTACAGTTGGCAAGGATGCATCAGTTTTAACGGTACAGTTGGCAAGGATGCATCAGCTTTAATGGGAGAGTTGGCAAAGATGCATCAGCTTTAATGGCACAGCTGACAAGGATGCATCATATTTAATAGCACAGTTGGCAAGGATGAAACAATTTTAATGGCACAGTTGGCAAGGATGCATCAGCTTTAATGGCATAGTTGACAAGGATGCATCAGCTTTAATGGCACTGTTGGCAAGGATGCATCAGCTGTAATGGCACAGTTGGAAAGGATGCATCGGTTTTAATGGTACAGTTGGCAAGGATGCATCAGCTTTAATGGCACTGTTGGCTAGGATGCAGCAGTTTTAATGGTACAGTTGGCAAGGATGCATCAGTTTTAATGGCACAGTTGGCAAGGCTGCATCAGTTTTAATGGCACAGTTGGCAAGGATGCATCAGTTTTAATGGCATATTTGGTAAGGAGGCATCAGTTTTAATGGCATGGTTGGCAAGGATGCATCAGTTTTAATGCTATAGACCCAACCCTGAGTGCTATGGAGGGAAGCCACTTCTACTAACCCCCCTTTCCCACATGCAAATGCATTTTGAGATATCTGCAGCCATTTTGTCACAATGTTTCAAACTCTATTCAATAATCATACTTTCATTTACTTATTTTTCACTAAATGTTCTATGTCATCTGTTGCATATTAAGTGTAACAGTGAAAGGGATGAAGGGGTTAAACATATAAGCATATGCATTGTAATGTCTGCATTATTGGAATTTTGATTTGGATACAAAGTTGAAAAGGAGAAATTTATCGTTTTTTAGCGAATTCTCCTGAATTCACAAGGTCAGTGCTACTCAAACCTGGCACATATCCCCTGTGAAATGAACACGGTCAAAACATGGTCGACCATGTTTTAAACAAGGTCGACCATGTTTTAAAAACATGGTTGACCACGAAATGACCATGTATAATCCATGGTCGACCATGTTTCATGCCGTGGTATATGGCCACCCTGGGGACCATGGTCAACCATGTTCTTTTAAAGACCATGGTTAACCTTGGTCCATGGTCATAAAAAAATACCATGGTAAAACATGATTCATAGGCCACGTGGTATATGGCCGCCCTAGTACCATGGTCAACCATGGTTTGACCATGATCTTAAGACCAGGATAAATCAGGTTTCGTGGTCCTTTATATTACCATGGTCAAACATGTTTCATAGTCCACTTCAATGCAGCCTTGTGGCAAGTTCAACCATGGTTTGACCATGTTCTTTAAAAGATCATGATAAATCATGTTTCATTGCATTTCAAAATAACATTGCCTAAGGCTGACATGTTTTATAGAATTAGTCATCTGTTGCTGCCCTGATTACCACGATTCATGTTTCATAATACCAAATTAATTCAGTAGCCCTTTTACAGGTCTTTATTGAACAAAACATGGTATTTTGTTTCATTAAATAACATGTACACAAAATTAAAACCTTGTTCATGGCAATTAAATCTTTTTTTTTTAAGTCGTAAAAAGGGTTATCCGAGACTTTGTAGTAAATTACAAAATTATTTGAAAATGCCAGGGCCTGGAACTGCCTAGGTCTAAAAGTGTTCTAGAAAATAATCATATTACAAGAGTAAAATATCACTAAAGATGATAACACTGAATAAACATTCATTAATATAAGTTTTACCTGTCAAGTGTTTCCAAATCAAATTGAATACATTGCCATTTCTGAATCCATTCTGTGCTTGTAAATCTTCATTTTATGTTTTTTCTATCTGCTTCTATCATTAGAATGAGAACAAAAGTTATTTACAAATCACTATGTACATAATATTTGATGAAAATCCATTATAACAGAGTGTTTTGTGAAAACATTGCCAGAATTTTAACATGTCACATTGTCATCCATTTTGAAAATTTAAAATCTCAACTTCCTGTTGTTGTTGTTGCAATTATTAAAAAAAATGGTTCTAGAAGTGTTCTATAAGTGTCCTTAATAAATGTTGTAGTGATATATTTGTTTAACTTGGCAATTTATCAAAACTTTGTTTAGTCCAAATAAAACCATTAATATTTAAAACAAATTGTTATAAAGTTCTTGCAGTGTAACAGCAGATACAGAACACATTAAGAATATTAAATGTCGTTCTGACATCTCTTTATTCTTTGCAATGCACATTAAGTATGTGAAATATTTATGCTTGACTGTGATTCAGGGTCTAGTAATTACTGTTGACCATGAATCATATTCAAACAAAGACTCTTGATCATGAATCATAGTCAGTCATGGACAATACATAAGGTGTACACCGTACTCACGGTGTTGCATGCTAAACTGCTTAGAGTTTCAAATTGTTGTATTTTAAGTAAGAAACAGACACTATTTGTGCAATGCAACATTTATTACCAAATGTGTTTTTACTGTTTAAGATTGACCTTGTTTCATGGTCTGGAAAACATGGTCATTTACCACAGTCAGACCATAGTCAAATCATGGTCAATCATGGTTATAATCGACCAGAGTCAAAGTCTGAACGAACAACATAGACAACCATGTTTTGACCATGTTTAACCATGGTCAAACTTGATTCAAGGTTCACATTTCACAGGGGTTGGATCACAAAGTCAGTTGTACTCAAACCAGGCACATATGGACTACAAGGTCAGTGCTACTCAAATATGACACATATGGATCACAAGGTCAGTGCTACTCAAACATGGCACATATGGAGCACAAAGTCAGTCATACTCAAACAAGGCACATGTGGGTCACAAGGCCAGTGCTATTCATTCCTGGCACATATGGATCACAAGGTATGTGCTACTCAAACCTGGCACATATGTGTCACACAGTCAGTGCTACTCTAACCTGGCACATATGGATCCCAAGGTCAGTGTCATTCAAACCTGGCACATATGTGTCATAAGGTCAGTGATTCTAAAACCTGGCACATATGGATCACACGGTCAATGCTACTCAAACCTGGCACATATGGAGTACAAAGTCAGTCATACTCAAACCAGGAACATGTGGATCACAAGGCCAGTGCTACTAAATCCTGGCACATATGGATCACACGGTAAGTGCTACTCTAACCTGGCACATATGGAGCACAATGTCAGTGCTACTCAAACCTGGCACATATGGAGCACAATGTCAGTGCTACTCAAACCTGGCACATATGGAGCACAATGTCAGTGCTACTCAAACCTGGCACATATGGAGCACAATGTCAGTGCTACTCAAACTTGGCACATATGGATCACAAAGTATGTTATATTCAAACCGGACACATATGGATCACACAGTCAATGCTACTCAAACCTGGCACATATACTCACAAGGTCAAGGCTACTCAAACCGTGCATATATGGATCATACGGTCAAGGCTACTCAAACCTGGCATATATGGATCTCAATGTCAAGGCTACTAAAACCTGGCACATATACACACAAGGTCAGTGGTATTCTAACTTGACACATATGGATCATTCAGACAAGGTTACTCAAACCTGGCACATATACTCACAAGGTCAGTGGTATTCTAACCTGACACATATGGATCATTCAGACAAGGTTACTCAAACCTGGCACATATACTCACAAGGTCAGTGGTATTCTAACCTGACACATATGAATCATTCAGACAAGGTTACTCAAACCTGGCACATATACTCACAAGGTCAGTGGTATTCTAACCTGGCACATATGGAGCAGAAAAAAATAAGTTTAAATTAAAGAAACTCTTTATAATTGAGAGAACAATTCAAAATAGCTGAAAACATTGTGACAAAAGGAGAAATTGCTCATCATGAGCAATTTCTCTTTTTGCCACAATGTTTTCAAAAGTCATCTGCTGCAGAGGCATAAAGGGTATTGAGTTATAGCTTGAAGAAGCTGGAATGGACGCCAACACCACAAAATTACTGTGGTGTCTTTAACTGTGACAAAGCGAAAAGATGGTACCCTAAGGGCCATTAATAAATGCCATGTAACATCTATTTATGGATGTAATTTTCTGCTAGTACTATCACGATATAACTCCATCTGAATTAAAAGTGACAGAGTGAATGTACATTGTCTGGATGTTCAATAATTCTATTTTTGATGTTTAGACCTTTTCTACATGCAGACACATTCTGATGCATCTAGTAATGCATTTTGAAAACATTTTGGCACAATCTTGTTAAAACTTGTTATGGATATAATTTTTTTTTTTTTTTAGCTGAGCACCTTTTAAGCTTACCTAAGCACGAAGTGTGAGTTGAGCTTTTGTGATACGTAACTTTGTATGTTAACAATTTCCTACGAATGACTTCTCCTACTAGACCAATGGACTGATTTCAAAATAACTTCACAGGAATGTTTCTTAGGTGGTCTTCTTTTAGAGTCGTTCAAGGAATTTAATTCCAAGTAGAACTTCGGTTGCTGTGGGATCAGAAAAGGGGAAAATTGCCAAAACTTTAAAAATCTTCTTGTCCAAAAATACTGGCCCGATTTGAAAATTATTTTGCACAAATATTCCTTGAGGAACCCTCTACCAAGATTGTTCAAATTATTGAGATGATTAAAAAAAACATGGCAGCCAGGGGGCGGGGCCTATTTTCCTTATATGTGCATTGTAAAAACTTTAAAATCTTCTTGTTCAAGAGAAGTACATGCCCGATTTAAAAATAATTTGGCACAAATGTTACTTGGGTGACCCTCTACCAAGATTGTTGAAATTATTCCGATCTGATGAAAAACATGGCCACAAGGGGGGCGGGGCTTGTTTTCCTTATATGTAATATAGTGAAAACTTAAAACGATCTTCTTGTACTAAATCACTGGCCTGATTTGAAAATAATTTGGCACAAAGATTCCTTGTGTGACCCTCTGCGCAGGTTGTTCAATTTATTCTGATCCGTTGAAAATCATGGCCACCTGGGGGGTTGCTTGTTTTCCTTATATGTATAGAGTGACAATTTTGAAAAATATTGAAGTTCTATTAAATCAGGTGAGCGATAGAGATGATGGCCCTCTTGTTTTTTATTACATGCCATTTTGTTTGTTTTTATGGTGTTTTAACCTCACCAGCTTTAATAAAAAACACCTTCACTTATATCCCAGCATTTCCTGGGTGGGAGGGAAAGCCACTTGTACAATTTTAGAATTCTTTGGTATGACTGGAGGCGGACACTCTACCACAACACCATCCAGGCAGTCTATTAATTACTATAAGAAGGTCATTGGGTAATAAATGTCCTAAGATGTCCAACAGCTTACCATCTGTACAATAGTCTAGAGTAATCTGCCCCTACCATAACATTATCAGGTCAGGCATACACCTTTAGTAAATGGTGTAGCAAGCAACAGGCTTTATAGACAACCGTTTTGTGGACCAACCAGTTAACATTTCAAACTCTGAAAGAAGTTTCATTATTTATGTATTCATAATTTAATACCAAATATCAAGTTGTAATGACTAATGGTCCTTTAGGGAGATTACAAAAAATAGTTTTGCATATTAACTAATTTACTATATGAGATAGCGATATATATGGGAAGGTGACCAATCTAGTTGTCACTGTTGGTTCA
The DNA here is from genome assembly GCA_031761405.1 of Serripes groenlandicus. Lineage (NCBI taxonomy): Eukaryota > Metazoa > Mollusca > Bivalvia > Cardiida > Cardiidae > Serripes > Serripes groenlandicus. The sequence goes on from JASEVX010000001.1 coordinate 186,854,495, forward strand.
TTCCAGACAAACTGATTTACTATATTTCACCTCCCACTAGAAACTAGCGATTTCATTGGACAAGAGCAGTCACGTGGTGACCCCCTAAATTTCTATAGTGGGTCAGTTTGAAGTCAATAGTCGACAAAATGGCCGCCATTCATCGATTCAACTTTTTCTATCTCAAAATCACGGAAATCACTAACAATATTGCAACAGTTGTAAATTGTGTTTATGGAAATGAACACAAAATTGTTCCGTAATGGGTCAGTAACAGACCAAATAACTGATTTTTTTCATCAACCACCTTTCATGATCAAACAAATTGATATTGTTTCATTTCATTATTAAAGTGGGTTAAATACTAGGAATTTTAAAAATAATGGGAACGAATACTAGGAAAATGACGTCACGTCAGCGGTTTGATGTAATAATGCTAGTCATTTGGCGCCAAAACGCGTAAATTTTATCTAGACATATTGTAAACGTTAATGGAAATGAAACAATATAAACAAGCCCCCTATAAACTCCACAGACACCCTATTTTTCCGTAGTGGATCAGTAACAGACCAAATAACTAATAATAGTATGCCGGATACCAGACTACATTGTTGGTTAATTACAGACAAACTAATTTACTATAGTCAGCTGGTTACATGAGACTACATTGTTGGTTCATTCCAGACATACTAATTTACTATAGTATGCCGGGTACCAGACTATCTGTACAAAAGAATGCCAATTATCAGAGACCTAAATAGAAATGTATATATATATGTCTCAGCAATTATGAAGAAGACACATTTGGATGCATCTGCAGCAGAGAACCTTGAAAATATTGTTACAAAAAGATAAATTTCTCATGATGAAAGATGAATGCTTTTTTCGTAATGCTTTCTTTTTTCCCAATAATTGTTACTATCATTTGAGGAAACTTTCCATTAAATTATAGGTTAAACGTAGTGTTATTAGGGGATGAGATCAAGATGAATGGACCCAGTGTGAAATTGAGATGTGAAATGACATTCCTCAACAATAAATGTCAGTAATCTGCCAAAGGTTGTTTTATTGGAAAAATTATTACCCAATTATCACATAGAATTGAAATTCTTTGTCAAAGTGGTTTAAACACAATCGAATCTTTCACAATTCTGGGATTGGTAAAAATGGAGAACAGGAAGGCCATCGATAGCCTTGAATCACTTCCATGAGTAATGGAGAACAGGAAGGCCATCGATAGCCCTGAATCCGTTCCATGAGTAATGGAGAACAGGAAGGCCATCCATAGCCCTGAATCGCTTCCGTGAGTAATGGAGAACAGGAAGGCCATCTATAGCCCTGAATCGCTTCCGTGAGTAATGGAGCAGGAAGGCCATCTATAGCCCTGAATCGCTTCCGTGAGTAATGGAGAACAGGAAGGCCATCGATAGCCCTGAATTGCTTCCGTGAGTAATGGAGAACAGGAAGGCCATCGATAGCCCTGAATCGCTTCCGTGAGTAATGGAGAACAGGAAGGCCATCGATAGCCCTGAATTGCTTCCGTGATTAATGGAGAACAGGAAGGCCATCGATAGCCCTGAATCGCTTCCGTGAGTAATGGAGAACAGGAAGGCCATCGATAGCCCTGAATCGCTTCCGTGAGTAATGGAGAACAGGAAAGCCATCGATAGCCCTGAATGGCTTCTATGAGTAATGGAGAACAGGAAGACCATCTATATCCCTGAATCGCTTCCGTGAGTAATGGAGAACAGGAAGGCCATCCATAGCCCTGAATGGCTTCTGTGAGTAATGCCAACCACATACCGGTAGTCAATCACTATTACTGAAAAAGTTTCAACAGATATTCCATCAATTTGGGCTAGTGACCAAGTTTTTGACCTGACATGACCCATTTTCATCTTGACCTAGATACATGTATAATCAATTTAAACATTCCTTCAATTTGACCTTGTGACATACCACTTGACCTCACATGATCCAGTTTCCAACTTGGCCAATATTTGATAGAGATATATGTTCTGATAAACTTTCATAAAGATTGGATGCAAATGTTGCTTGTAGAGTGTTCACAAGGCAATTGTTGAAGAGGCACTATGGATGATGGACAATATATTATCACAATAGCTCAACTTGAGTGTTGTGTGCCCGGGTGTGCTAAAAAGTACATGACTTAATTGTTCCTTTAACCCCTTATCCACATCTACATGCATTTTCATGCCCTGCAGAAGACAAATTTAGAAAATGTCATACTTTTGGAGGAATTCATTTTCTAAATCTTACATGTAAAGTGTAAAACCGCCCCAGCCCCTGGTTGCCAGGCCTTTTGACCTATCAATATGGATTGAAGGAATCATGTAGAGGGTCACCCAAGAAACATGTCTACGAAATTATTTAAAAAATTAGTCTGATACTTTTGGATGAGAAGATTTTTAAAGTTTTAGCCATATAAGGATAAACAACCCGCCCCCTGGCAAAGCGTGTTACTTTTTGACCAATCAACATAGCTTGAAGGAATCTGATAGAGGGTCATCCAAAGAACCTTTCTACCAAATGATTCGGCCAACCAGTTTTGGCGGAGAAGTATATTTTTTCAATGCTTTTTTTGGTTTCCATGGAAAGCAGAATTTTGCAGACAGACAAAGCTTGACTGGTTTTCATCAGTTCAATGGAATAATAAATATCCTATTTATCAGACAGTAATGTTACAATTCATTGACAGTGAACTTAGAAATACATCATGCACTCGAAAATAGTAGACATGCTTACTTTGTCAATTCTCATATTACCATGTCTCTAGCTGTATTTAAACCAAACAGACACATATTCTGCGTTTATCTACTTTTTTTTAGAGCAATGGACCGTATGATGTATGAATTTAGGAGACCTTTGACAATTAACTTAACAATAATTCTTTGTAAAAGTTTTTGACATTAAACCGTTTCCAACAAAAATTCATATGCATCAGTCTACATGTACTTTGAAAAACTGTGGGCAAAAAATGGAAAATATCAATAAATTCATGACTACAGTCTCCCACATTATGCCTGAATCTCCAAAAATCTCCCAGAAAATTTAACGGTACACAGTTCTAACACCTCTGCAGGAGTCATTTACTGCCCAGCATCTGAACCCCTATTTCAGTGAAAGAGCCCCGTTGAAAATGTTATCACATGACCAGCAGAGAAACCACATCTGTGTCGAGACATTAATCTCAATTTTGTTGTTAGACCAGCTATTCACTTTTGAAACTTGTACAGAACCAAGTTGAAAGTGAAGGTAGAATATGACATGTGTCCCAATGCAAGCTTGTGAACCAGAGGAAAACAATGTGGAAAGGAAAAGTTACTTCACTATTTCATGATACTGAAAGCTGTTCATGACTGAACTAGCTGCATATGTATATTGAAACAATCGCAGGAAAAGTAGCCATGTAATCCCCGTTTCCAACAATAAAATGAATCTGCAGGAGACAATATTGAACATATCTTTAACCCTTTCCCACATACAGCAAATCTGCAGGAGACGACTTTGAAAACCTAGTGACAAAAACCTGAAAATATAGCTTATCTCCATCAAATATAGCTTAATTGTTAAATAAAGTTGAAAACATTGTGGCCATCATAAGCAACTCACCTTTGGCCACAATGTTTTCAAAAGCCGTCTGCTGCTAGTGCGTCAAAATGCTTCTGCAGGTGGGAAACGGTTAAAACATTGGGAGCCTCTATGAATGAAAGTTAGATAATAGAAAAGAGAAGAAAACATTGTTGGAAAACAGAAAATTACTCCATTGAGCAATTTCTCTTTTCTCACAATGTTTGACACACTGCAACTGCTGGAAACGTATTAAAATGTGTCTGCATTTGGGGAAGGGGGTTAAGCAATTAATTTCACATTTTCCTACAATGATTCACATTGAGTAATAAGAATAAATGAAGTATAACATTTTAGTAAAACATATTTAATCAATATACAGTGTATTTATATACATGTATGTACTGTAGCTTGTTTAACCATCAGAGAGACAACATCCAATATTATAACTAATTTTTCTCACAATGTTTGACACACTGCATCTGCTGGAAACGTATTAAAATGCTTCTGTATTTGGGAAAGGGGGTAAGCAATTAATTTCACATTTTCCTACAATGTTTCACATTGAGTATTAAGAATAAATGAGGTATAACATTGAGTAAGAACATATTTTTAAAATCAATATATGTGTATTTATATACATGTATGTACTGTAGCTTGTTTAACCTTCAGAGTGACAACATCCAATATTATAACTAATTTTTCTCACAATGTTTGACACACTGCATCTGCTGGAAACGTATTAAAATGCGTCTGCATTTGGGAAAGGGGGTTAGAGCAATTAATTTCATATTTTCCAAATCAATATAATTATGTGTATTTATATACATGTATGTACTGTAGATTGTTTAACCTTAAGAATGACAACATCCAACATTAAAACTAATAAGCATATAATAAGAAATACTACCCCCCCCCCCTCTCTCTCTCTCTCTCTCTCTCTCTCTCTCTTCTCTCTCTCTCTCTCTCTCTCTCTCTCT
>JASEVX010000001.1:186859244-186972609 GCA_031761405.1 Serripes groenlandicus
TTCTGTTTTCCTAGCTTAACAATAATGAAAAGAAACGACAGCATCTACAAATTGCATAAATTGAATGAAGCATGTAAAATACACAAAAGTCAATTTACAAGATGACCGCCATAGCTAAAACTATTTTAACAACTAGCCCAATAAGTAAGTTTGCAAAGTTGTTTCATATGTGGCCCTCTATATCGTTAACAACATGCCGAATTTTCAAATAATTGTGTTCATTTGTAACCCTGGACCAACATTGCTTATGTAGTTATATAATACCCACTGTACACATATGCTATCTTTGCAAATTATAGAAATGTTCTCATATGTTAAATTTGCCCTTAACGATTGAGTCAATTTCACCAGGCGGCAATCATTATCAGTCAAAGAAATCAGGTAAGTGATACAGGTCCTACATCACATGGGCTTCCTGTGTGAATTCAGTCAAGTAACTTTTTTCCCTGTGGAGTGGAGGTAAGCATTCTTTTTCTACGAGCACCACATTGAGGAGTGTCATCAATGCAACGTTTTTGTTTCTTAACCGTTACAAAGGGAAGGTCTGCAAGGCGTGAAAAATGTGCATCGGTCCCCAAATCATATTCAATTTCCCCACTTGCATTTTTCGAAGAATATGAGAGCTATACTACTCGCCCCTGGCGTCAGCGTCCATGTCACACCTTGGTTAAGGTTTTACATGCAAGTACCTAAATACTATATGTATTGCATTGAAGCTTTTTACACGCCTACCCAACGATCACACCTATGTAGATTATCAAGTCAGATAACTCTATCCTGCAATTTATGCAAGTTATGGCCCTTTTTTTACTTAGAAATTCTGGTTAAAGTTTTGCGTGCAACTACATTAAGAGTCCATATCTCAGTATTTACTTGATGCGTTGCATTGACACTTTCTACAACCCTACCCAACTATCACACCTATGTATATTATGATGTTAAATAACTCTATCCTGCATATAATGCAAATTATCACCCTTTAAGAAATTGTGGTTAATGTTTTGCATGCAACTACGTTAGAGTCCATTATCTCAGTAACTTAAATAAGCGGAGAAATAGTCAAGCGCGCTGTCCTCCGACAGCTCTTGTTAGATCGATTCTTGCTATTCTGATCAATTTTTGTCCGTCGTCCGTCGTTAACTTTTAGCTTTAAACATCATCTCCTCCTTAACCACAGGACCAATTTCAACCAAACTTCACAAGAATGTTCCTTTGGTGGCCCTCTTTCAAAAGTGTTAAAAGATTTAAATTCCATTAAGAACTTTGGTTGCCACGGCAACAAAAAAGGATAAATTAACCAAAACTTAAAAAATCTTCTTGTCTGAAAGTAGTCTCATTTTGCAAGGCCCATGCCTTTATTTAGTATGTAGCATTATCTAGTGGACCTCTACCAAGATTGTTCAAATTATAGCCCTGGGGTAAAAAATGACCTCTCCCCGGGGATCACTTGTTTTACATAAGACTCGTATAGGGAAAAAACATTAAAAATCTTCTTGTCCAAAAGTAGAAGGCCAAGGCCTTTGATATTTGGTATGAGCTTCATCTAGTGGACCTCTACCAAGATTGTTCAAATTATAGCCCTGGGGGTCAAAAATGACCCCTCCCTTGGGGTCTCTTTTTTTAAAATAGACTTGTATAGGGAAAAAACTTGAAAAAATCTTCTTGTCTAAAAGTAGAAGGCTAAGGCCTTTGATATTTGGTATGTAGCTTCATCTAGTGGACCTTTACCAAGATTGTTTAAATTATAGCCCTGGGGTCAAAAATGGCCCCTCCCTTAGGGTCACTGGTTTAAAATAGACTTGTATAGGGAAAAAGCTTTAAAAATCTTCTTGTCTGAAAGTAGAAGGCCCATGCCTTTGATATTTGATATTAGCTTCATCTAGTCGACCTCAACCAAGATTGTTCAAATTATAGCCCTGGGCTCCCCAGTTATCACACATGGATTTTAAAAGATCATATAAAATGTGTACATATTAGCTGATCAACTGTTAAGATGGATTGTAACTGCACTATATGTGCTTCAGAAAGATAATGTATGAGGTACAGTCCTTATTGTTATTAGTCGCCGGGCAGAAGCCCGCGACTTCTATTTTTAATAGCTTTTTGGAAATGACATGCGAGGAGAGTTATTTTTAGAAAAAAACAAATATAAATGTCTTGAACATATTACAATTGTGATAGTTTAAAAACACTTAGTTATGACACATCTAAAATGAAATAAATAATCCGATGTTTTAAGTATTTGCAGTTTCTTTATTTTGACAATCGCAATAGTGTTTTTTTTGTCTTATTTACGAAGACAAAAGAGTCCCTGCTAGACTTGCTGCAGGCTGTTATATGTCAATATCGAGATAAAAATCACGTCAAATTCTCCTTTTAGTAGCAATTTTAACTTACTGACTGTTATTTTCATGTTCAAAGAGATGTCTTGATTTATGTAGAATTCATTTAATAATGTTAATCCATGAATATCTAAAATAGGGAACTGTTTCTAAGCTAAATATGTTGATCAAGTGACTACCAAATATCGACTGCGTAGATAAATCTCCTTTGCAGAGAGCCGTTCTTTACACTCACTTACAAATAGTTAATTATAGGTGATTTAAAATATTTATTTGGTTCGAAACAAATGACGAAAAGAACAAACTGAGATAAGACTCGTTTTAATACAAAAATTACTTTGAATGAACAATCTCTGCCTATAAAGAGAGTGTAAAAAACGACAATTATGCGAAGAAGAAACGAATCGGGTCTTTCGTACAAAATTATTTCGTCCTTGACAAATTTAAATGTGTTATTAAATTCCCTACACGCATTTTGCTTGCGATCTGCATATAGTTATGCTTCATTGACACAAGGGCGCTCATCATTATATAATTTTAAAACATGAGTAGACTAATGATTGGGAAGATTACTCATTTCATGTGTATGATCAATAATTAGTTGGCTGTGTATATGGTCAACCAGAGACATATAAACATGTATATATATGTTTATATGTCAATGGGTCAACCTACCTTAGAATGGAGATTGATCATAAACAATGAAAGGCTTTAATTATATTTCAATGAAGGACATTCACTACATTGACAAAAAAATGCAAGTTATTATACATTTTCACTTGATGTTCCAATATGCCCTTTACAGTCTCCCACATTATGCCTGAATCTCCCAAAATCTCATTTACTGCCCAGCATCTGACCCCTATTTCAGTGAAAGCCCCGTTGAAATGTTATCACATGACCAGTGAAACCACATCTGTGTCGAGACATTAATCTCAATTTTGTTGTTAGACCAGCTATTTCTCTTTTGAAACTTGTACAGAACCAAGTTTAAGTGAAGGTAGAATATGAATTGTGTCCCAATGCAAGCTTGTGAACCAGAGGAAAACAATGTGGAAAGGAAAAGTTACTTCACTTTTTCATGATACAGAAAGCTGTTCATGACTCAACTGCATATGTATATTGAAACAATCGCAGGAAAAGTAGCCATGTAATCCCCGTTTCCAACAATAAAATGAATCTGCAGGAGACAATATTGAGCATATCTTTAACCCTTTCCCACATACAGCAAATCTGCAGGAGATGACTTTGAAAACCTAGTGACAAAAACCTGAAAATATAGCTTATCTCCATCAAATATAGCTTAATTGTTAAATAAAGTTGAAAACATTGTGGCCATCATGAGCAACTCACTTTTTTGGCCACAATGTTTTCAAAAGCTGTCTGCTGCTAGTGCGTCAAAATGCGTCTGCAGGTGGAAAAGGCGTTAAAACATGGGGAGCCTCTATGAATGAAAGTTAGATAATAGAAAAGAGAAGAAAACATTGTTGGAAAACAGAAAAATTACCATTGAGCAATTTCTCTTTTTCTCATAATGTTTGACACACTGCACCTGCTGGAAACGTATTAAAATGTGTCTGCATTTGGGGAAGGGGGTTAAGCAATTAATTTCTCATATTCCTACACTGATTCACATTGAGTATTAAGAATAAATGAGGTATAACATTTTAGTAAAACATATTTAATCAATATATGTGTATTTATACACTAATAAATAATACAGTATAACTAATAAGCATATAAGAAATATCCCCACCCCCTCTCTCTCTCTCCCTCTCCCTCTCTCTCTCTCTCTCTCTCTCTCTCTCTCTCTCTCTCTCTCTCTCTCTCTCTCTCTCTCTCTCTCTCACATATCTCTCACATATCTCAATAGCTGACAGTAAACTGTTTTCTCTACAATTTTTAATAGCTTTTCGGAAATGACATGGGAGGAGAGTTATTATTAGAAAAACACAAATTTAAATGTCTTGAACATATTACAATTGTGATTATGACACATCTAAAATGAAATAAATAATCCGATGTTTTAAGTATTTGCAGTTTCTTTATTTTGACTCGCAATTGTGTTTTTTTGTCATATTTACGAAGACAAAAGAGTCCCTGCTAGATTTGCTGCAGACTGTTATGTGTCAATATCGAGATAAAAATCACGTCGAATTCTCCTTTTAGTAGCAATTTTAACTTAGTGAATGTTATTTTCATGTTCAAAGAGATGTCTTGATTTATGTAGAATTAATTTAATAATGTTAATCCATGAATATCTAAAATGGGAACTGTTTCGAAGCTAAATATGTTGATCAAGTGACTACCGAATACCGACTGCGTAGATAAATCTCCTTTGTAGAGAGACGTTCTTTACACTTACTTACAAATAGTTAATTATAGGTGATTTAAAATATGTATTTGGTTCGAAACAAATGACGAAAAGAACAAACTGAGATAAGACTCGTTTTAATATAAAAATTACTTTGAATGAACACTCTCTGCCTATAAAGAGAGTGTAAAAAAACACAATTATGCGAAGAAGAAACAAATCGGGTCTTTCGTACAAAATGATTTCGTCCTTGACAAATTTAAATGTGTTATTAAATTCCCTACACGCATTTTGCTTGCGATCTGCATATTGTTATGCTTCATTGACACAAGGGCGCTCATCATTATATAATTTTAAAACATGAGTAGACTAATGATTGGGAAAATTACTCATTTCCTGTTTATGATCAATAATTAGTTGGCTGTGTATACGGTCAACCAGAGACATATAAACATGTACATATATGTTTATATGTCAATGGGTCAACCTACCTTAGAATGGAGATTGATCATAAACAATGAAAGTCTTCAATTATATTTCAATGAAGGACATTCACACAAAAAAAATGCAAGTTATGATACATTTTCACTTGACCCCACCCCTGATGTTCCAATATGCCCTTTAGTTGATAACTGTTAACTACTATAATGTTAGTGTTATGCATAACTGCAGTATGGATTTCCGGCGACATTGATGCATTGCATCAACTTTCTCTTGTCTTCTTTCTTAAACAAATGCAATGTGCATGTCGTGAGAACACAGCCCACAGTCATATACCGGTCAGACAAACATCTTGGCAATTTAATCAAGCTATCAAGAAAATTAATAGTCTAATGACCCATGGGTAATAGCCTAAAAGCTAACTGTTTATTGTTCTTCAGATTTGAAGAAATTTCAGCCATAATGTTGACAACTGACTAATGAATACTTTTGAAACAATAGTGGCAAAAGGTTAAATTGCTCATTATGATCAATTTCTCTTTTGTCACAATGTTAACAAAAGTCTTCTGGCAGACGCAACAAAATATGTGTGCATATGGGAAAGGTTAACAAAAAGGAATCTTCTACAAGTCTTAGTTTAAAAAAAGGGAAATAATCTAAAATTATAAAGCTAATTTTCATAACCTGCCGAATTTAAAGTAAGGTCTAAGTTACAAAATGTAAGAAGCAGACAACTTTTGCAAAGATTGCGTTAAAAGAAGAAATCCCTTATAATGAGCAATTTTGTGCCACAATGTTTTCAAACCTATTCAATGATCATACTTTCATATAAAGAGATTTCCTTCATATAGACGCTTTCTGACGCCTCTGCAGCAGACGGCTTTTTGAAAACATAGTGACAAAAGAAGAAATTGCACAAAACGTGCAATTTCTCCTTTTGCCACAATGTTTTCCACTTTGTGTCATATGTAATCCATTCAATTATGGCGATTTTCTATGTTTTGACAAAATACGTTCTGCTGCAGAATTGTCGTATGAGGGAAAGGGTTAAAGAGATTTCCCATATTTTTGCCTAGATATTTTCAAATTTTGTCTGCTGTGCAGATATTTTTAATTTGAGAAATTCGTAAAAGGTTAAATCATCCTATGAAGTTAACTCATAGGCTTCTTGAGATATCGAGCGGACATGGCTTTGACCTTTCAGGCCCCTGTAATGTTGATCTTTGACCCAGTGACTCCAAAAACCATTTGAACCATCTACTCAATTAAACTAATCCTCCAATGCAATTTGAAGATTCTGGGTTCTATGGAACACATTTTTAAATGATATTGAGGTTCTAACCAAATAACTACCTACTCGAGTAAACAAACAGACTGACAGACAGACAGCGATAAAAACATTATGTATCCATGTCTTCGCCAACTGGGGGTGTGAAACATAATCAACCTGAAAGTACCCTAGTAATTGATGATTGTACTTCATATATCAGCTGCCATTAGGAGCAGAAATGGTATTTTGACCTTTAAAGGCAAAACTTTTATCTAGAAATATTAGCTTTTGAAACCACGTACCATCGTTAAAAGGGATTGATTATTATATTAGGACGGTGGAATGGATTCATCAAGATGATACAGCAGGACACTATTTAGATCAATTATGCAAAAAGATCAAACTGCTCATAATTCTGGATTTCTCATTTACTAAATGCTTCCTCCCTCTGATGTGAAAATGCTCATATGACTTTAAAGTTTCTTAGCAGAATTGTGTAACATCTGAAAGTATGTAAGGTTGAAAACTATGGAGCCTATATTGTGTCAAAAATCCAGCCTTGTATGTCTGCATGTTTAGGTTTGTCAATACTAGAAATACGTTTGTATGATGGTCAATTTACTTTTTAAACTATACTTTTCCGGTTTAACAAACTCATGTTTGCAAGTCTAGATCCTGTTTCAAAATTTCAACTGTGTATGTCTGTACGTTTTAGATAGTAACATGTTGAAATGCAGATGTATTGTTGTGAAGTTACTTTTAAACCCGTTAATTTCTAGTTAATAAATCCGTGTTTGCAAATCAAATTCCGCGAATGTACATTTTCAATTGAACAAAAAACACTTTACGAGACAAGTGTTATGAAGTCAATGTACGAATGTACAATGGAAAGTCGCGCTTTACGAATGTACAATGGAAAGTCGCGCTTTACAAAAGTCGATTTACAAAAATATTACATGTGTAGCCGATTTTGACACTCCATATATGGGCGATATACGGAAACTAACGAAGACAAATGGGCGGAGCCTATTGACGACTGTTTGCGAACTGATGATTCAACAATTTCCGTCTAATTATTAGTCAAGATCATCGAGACGCTCCATTATCGTCAACCGGAAAGTTTGTTTTGTTTGTTTGGAGTTTAACGCCGCTTTCAACAGCTTTGGTCATATCACGGCGGTCAGTGCACCTACCCATGTTTTCCTGGCTTTCCCACACCAGTACTTACACAACATTCTTTCGAAGCCACTGACTACTTTCTCACATAGATCAGAGGTGAGAGGCAATGGAAAAATCGCCCGAAAGAATGTCGCCGCAACCGGGTATCGAACCCGTGACCTCCAGATCACGAGTCAGATACGCTACCAATTGAGCTACCCGGCCGGGTCCAACCGGAAAGTAAACTTGTGATAAAATATATTTAATTAATGTTTTTTTTGTTTTTTTAAAAATAATTAACCCTTTCCCACATACAGACACTTTCTGACACTCATAGCAGATGACTTATGAAAACATTGTGGAGAAAGGAGAAATAGTTCATAATGAGCCTATTCTCATTATTTGCTACAATATTTATAGATGTTTTCAAAATATTTGTATCTTCTATGAATCATTTGTGTGCATTTTTTCAACATTATAATTAGACCCTTTCCCCACTTACAGAGGCTTTCTGTCCAGTCTGCAACAGATGATAATATTATTATGCTCAAAAGCCAAAAACAATTAATCATATTTATTTTGTTTATTTCAGATACATTTCTGTGTGGGTCCTCCACCATGAATACTCAGGATAAGAATTTCCTGGGTCCCTTCTGCCATGCAATTGGATTAACAACATGAAATAAAGCCCAGGTAACTTCAACAACATCCGACTGAATTTCCCATCCTGACCCACTTACTCATGGGACACATACTACAGTATCTCAACCTGCTCTCACACCAAGCATCAAGTGTGAACAATACACACATACTACAGTATCTCAGCCTGCTCTCACACCAAGCATCAAGTGTATATCTAGTATATGTGTGTATTGTTCACACTTAATGCGCGGTGTGAGAGCAGGTTGACATACTGCAGGATTTGTGTATTGTTCACACTTGTTTCACACCAAGCATCAAGTGTGAACAATACACACATACTACAGTATCTCAACCAAGTGTTAGGAAACCTAAGCATGGTACCACATCAATCGTAAATACCGAACTTTAACGGAAACGATAAAAAATTTACGGGAAGTATAATAAGCGGAGCGTAGGCGGGGCTTATTTAAAAATAGACTTTTAATTTTATCGTAAATCATGATGTTCTAGAAGTGTAAAGATGCGTTTGTTAAACCGGAAAATTATGGTTTAAAAAATAAATCTACCATCTACATAATCATTTCGAGATTTGACAAACCTACACATGCAGATATATACGATATACAGATATTCGACATGCGTTTGTTAAACCGGAAAAGTATAGTTGAAAAAGTAAAGTGACCATCATACAAAAGTATTTCTAGTTTTGACACACCTAAAAATGCAAATATACAAGGCTGGATTTTTGACACAGGATAGGCTCCATAGAAAACGTTTAGGGCAACTTCTCCTTTTCCTACAATCTTATCAAGTTCTGATACCTGTGTTCAAATTTGTTAGGGTGAGGTTGAGTTAGTATTATATCAGCAGCATGTAAGCATATGTCAACCTTATGCTATGGGTACTCAAGTTTTAAGGCATATGACAACCCTATGTTGTGGGTACTCCAAGTTTAGATCAGTAATAAGGAAGTAAGAATGGACCAGTTCACTCAATATTGTGTAGGCATTTTTTAACCCTTTATTGTGGGTACTCAATGTTTAAGGCATATATGACAACCCTTTGTTGTTGGTACTCAAGGTTTAAGGCATATGACAACCCTATGCTGTGGGTACTCAATGTTTAAGGCATATATGACAACCCTATGTTTTGGGTACTCAAGGTTTAAGGCATATGACAACCCTATGTTGTGGGTATTCAAGGTTTAAGGCATATGACAACCCTATGTTGTGGGTACTCAAGGTTTAAGGCATATAACAACCCTATGTTGTGGGTACTCAAGGTTTAAGGCATGTGACAACCCTATGTTGTGGGTACTCAAGGTTTAAGGCATATGACAACCCTATGTTGTCTGTACTCAATGCTTAAGGCATGTGACAACCCTATGTTGTCGGTACTCAATGCTTAAGGCATATGACAACCCTATGTTGCCGGTACTCAATGCTTAAGGCATATGACAACCCTATGTTGTCAGTACTCAATGCTTAATGCATATGACAACCCTATGTTGTGAGTATACAAGGTTTAAATAAGTAATAAGGAAGATAGTATCGACCAGTTCACTCAAAATTATGTAGGCATGTTTTAACCCTTTGTTGTGGGTACTCAAGGTTTAAGGTATATGACAACCCTATGATGTGGGTACTCAATGTTTAAGGTATATGACAACCCTATGTTGTGGGTACTCAAGGTTTAAGGTATATGACAACCCTATGTTGTGGGTACTCAAAGTTTAAGGTCTATGACAACCCTATGATGTGGGTACTCAATGTTTAAGGTATATGACAACCCTATGTTGTGGGTACTCAAGGTTTAAGGCATATGACAACTCTATGATTTGGGTACTCAAGGTTTAAGGCATATGACAACCCTATGATGTGGGTACTCAAGGTTTAAGGTATATAACAACCCATTGATGTGGGTACTCAAGGTTTAAGATATATGACAACTCTATGTTGTGGGTACTCAAGGTTTAAGGCATATGACAACCCTATGTTGTGAGTACTCAAGGTTTAAATAAGTAATAAGGAAGATAGTATCGACCAGAGTGCACTCAATAGTATGTAGGCATATTTTAACCCATTTTTGTGGGTACTCAAGGCTTAAGGCATATGACAACCCTATGTTGTGGGTACTCCAAGTTTAAATAAGGAAGTAAGAATGGACCAGATCACTCAATATTATCTAGGCATATTTTAACCCATTGTTGAAGGTTACTCAAGGTATAAGGCATATATGACAACCCTGTGTTGTTGGTCTTCAATGTATAAGGCATATGACAACCCTATATTGTGAGTACTCAAGGTTTAAATAAGTAATAAGGAAGATAGTATTGACCAGTGCACTCAATAGTATGTAGGCATATTTTAACCCATGTTTGTGGGTTCTCAAGGTTTAAGGCATATGACAACTGTATGTTGTGGGTACTCAACGTTTAAATAAGTCATAAGGAAGACAGCATCGACCAGTGCACTCAATAGTATCTAGGCATGTGACAACCCTATGTTGTGGATACTCTGAGTTTAAATAAGTAATAAGGAAGGAGGTATGGACCACATCACTCAATATTATCTAGGCATATTTTAACCCATTGTTGAGGGTTACTCAAGGTTTAAGGCATATGACAACCCTATGTTGTGGGTACTCAATGTTTAAATAAGTAATAAGGAAGGAGGTATCAACCAGTTCACTCAATATTGTATAGGCATATTTTAACCCATTGTTGTGGGTACTCAAGGTATAAGGCATATGACAACCCTATGTTGCGGGTACTCAAGGTTTAAGGCATATGACAACCCTATGTTGTGGGTACTCAAGGTTTAAATAAGTAATAAGGAAGACAGTATCGACCAGTGCACTCAATAGTATCTAGGCATGTGACAACCCTATGTTGTCTGTACTCAAGGTTTAAGGCATATGACAACCCTATGTTGTCGGTACTCAAGGTTTAAGGTATATGACAATCCTATGATGTGGGTACTCAAGGCTTAAAGCATATGACAACCCTATGTTGTTAGTATACAAGGTTTAAAGTAATAAGGAAGATAGCATCGACCAGTTCACTCAATATTATGTAGGCATATTTTAACCAATTGTTGTGGGTATTCAGCATACTGTTTGAATAGGTAAAAAGAGAGATCTTATAGACAGAGGACAATATTACTCAATCTTAATTACACATCCACAGTACATGCTAAAAAGCAAATCTGCAAATTTTAAAATTTAACAGGTTCAAAATACAGATGGAGACAATCAAATCATATAGTGGCATATCCACAGGATTATTTTGTAAGAAAGATTTTGTCTTTCAAAAAAAAATTACATTGTCCCACAATCATATCTGAAGATTGCACATTTTTATCAGTAAAAATGCCGGTTGAAAATCGTAACAGTATTCATATACAGAGAAAACCATTCCATATGGTGGCATATCGACACGCTTTTTTTGCAAAAAGGGCAGTCTTTTGAAAATCAAATTAAATTTTTTCACAATATTGTCTGATGTTTGATCAATTTTAAACCTTTTCCTGGTATACTCCTCAGTAAAAATGTATAATATTGACAAAAATGGTTCTACTTATCGATAAGGTCTAGAGAGAAATTTGAAATACTATGAAACAGGAATCTTTCTAAATGATACCTTTATCTTTTTCCACTTGCATATTACAACAAATCTGCAGCAGACAACTTTGAAAACATATGGGAAAACATATGTAAATTCTCTTTAAATGAAAGTATATTTATTGAACAGAGGCCATTTTACCTATAGCACCAATGTTTATAAAACCACCCTATAGATTTCACCCTTTTCCACAAACAAGAAATCTGTAGTAGGCGATTTTGAAAACATTAAGGCAAAATAGGAAAAAGGCCCTTTGAATGAAAGTATAGGATTTTAATAGAGCTGTGAATATTGTACCAAAAGGAGAAATTGCTCATCATGAGCTATTTCTCAAATTGCCACATTTTTTTCATAATTTGACTGCTGCAGAGGCATCAGAAACCATCTGTATGAGGGAAAGGATTAAATATCATTCTTTATAACAGACTTGAACTGTCTAACTCGAGCAATTAACCATTAAGTTTAGGTCACATTATGCTCAAGTGTATGAATTAGAGTCTTAACCCTTTCCCTCATATAGATGCTTTCTGACGCCTCTGCAGCAGACGGCTTTTAGAAAACATAGTGACAAAAGAAGAAATTGCTGAAAACAAGCAATTTCTCCTTTTGCCACAATGTTATTATAGAGATTTTCTACTTTTTGACAAAATATGTTCAAAGTCGTCTGCTGAAGAATTGTTGTATGAGGGAAAGGGTTAAACATTAATAACACAGACAGAGAAAAT
Source organism: Serripes groenlandicus (assembly GCA_031761405.1). Classification (NCBI taxonomy): domain Eukaryota; kingdom Metazoa; phylum Mollusca; class Bivalvia; order Cardiida; family Cardiidae; genus Serripes; species Serripes groenlandicus. The sequence continues at coordinate 186,871,759 of JASEVX010000001.1, forward strand.
GTATTGAAAAGAAATAGGGAAACAGTTTGGGGAAAACTAGACATTGCTAATCAAAAACAATTTCTAATTTGAATTTTGTTTGAATGACTGTGTTGTACAGATTCTGAAGTTCAAGACTTCAAGTTTAATCCTTTATAGGTTGATTCACACTCAGATATAGGTTAATTCACACTCAGATATAGGTTGATCCACACTCAGATATAGGTTGATCCACACTCAGATAAATATTGATACACACTCAGATATAGGTTGATACACACTCAGATATAGGTTGATCCACACTCAGATATAGGTTGATCCACACTCAGATAAAGGTTGATTCACACTCAGATATAGGTTGATTCACACTCAGATATAGGTTGATCCACAAAGGTTGATACACACTCAGATATAGGTTGATCCACACTCAGATAAAGGTCGATCCACACCCCAGATAAAGGTTGATCCACACTCAGATATAGGTTGATCCACACTCAGATATAGGTTGATCCACACTCAGATTTATGTTGATTCACACTCAGATATAGGTTGATCCACACTCAGATACATATTGATCCACACCCCAGATAAAGGTTGATCCACACTCAGATATAGGTTGATCCACACCCAGATAAAGGTTGATCCACACTCAGATATAGGTTGATCCACACTCAGATATAGGTTGATTCACACTCAGATTTATGTTGATCCACACTCAGATAAAGGTTGATCCACACTTATATATAGGTTGAATCACACTCAGATATAGGTTGATCCACACTCAGATATAGGTTGATCCACACTCAGATAAAGGTTGATCCACACTCGGATATAGGTTGATCCACACTCAGATATAGGTTGATCCACACATATATAGGTTGATCCACACTCAGATATAGGTTGATCCACACTCAGATATAGGTTGATCCACACTCAGATTTATGTTGACACAGCTGCAGCAGACAACAAGCACTTTCTCCTTCTGCCACAATGCGTTCAACTCTATTCAATAACAAGAGCTGTCGGAGTACAGCATGCTTGACTATTCCACCGATTATTTGATTACTGAGATAATGGACTCTAATGTAGTTGCATGCTAAACATTAACCACAATGTCTTAAAGGGTGATAATTTGCATTATATGCAGGATAGAGTTATTTAACTTGATTATTTTCATAGGACTGGTGTGATGGTTGGGAAGGGTTGTATAACGTTTCAATGAAATGCATCAAGTAGTTACTTAAGATATGGACCTCTTGACCTTATGATCCCATGACCTGTCTGAATCAAGTGCTGATCATGACCATTACCCAAACTAAGTTTCAGGGTCATAGTCATAGGCCTGAGCAATCAGTAGTTTTAAAGCAAGGAATGTTTCTGTATTGAAGGTCACAGTGCACTTGACCTTTGACCTATTGACTCCAAACTCTCTAGGCATCACCAACTTGATATGATGTATGTCCGTACCAAGTTTGAAGATCATAGGCCTAGGCGTATGTAAGCTATACGGGTAAATGCTAGCTTTCACAAAAACTTTAACCATTAACTGTTTCTTTACAGAAAGGTCACAGTGACCTTTGACCTAGTAACTCCAAACTCTCTAGGCAAAACCAACTTGAAGATCACAGGCCTAAGTGTATGTTAGTTATAAGGGTAAATGCTAGCTTGCACACAAACTTTAACCATGAACTGTTTCCATATAGAAGGTCACAGTGACCTTGACCTTTGACCTACTGACTCCAAACTGAGTAGGCATCACTAACTTGCTATGAGGTATGTCCATACCAAGTTTGAAGATCATTGGCCTAGGGTGTTATATATTTCTTGTACGAGAGGTGTTATATATTTCTTGTATTTGAGGTGTTATATATTTCTTGTATGGGAGGTGTTATATATTTCTTGTATTTGAGGTGTTATATATTTCTTGTACGAGAGGTGTTATATATTTCTTGTTTGAGAGGTGTTATATATTTCTTGTACGAGAGGTGTTATATATTTCTTGTTCGAGAGGTGTTATATATTTCTTGTACAAGTGGTGTTATATATTTCTTGTACGAGAGGTGTTATATATTTCTTGTACGAGAGGTGTTATATATTTCTTGTAAGAGAGGTGTTATATATTTCTTGTAAGAGAGGTGTTATATATTTCTTGTAAGAGAGGTGTTATATATTTCTTGTACGAGAGGTGTTATATATTTCTTGTACGAGAGGTGTTATATATTTCTTGTACGAGAGGTGTTATATATTTCTTGTACGAGGTGTTATATATTTCTTGTATTTGAGGTGTTATATATTTCTTGTACGAGAGGTGTTATATATTTCTTGTAAGAGAGGTGTTATATATTTCTTGTAAGAGAGGTGTTATATTTTCTTGTACAAGAGGTGTTATATATTTCTTGTACGAGAGGTGTTATATATTTCTTGTAAGAGAGGTGTTATATATTTCTTGTACGAGAGGTGTTATATATTTCTTGTACGAGGTGTTATATATTTCGCGTAAGAGAGGTGTTATATATTTCTTGTATTTGAGGTGTTATATATTTCTTGTATGAGAGGTGTTATATATTTCTTGTACGAGAGGTGTTATATATTTCTTGTACGAGAGGTGTTATAAATACCACAACATGTATTATATTTACATTTTATCAAAACAAATGCTTAAATTAATCTCTTTAACAAAAGTATATCAATCTACAACTTTTCGGCCAAGATGTGATTAAAAATTGTTTATAGTTTATTGCTCAAGTTTCTCTACTCTTTCATTTCACATTTGAGACAATGTTAAGGTGTTGACTTTTTTTTTTTATATCTGCATTTCAATATCTCCTATATTTAAAAGTCCATTGTCGCTGTAGCGAGTGAATTCAGCATAGGCTCTCTGGGTGTTATATATTTTACATTTTGTCTTTGATGTACTGAATAGTGTTATTTGCTGTGTGGTCTGATGCAGAATTTTGATGAAACACCATGTCCTTTCCCTCATATGACAATTCTGCGGCAGACGGCTTTGAACATATTTTGTCAAAAAATATAAAATCTCAACAATTGAATGAAAAAGTGGAAAACATTGTTACAAAATGAGAAATTGCTCGTTTTAAGCAATTTCTTCTTTTGTCACTATGTTTTCAAAAAGCCGTCCGCTGTAGAGGCATCAGAAAGCATCTATATGAGGGAAAGGGTTAAGTTCCATCATTAAATCTGTTGACAACGGTACAACTGAACTGATAATCATTGACAAAGGCACAAACGGTAAATCAAAGTACTTTCATGAAACAGATGACACCTAATGAACTAGAATTTATGTCTATCATCCTGACTCTTTCTCAAAAGGCAGACCCTTCTTCTGCTATAACTTCCTCCTTGGTGCAACATTGCCTCATTAGAAACAACATAACTTTCCAAATACTGTTTTGCAGTTGCATATACAGATTTCGAGATATTTGTTTGTGATTAATGATTTGCCTTGTATTTAGCTGATGAACACCACACGTTTCTCTGCTAGAAATATTTTCAAAATGATGCATCTGACCGTTCTGATGGACGCATCCAACTTTGTTGTCATCTCTTGTTTGGTCAGTGGATAGGTCATAGCTATTACGGAATTGATATGCTTAAAAAAATAAGTAAAATAGCAACTGTTTTCCCTTACAAACCTTTATGAACTGATGTTTGATTCTAATTAGACTGTAGTATGAGAAAGCTTTCATATTTTAATTATTTAAATAAAGTAGTTTTACCCTGCTCGGTAGGTACCGATTAAGGTACTGCGAGAAATAACTGGAACGAATCGGATGTTCTCGATTTCTTAATTGGATACAGTCGTGAGATCAAGTGAAATGAATCACAACTAAATTATACCTATTTAAATGTTGGTGTCCAATACAAACATTTAGGGGATAAAATGTACACAAGTCAACTGTTATAAAAACACACTCAGTTCATTGAGGCACAGATACAAAATAAGTATATTTATCTACATCCTCGGTACCCAGGCTATTCATAAAATATATGATACCTTAGGCAAATTGGCTAGCGAAATTTGTTAAGCATGCACCATGATTTCCTCCGTAACTACATTGTAATTTTCATATTGTATGAGGTTTGTGTCATACGGCCAATCAAGGGCTTTCACCTCATAAATTATTTATGAGTACACAATTTTTACAGCCAATTTGCCCAGGGTATCATTTATTTTATGAATAGCCTGGTTACTGAGGATAGCTAGTGTTAAAGCATTATACAATTATGCTGCTTATGGGATATAGATGATTTCAGGTATGTGACAGAAAACTAACAAGCTCTTATTTCCTAATAGTGAAGACCCTGATCATACTGCATACGTACATCCTGATCAGGATCTTCACTATTATGAAATAAGAGAATGTTACTTGCTTGTGACATACCAGAATTCATCTAATAAACAGCATAATTAGTTTAGCAACAGATAAACATTTACTTGACCGCCTCGATGGTGTAGTGGTAAAGCATCCACCTCGGTGAGGGAGGTCATAGGTTTGATCCCTGGTCGGGTCATACCACAATAAAAATGGTATTAATGGCTGCTTTAATGGCTGCTTCAATGGCGCTGAGGGTTGCAGGGTTAGCATTACAACTGACTGGCTGATGTCAGGATAAATGGACCAGTAGTACTGGTAACTTACCCAGGAAACTCCGTGATATAACATAAAAATGTTGAAAGCGGCGTTTAACATCAAACAATAAACATTTACTTACTTTGTAACTTAAGATGATTTCAGGTATGTCACAGAAAACTATGGAAATTAGATAGTATTAGTTTTCTGTGACTTACCAAATCATATTATTTTACATAAACAGGAATTATATTACTTTAAAAAGCACTATAAATGCCTCATTGAACTGAGTGTGTTTTTATAACAGTTATGTACATTTTATCTCACCACGGTTTGTATTGGACACCCAACCTTTAAATAGGTCTAATATAGTTTTGTTTATGCAAAGATGTTCCGCTAGAGGGCAGGCAGATATGCTTCAGTGAAAAATGTCTGTATGCAATTTTACGATTCTAACCGACATAATTATTTGCGATACATTTCCGGAATGAAAATGTATATGAACGGCTTTGTTTATAAAATCATAAAATCTTGGAGAAAAGTAAATATCGTGAGTGTGTGCTCTTGTGTAACTTGTTTGTGGTTAATCCCATACCCTTTCAGCTTCTTATTTTTAGAAAAATTGATTTGAACTTTTTTTTACATGAATCAAATTCTTCTCTCTTGAAAAAAGTGTCACTTTTATCACTGCGAAAATTACTATATTGCGCGTTTTTGAATCTGGCGTGAATTTCACTGTGACTGACGGCAGATCACATGGCTCCATGTTTTTGAATCTGAGGTGGATTTCACTGTGACCGACGGAAGATCACATGGCTGCATGTTTTTTAATCTGAGGCGGATTTCACTGTGACCAATGGCAGATCCCATGGCTCCATGTTTTTGAATATGGGGTGGATTTCACTGTGACCGAGGGTAGATCGCATGGCTCCATGTTTTTAAATTTGGGGTGGATTTCACTGTGACCGATGGCAGATCGCATGGCTCCATGTTTTTTGAATCTTGGGTGGATTTCACTGTGACCAATGGCAGATAGCATGGCACCATGTTTTTGAATATGGGGTGGATTTCACTGTGACCGAGGGCAGATCGCATAGCTCCATGTTTTTGAATCTTGGGTGGATTTCCTTGTGACCTACGGCAGATCGCATGGCTCCATGTTTTTGAATCTTGGATGGATTTCACTGTGACCTACGGCAGATAGCATGGCTCCATGTTTTTGAATCTTGAGTGGATTTCACTGTGACCTACGGCAGATCGCATGGCTCCATGTTTTTGAATCTTGGGCGGATTTTACTGTGACCAATAGCAGATCGCATGGCTCCATGTTTTTGAATCTTGGGTGGATTTCACTGTGACCTATGGCAGATCGCATGGCTCCATGTTTTTGAATCTTGGGTGGATTTCACTGTGACCTACGGCAGATCACATGGCTCCATATTTTTGAATCTTGGGCGGATTTTACTGTGACCAATGGCAGATCGCATGGCTCCATTTTTTTAAATCTTGGGCGGATTCCACTGTGACCAATGGCAGATCCCATAGCTCCATGTTTTTGAATCTTGGGTGGATTTCACTGTGACCTACGGCAGATAGCATGGCTCCATGTTTTTGAATCTTGGGCGGATTTCACTGTGACCAATGCCAGATCCCATGGCTCCATGTTTTTGAATATGGGGTGGATTTCACTGTGACCGATGACAGATCGCATGGCTCCATGTTTTGAATCTTAGGCGGATTTCACTGTGACCTACGGCAGATAGCATGGCTCCATGCTTTTGAATCTTGGGTGGATTTCGCTGTGACTGAGGGCAGATCGCATGGCTCCATGTTTTTAAATTTGGGGTGGATTTCACTGTGACCGACGGCAGATCGCATGGCTCCATGTTTTTGAATCTTGGGTGGATTTCACTGTGACCTACGGCAGATGGCATGGCTCCATGCTTTTGAATCTTGGGTGGATTTCACTGTGACCTACTGCAGATGGCATGGCTCCATGCTTTTGAATCTTGGGTGGATTTCGCTGTGACTGAGGGCAGATCGCATGGCTCCATGTTTTTAAATTTGGGGTGGATTTCACTGTGACCGACGCCAGATCGCATGGCTCCATGTTTTTGAATCTTGGGTGGATTTCACTGTGACCTATGGCAGATCGCATGGCTCCATGTTTTTGAATCTTGGGTGGATTTCACCGTGACCTACGGCAGATTGCATGGCTCCATGTTTTTAAATCTTGGGTGGATTTCACTTTGACCGACGGCAGATTGCATGGCTCCATGTTTTTGACATATATTACTGAAAGTCTCCAGAGAAATGGTGTATCCATTGTCCTGTCACCACTTTCTTGATGTTCCTATAGAAGTACTTATACTTCAAAAGTCCTAGTACAATGCCCTCTACAAAATCAATAATTTTACCTTGAACAATATTGCATAAACAATAATAAGTGGATGCATATCATAAAAGGTACATCACCCTATACAGTTGAATAGAGAAATTTAAAATCAATCCTGCTAGCACGGTGGAATTGAATATTTTGTTCTGTTCAAATACGTATATGTTGAATACTCTCGTAAGCGAGAAAGGTTTAATGTACATGACTTATTTGGTATGTATCATTTAAAGGTAAGATTGGATCTCAGATTTTGCCAACATACTAATTTAAAAGTTTAGAAATGGTAGTATTAAAATAAATTCCATCTAGGCACCCAGGGGAACAGGTGTGATGCCAGCATAAACTTATGGAAGGTACGTACTTGCCATTTGCTCAGCAAATACAGTTAACTCTTTCCCTCATATAGATGCTTTCTGATGCCTCTGCAGCTTTTTGAAAACATAGTGACAAAAGGAGAAATTGCTCAAAACAAGCAATTTCTCCTTTTGCCACAATGTTTTCCACTTTTAGTCATAGGTTATCCATTCAATTATAGAGATTTTCGATTTTTTTACTATGTTCAAAGTCGTCTGCTGCAGAATTGTTGTATGAGGGAAAGGGTTAATTAAACAAGTAAAATACTAATGACAGTGGAGTACACCCAATATGAATCCTATTTAGTATTATTCAATCCGTTTTTTAGAAGTTTCTGCAGCAGAGGACTTTTTAAAACATTATTCGAAAGGGAGAAATTGCATAAAAGCATATTCTCCTTTTTCAATAGTTTTCAATGCTGAAATTAATTTATGCTTTTATAATTACAGATGTAACAATTTTCACAGTAGATGATTAAAAAATATGACAACAGGATAACTTTAGGTTAAACTTTGCAATGCATTACAAACATCATAGCTTTGACCAAATTAAAAACCTTATGAACCAAAAAAATTCAATGACACAAAGGGTTAATACCTCTTTTTATGCAAAATAGAAAATATCTTAAAAATATGAAATGTCTAACATTTTCATGTAATTTGAATAATTGGTTTCATTTGGTATTGATAGTAGGCATTAAGACAAATTATACCAATCCTTCTAACCGCAAACCTCAGATGAATGTTGAATGTCATCTACTTGTAACACATTTCAGGAAATGCACTAAAATATATTTTATTTCAATTTTTTTTTTTTACATAAAATGTAAAACAAGCTTTGTTAACTTGTATTAATCACTTTTGAATTAAATTTTTCCCACATACAACACATCTGCAGCAGACATCTGAAGCATTTTTTAATTCTACTTGGAAAATCAACTCATACAGTTTATAGAATCTGCTTTCTCACGTACATCAAATCTGCAGCTGATGTTCATTCAAAATTCACATGGTAAATTGCTATCTATATTGAAAGTACATTCCAGTGAAATTATTTTGAAATTGATCCATTGGTTTAGGAGGAGAAGTTGTTTATAAGAAATTACAAATAGTGGATTGTAAGGTCAAACTGTGCTATATATTATCAAAAAGTGGATTGTGAGGTCAGATTCTGCCATTAGGGTCAACTCACATGCCATTTCTATGAAGATAATAAACATGTGAATGAAGTGTGTTGTCATTTTTTATCATAGATTATAATTGATACACCAAACATATCTATTGATCTATACATAAGTAACATCAATAAAGGGGTACAAAACAGACTTTTATATTAATAGATTTTGACCGGTCATCTAAATTGAACAAAAGAATGGTTGATTATAGGAATACAGATAAGCTTAGATTATTAAATGCGTAACCCTTGGTTATCATCTGTGGTTGTACATTGTATTGCATACAACAACAACAACTTACTGGACAACCATGAGTTACAACCCACAAATAGAGTTCAAAATAAACGTACCATAACAAGAAAAGTTACTTTTTACTAGATTCATTTAACCCTTTCCCACATGCATCAAATCTGCAGCAGACGACAACTTGACAACATTAAGAATTGGAAAAATTGTGGCAAGAGGAGAAACGCCTAGTCATGAGCAATTTTTCGTCTTGACACAATGTTTTCAAAAGCTGTCTGATGCAGATGCATCAAAATGCGTCTACAAGTGGGAAAGGATCATACTTGTGTATAATATTTATTAATAGTTAAGCTGTCATTTTACATTGTGACAGCATTTCTTACAACTTAAAACATGATGGCTTCCTCATCTCACTTGACCTATTCTAAGTATTACGAGAAAGTCACATGTCTTGTCCGGGTGGACACAACAGGTGAATTCCTCGTAATATTGGTGAGCAATTTCCTTTTTCCAAAATTCTCTAGTAATAAAAAGTTATCCTCTCTAAGGTATATTATGTCTTCTTGATCGGAGAAAGGGTAAACATACTAGTATATAGGAATATCTAACGTCTTCTTGATCGGAGAAAGGGTAAACATAATATAGAAATATCTCATGTCTCATATATTGAAAAATTTAATGTCTTCTGGATCGGAGAAAGGTAAACGTATTTAGGAATATCTCATGTCTTCTTGATCGGAGAAAGGGTAAACATATACTGTACAAAAAAAGAAACTTCCGCTAAGTTTGCTTGAGTATAACTGGATGAAAACAAATATGGGGAGTCATTGTTATATTATGCTTTTAAAGAGTGTTCCATGATGCAACGTTTCATTCAAAAATGATGGCCAAAGGTTAACAGAATTTGGGTGGAAATTTGACCAAGTGAGGTAGGGGTTAAAAACAAAAATAACACTTAATAGCGGGTGTGACCACCTCTTGCGTTGACCACTGCATTGCATCGCCGGCGCATAGAATTCACTATATTGTTGATTTCTACCTGTGGAATATTGTTCCATTCCTGAATGAGCGCTTGACGAAGTTCGTTGACGTTAGCAGGTGGGTTGGGACGACGCCTCACTCGTCTGTCCAGAATATCCCAGGCGTGCTCGATTGGGTTGAGATCAGGACTTTTAGCGGGCCAGTCATCAATGAAATCAATGTTATTTGTAATAAGAAAATTTACAGTGTCTCTAGCTGTGTGAGATGTGGCATTATCATGCTGAAAAATCTAGATGTTGGCGTTGTTATGGACAATGACGTGATGAGCGAGAATGTCATCGCGGTAACGTTGAGCATTTAAATTGCCATTAATGACGACTATTGGTGAACGATAACCATGGGCAATGGCTGCCCAAACCATGACAGAACCGCCACCCCCAAAACGATCTCGTTCAAGTACACAACAGTCAGCATAGCGTTCATTTCTTCTACGGTAGACGCGCACCCTGCCATCAGCACGATGTGAACAAAATCTGGATTCATCCGATAAAAGAACGGTATTCCAGTGTCGTCGTATCCAACGAGTGTGTAAACGTGCCCAATTAAGACGATTTACACAATGACGTTGTGTTTAAATGCAACCGACGTAAGGAAGTCGTCCGTGTAAACCGTTCCCCCGCATTACAAACAGTTTGTCCACTGATTCGGTTATTATGAAGTCCAGGTGTGTTAGCAGCAGTAGCAGTGTCAGTTTGGAATCGATTGCGCAAATGAACGTTCATTATATAGCGGTATTGACCACACGTTGTAACACGCGGACGTCCATTACGTGGCAAGTCATTGTTGCATCCTGTCGTTCAAAACCGGGAGCGAAGATTTCGTATCGCTCGACTATAACTCCAAACATGCCTTGCAACGTATTCTGTCGACATGCCAGCATCAAGCATGCCAATCGCACGTTCGCGTAAATTATTGGGTATTCTTGGCATACTTAAAATGCTACAATGTAAAAAATGTTATTTTTTTTACAAATTTTGAAGCGTTTTCGTTCACTTGACAACAATGTCAGTAAGACAAGCAAAACAAATTGACCGAATACCACACGGGACATGTTGAACAAATTATTAATGTACAAATCAAGTTTCACGTTGTTGACGAATAACAGTGCAAATAAAATCGATAAAATTCATAACACAGGTCAAGGATAATATTACTTGTCTACTAACTTTACACAATTATTTCTTTAACACAACAAACACTATGTGTACAAATCGGAAGTTTCTTTTTTTGTTCAGTATAAATGGGAATATCTCATGTCTTCTTGATCAGGGAAAGGGTAAACATATATAAGAATATCTCATGTCTTCATGATCAGAGAAAGGGTTAGAACATCATGTAATTGACAATCTGAGTGGAACGTGATTGGATCGTGAGCTTGATTGGAACAAAGTTGGAACGCTTTATGAGCGGAACGGAATTTTGCGCTCTGAACGAAACAATCATAATGAATGAAAAAATCCAATCACATGAATGCTTCGCTCAATCTGAGCGGAACGGAAAAAAGCAATCCTAATGGTTTGATTGAGTGAACGCTTTATGTGCGGAATGGAATGTGAGTGGAGCGGAATGGAGCGGAGCGTGAACGGTAAATTTGACAATTTCAAGATGTTCTTAACTGTATTTCATGTCTTCTTGATCAGGGATAAGGGTAACATATTTAGGAATATATCATGTCTTCTTGATTGCAGAAAGGGTAAACATATATAGAAGTATCTCATGTCTTCTTGATCAGAGAAAGGGTACACCTAATGGGACATAAAACCGCAAGTATCCAATATACCTTTTACAAGTTATACATGAAATCAATTTGTTATCACTTGTAAAACACAGAATTGATCAAAAATATGTCATGTCTCCCAGGATATATGTAAGACACTTCAATTATAACTGTTATTTGATAATTATACCCCCAAAAAACAAAGTTTTGGGGGGGTATATAGGAGTCACTGTGTCGGTCGGTCGGTCGGTATGTCGGTCGGTCGGTCGGTCGGTCGGTCGGAAGCCATATTTTGTCCGGACCATATCTTAACAATGCAACATAGGATTTGAACGAAACTTCATAGGATGATACAACACATTGAGAGGAAGTGCGGTGTACAGGAACCATAACTCTATTTTATCTAAATACAAAGTTATTGCCCTTTGTTACTTTTTCTTATTCGTAGAGTCTTGTCCGGAGCATAACTTTAAAACTAATTGTTGGAATTTAATAAAACTTCATAGGATGATACAACACATTGAGAGGAAGTGCAGTGTATAGGAACCATAACTCTATTTAATCTAAATAAAGAGTTATTGCCCTTTGTTACTTTTTCTTGTCCGGAGAATTACTTAATAACTAACAGATGGAATCTAATAAAACTGCATACAATGGTAGAGCATAATCAGAGGAAGTGCAGTGTACAAGAACCATAACTCTAATTTACATAATTACAGAGTTATTGCCCTTTGTTACTTTTTCTTATTCGTAGAGTCTTGTCCAGAGCATAACTTTAAAACTGATTCTTGGAATTTATTAAAACTTCATAGGATGATACCACACATTGAGAGGAAGTGCAGTGTACAGGAACCATAACTCTATTTAATCTAAATACCGAGTTATTGCCCTTTGTTACTTTTTCTTGTCCGGAGAATTACTTAATAACTAACAGATGGAATCTAATAAAACTGCATACAATGGTAGAGCATAATCAGAGGAAGTGCAGTGTACAAGAACCATAACTCTAATTTACATAATTACAGAGTTATTGCCCTTTGTTACTTTTTCTTATTCGTAGAGTCTTGTCCAGAGCATAACTTTAAAACAAATTGTTGGAATTTAATTAAACTTCATAGGATGATACAACACATTGAGAGGAAGTGCGGTGTACAGGAACCATAACTCTATTTTATCTAAATACAGAGTTATTGCCCTTTGTTACTTTTTCTTGTCCGTAGAATTACTTAATAACTAATAGATGGAATCTAATAAAACTACATACAAGAGAAAGTTGATGCAAGGCATCAATGTCGCCGGAAAAGACTGCATTGATTTATTTATGTATTCTTGACTTTCCTTAGTCTATTCAAACATTAGGAACGTAGTAATGAAAACATTTGCTTATAAATTTTATATACATACCTATACATTAGGGTATCTATAAAAAATTAACGAAATGTGTACACATTTATCTGGCTTAAATTTAATTTTGCTGTTGTTACTTATTTAAATAATAGTATTCATTCATATAATTTCAATGTTTGTCAATCTTATTCGAATCACAAGGTAAATATCCTGGTATTGCTTTAAAGGGAGGTAATTTGAAGAAAACAAAAGTCTTCAAAAGGAGAAATATATCAGCATTACCGTCTACAGTTTAAATTGTTCTATTGTTTGTGGATTTAAAAATGTTCTTTTTTTCTTATTTCTACATGTACAACGAAATATTGCGGCTTCTCTTTGACGCTTTGCGTCAAACATTCGTCTTGTACTTGTCTAAAATAAAATAATATCACTCGCTTTTTCATATCGAAATGCGCATGCGCGAAAATCGATGTTAAAGGTCACGAAACTACACAACAGAATAGGGTCTATATTTAGCTTAGAAACAGTTCCTACTTTAGATATTCATGGATTAACATTATTAAATGAATTCTACACAAATCAAGACATCTCTTTGAACATGAAAACAACATTTAGTAAGTTAAAATTGCTATTAAAAGGAGAATCCGAAATTGACCTCAATGATGACACATAAGAGTCTGCATTAGGGGGTGTTGGTTCACGTCTTGAAGGGACCACTTTTGTCTTCGTAAATAAGACAAAAAACTTAAATGCGAGTGAAATAAAAAAACTGCAAACATTAAAAAATCGGAATATTTATTTCATTTTAGATGTGTCATTTATTAGTGTTCGTAAACAACCACAATTGTAATATGTTCAAATCATCTAGATTTGTTTCTTTCTAATAATAAGCCGCCCTCCCATGTGATTTCCGAAAAGCTATTAAAAATAGAAGTCGCGGGCTTCTGCCCGGCGACTAATAATGGTAGAGCATAATCAGAGGAAGTGCAGTGTACAAGAAACATAACTCTACTTTACATAATAACAGAGTTATTGCCGTTTGTTACTTTTTCATATTCGTAGAGTCTTGTCCGGAGCATAACTTTAAAACTAATTGTTGGAATTTAATAAAACTTCATAGGATGATACAACACATTGAGAGAAAGTGCAGTGTACAGAAACCATAACTCTATTTAATCTAAATACAGAGTTATTGCCCTTTGTTACTTTTTCTTGTTTACAGAGTTATGGCCCTTTTGTTGGTCGGTCGTAAACCATATTTTGAGTCAAGGTGCTGTTTTGGGGGTATTTATCATCTTCAGTGATATTTCTAGTTTTCAACTCTCCAGGCTAAATCAAACTTTCTACTCTCCAGGCCAAATCAAACTTTCTACTCTCCAGGCTAAATCAAACTTTCTACTCTCCAGGCTAAATCAAACTTTCTACTCTCCAGGCCAAATCAAACTTTCTACTCTCCAGGCCAAATCAAACTTTCTACTCTCCAGGCCAAATCAAACTTTCTACTCTCCAGGCCAAATCAAACTTTCTACTCTCCAGGCTAAATCAAACTTTCTACTCTCCAGGCCAAATCAAACTTTCTACTCTCCAGGCCAAATCAAACTTTCTACTCTCCAGGCTAAATCAAACTTTCTACTCTCCAGGCCAAATCAAACTTTCTACTCTCCAGGCTAAATCAAACTTTCTACTCTCCAGGCTTAATCAAACTTTCTACGCTCCAGGCCAAATCAAACTTTCTACTCTCCAGGCCAAATCAAACTTTCTACTCTCCAGGCCAAATCAAACTTTCTACTCTCCAGGCCAAATCAAACTTTCTACTCTCCAGGCCAAATCAAACTTTCTACTCTCCAGGCCAAACCAAACTTTCTACTCTCCAGGCCAAATCAAACTTTCTACTCTCCAGACTAAATCAAACTTTTTACTCTCCAGGCCAAATCAAACTTTCTAATCTCCAGGCCAAATCAATCTTTCTACTCTCCAGGCTAAATCAAACTTTCTACGCTCCAGGCTAAATCAAACTTTCTACGCTCCAGGCTAAATCAAACTTTCTACTCTCCAGGCCAAATCAAACTTTCTACTCTCCAGGCCAAATCAAACATTTAAATGAAAATATGGGAACTCTCTATAAATCAAATTAAAACTGCAGAATAGAGATGAAAACATTGTGGAAAAAAGAAGAATTTGCTCATAAAAACAATTTCTCCTTTTGCCACAATGTTTTCAAAGGTTTTGCTGAACGTGCCACTAAAAGTGTCTATATGTGGGACAGGGTTATACGTAACCCAAAATAGAATCACACATGGTTAACCATTTTGATGAAGCCTGTGTCACCAATATAGAGCCATTATAATGAGCAATTTCTTCCTTCTGTCACAATGTATTTAAACTCCATATAATAATTGAACATTTAATTTTAGAGATTTTCATTATTTTGGCCTAGATATTTTCAAAGTCATTTGATGCAGATTTTAATGTATTTGAGAAAGGGTTAACCCTTTCCCTCATATAAACGCTTTCGGACGCCTCTGCATTTTGAAAACATAGTGACAAAAGAAGATAGTGACAAAAGAAGAAATTGCACAAAACGTGCAATTTCTCCTTTTGCCACAATGTTTTCCACTTTTAGTCATAGGTTATCCATTCAATTATGGAGATTTTCTATGTTTTGACAAAATACGTTCAAAGTCGTCTGCTGCAGAATTGTCGTATGAGAGAAAGGGTTAAATGAATACAAACAAAGCACTGCCGCCTACACTGAATAAAACTGAAAAGGAATAAAGTTTCTAAACAGTTATGAAAAATCAATACGGTACTCTTTAATTCTTTACCAGTTCCAGCCAACTTATGACACATCATGCAGCAGACAACTTTGCAGGAAAAATGCTCAAAATGAAATTCTCCTTTTCTCACAATGATTTCAGCATGTTTTGCAGAAGATGGGGAAATGAAATACTAGATTAATGATACATATATAACAATTTGTGTCATCTATGAAAAACGGAGCTACCCTTTCCCACTTACAACAAACTGCAGCAGACAACTTTGAAAACATCTAGGCAAAAATTTGGAAGATCTCCAAAAATGAAATTATACTTTTTGAATGGAGTTGAAAACATTTTGGTATCAGGAGAAATTGCTCATCATGAGTTGTCTGCTGCAGATGCGTCAAAATGTGTGTGCATGTTAGAAGGTTAAAACATTATTCCTGTTACATGTATATCAAACTGTTGATAAATCTGCATCAGCCGACTAAGGATTATTGTTTGACTTGGGGGAGAAGCGTTGAGTCATCCATGTTATTCACAGAGTTCAACCTTATAGACCCTTTCTCACAACCATGAATACACTTTAATTGTTTTCATTCAAAGAAGGAAACAATAATATTTGTGTCACAGAATCTTTTTATTCAGAGGACCACCAGTAGATAAGGATTCAATATCTCTCTTAATGCTCAACCCAACTCTTTTTTGTGGGTACTCAAAAGAATCGTCTCGGTTGGGTACTCAAAATTTGTCTCCGTGAGAGGACAAGGATTTTAGAACATGAAAAATACCCCTTAACCCTTTCCCTCATATAGATGCTTTCTGACGCCTCTGCAGCAGACGGCTTTTTGAAAACATAGTGACAAAAGAAGAAATTGCACAAAACGTGCAATTTCTCCTTTTGCCACAATGTTTTCCACTCTTTGTCATAGGTTATCCATTCAATTATGGAGATTTTCCATTTTTTGACAAAATACATTCAAAGTCGTCTGCTGCAGAATTGTCGTTAAGGGAAAGGGTTATCTAGAGCTCAGGAGCCTCCTGGTGATCAATATTCTACTTTCCAATATAGTTTAACCGTTTCCATCATACGACAATTCTGCAGCAGACGCCTTTGAACATATTTTCTCAAACAAAATAGAAAATCTCTAATTGAATGGATAACCTATGACTAAAAACTAAAAACATTGTGTCAAAAGGAGAAATTGCTTGTTTTGAGCAATTTCTTCTTTTGTCACTGTTTTCAAAAAGCTGTCTGCTGCAGAGAGGCGTCAGAAAGCATCTATATGAGGGAAAGGGTTAAAGATGATGCAAAGATTTGCTGCAGATTTGTTGAACTGTGTTCCACCAAGCGAGATGAGTATATTTATGTAAACTATCTTCAAAACATGTTTTTGCTTTACCCTTTCCCACATACAACAAATCTGCAGCAGGAGACTTTGAAAACGTCAAGGCAAAAGCACAGAAAATCCTTTTAACGAAAGAACAATAATTGAATAGATTTGAAAACACGCATGCTTGTTTTGAGCAATTTCTTCTTTTGTCGCCTTGTTTTCAAAAAGCTGTTTGCTGCAGAGGCATCAGAAAGCGTCTATATGAGGGAAAGGGTTAAGAAGAAAGGCACAGATTAACCCTTTCAAACATAAAAAAAATCTTCAATCGACAAAAATATGGAAAATTTCTATTAATAAAAGTATAATTATTGAATTGAAATGACAGCATTATGGCAAATGGTGGAATGACTCATCATGAGAAATTTCTGCTTTTGCCAAAATGTTTTAGAAAGTCGGCCTGAGCAGATGTGTCAAAATACTACTACATGTGGAAAAAAGCTATTATATTATTTTGTCAGGAATATTTACAACTTGATTGTAAATGAAAAACTATGACTTTTTGTCCAAATAAGATGTTGTACTCGTCCCTCATACAGACAACATTTAACACCTCTGTAATAGAGGGAAAATGTTTTTTTCCTTTTTCCAAGATGTTTTCTAATCTGATGTTTTTCCAATTTTCTAGATAGTATATTGTTTTTCTGAGATGTTTTAAAAGATGAGACATTTAAACAAGGGTCATATCAGGTAAATGGTTAACCCTTCCCTCATACAACAATTCTGCAGCAGACGACTTTGAACATATTTAGTCAAAAAATAGAAAATCTCTATAATTGAATGGATAACCTATGACTAAAAGTGGAAAACATTGTGGCAATATGAGGGAAAGTGTTAATATATATACATTCATTGCACTGAATGAGTTTGGCTATATCAACCTTAAGATTGCTTTACCTTATTGAGAAAATCAGAAACTTCTTGGGGTCAAATATATATTTATTCAAAAGTACATAATATATATTGAAGAAAACAACAGACCAACAGACAAAATGAGAAATGTTATAAATTGACATTTCTGAACAGTGTTACTAAGGTTCGGGATATGGACAATCATCCCCCTGGAATATTTAAACCCCTTCGGATAAAACCCCATTATGATCTTTACCCACTGGATAATAACCCCAAGTTCCCCCTTGGTGATAATAATATATCTATGCAGTTATTTCGATAACCGTATATTAATTGTATTTGAATGAGATGTGCAAAACTCCAAGTCATTTGTCTTGATTTTCTGAATTGCTTGATTGATTGATTGGGGTTTATCGCCGTTTTTAACAATTTCTCAGTTATATCACGGCGGCCAGTTCACCTAATCATGCATTTCCTGGTTTTCTCACACCAGTACTCCACACAACAATCTTCCCAAGCAACTGACTACTTTTCCATTGGTTGAAGACGAATGACGCATATCACAATGACTTTTGCTGAAAGAGATGTTTTTAATTATCCAAAATAAGAAAGAATCAATACAACATAATATATGCAATCTAATGACAACTTTTTATCCAATGGGTAAAACTCCTAAGTCGAAATTATCCCAGGGGGTAATGATCCTATGGGTAATGATATCCTATGGGTAATGATATTCTAGGGGGTAATGATCCTATGGGTAATGATATTCTAGGGGGTAAATATCCCAGGGGGTAATGATCCTATGGGTAATGATATCCTAGGGGGTAAATATCCCAGGGGGTAATGATCCTATGGGTAATGATATTCTAGGGGGTAAATATCCCAGGGGGTAATGATCCTATGGGTAATGATATTCTAGGGGGTAAACATCCAAGGGGGTATTATCCTATGGATCATGATATCCTAGGGGGTAATTATCCAAGGGGGGTATTATCCTATGGGTCATGATATCCCAGGGGGTAATGACCCTAGGGGGTAACAATCCTAGGGGATAAATTTCCCAAGGGGTATTATCCTACACTCTGTTAGACAATTTTTGTGTAAACACAGCATAGAGTTTGGTTGAGTATTAAAATATATGGAGTGGGGCTAAGATCAGTTCACTTCCCATTTCTAGTTGTTGCCACAAGTATTTCTAGAGATTTCTGAGGATATCTGCATCAGAAAGAGTTAACATGTGGGAAATGGTTAATTTTAAAATATGCCAGACATAATAAGTAAGGATGCAAACCCCATCCAAGAACATTTTAGATACAAAAATTGAAATTCTAATCTTTTATTCAAATTCGCAAAAAAAATTGGGACGAAGAAATTGCTTATTTTGAGCAATTACTCCTTATTCTATAATGTTTCCACAAAAGTTGTCTGCTGCATCAAATGTTTTCAGTATAAGGAATAACGATAAAAGGACAAACAAAAGTCTATATGGTTTAAACCATTTTCCACATACAGAGGAATTTTGATGTGTATGCAACTTTTGGAAACATTGTGGCGAAAGGAGAAATTGTTTAGGTGTACATATGTTTCTCCCTTGGCATGTTTTTTCAAAGTCAACTGCTGCATCCTGCATTTTCATTCTATGTGAGAAAAAGTTGACATAAAATTGCATCATTAGATATAATATATCATAATACTTTAACCCTTTCCCTCATATAGACGCTTTCTGACGCCTCTGCAGCAGACAGCTTTTTGAAAATGTTACAGTGACAAAAGAAGAAATTGCTTAAAACGAGCAATTTCTCCTTTTGCCACAATGTTTTCCACTTTTAGTCATAGGTTAACCATTCAACTATAGAGATTTTCTATTTTTGTACAAAATATGTTTAAAGTTGTCTGCTTTAGAATTGTCGTATCAGGGAAAGGGTTAAAGGTTGAACTAGATTGAAACAGAAGTCATTTTATTTTTCAATTCTATTTCACAAGATTGTTTCAGTGTTTGTAACAAGAGGACCATGATGACTCGCGATCACTCCCCTGAGTTATGCTAACCACAAAGTCAATAACAATAACTTATTTTTCGGTTATTTAAGCTAATATTAGTGTTAACAAGCTTGTTTTGGACCGAACATGACCCCTCATTTGGCCTAGATATCATCAAGACAATTATTTTGAAAACATTTCAACACATTCAACTTAAAATGTCACTATGTTTTCAAAAAGCTGCATGATGCAGAGGCGTCAGAAAGCATCTGTTTGAGGGAAAGAGGACCATGATGATTCTAGATCGCTTCCCTGAGTTGTGCCAACCACAAAGTCAATCACAATAACTCAACAGTAAGCTTATAATAGTGTTAACAAGATTTCTCCCTCAATTTAGCCTAGTGACCTTGTTTTGGTCCCAACATGACCCCTAATCAAATTTGGCCTAGATATCATCAAGACAATAATTTTGAAAACATTTCAACACATTCAACTTAAAATGCGGCTTCCAGAATTTTCAAAATATTTCCTTTCAATTTGACCTTGTGACCTAGTTTTTGACCTCACATGACACAGTTTTGACCTTAGCTATGATTTGATTGAGATGTATCTTCCTATAAACTTTCCTTAAGATTGGATGCAAAATGTTACCTGTAGAGTATTCACAAGGCAATTGTTGAGGACGCACAACAGGTGACACACGGCAGACGGACAAAATGTGATCACAATAGCTCACCTTCAGAACTTCCTGCTCAGGTCAGCTAAAAAAATAAATAATACCGCCTCCCAAATAACATTCATCTGATTTTCTCAATATGAACATAAGAAATCAACAAACCAATGAAGAAAATCACATGTCTAAATGAACAAGTGAACCAATCTGGATTAAGGAAGCTAGCTTGTTACGATTTTCTTAATTTGAAACTCTTGCAAAATTGCTACAAGTAATGCTCAAGTTTCGGTAATTAATTTCCGGATATGAGAATCTATTTGGCAGAAGACCATACAGAAACATCCAGAAACCCTTTAATGTTTAATTTAGATGTGACACTCACTATCCCTGAATGTAGACACATTTGGATGCCCATGTAGATATGCTTTTGAAAACAATATGAGAAAAGAAGAACTTACTTATTCTCCCACAATATTTTTATCTGTATCCCATGCATGCAATTTTTCCACATTTTGTTTGACCAATGTTTTTAACCCTCCCACTTTAGACAAAGAGTTATTGATGGATGCAACCAGGACTAGCACAACACTGCCAACCCTTACCCTCATACGACAATTCTTCAGCAGACGACTTTGAATATATTTTGTCAAAAATTGGAAATCTCCATAATTGAATGGATAATCAATGACTAAAAGTGGAAAATATAGTGTCAAAAGGAGAAATTGCTCGTTTTGAGCAGTTTCTTCATTTGTCACTATATTATGTTTTCAAATGACCACCGTCTGCTGCAGAGCGTTTATATGAGGGAAAGGGTTAATTAATGTCATTAAGCTGTTGTGAATTTTATAAATGATTCAAATTTCTTCTCTATACAGAAACATATTTGTGTTTATATATTTCCTTTAAACTTAGAAAGCATTTGCTAAATAAAGATACTTCATGCTGAAACAGGGTGACACATATTTCATAATATATGATAACAGTATTTGTTCAATTGGTGTAATTTCAGACGCCATTTCACACAGTATACTCAAAAGTGATAATCAATCAAACTTACTTAAAACTAAGTAGTTAATTATATATATCATTTGATGAATGAATGTAAAAGTAACAGATGACTGAGTGATTGATTTAAGGGACACAAATTCAACCGTTATTTTAATGATATGAATATTTGTATTTTGTATTTTTAGAGGTTTTCCATATTTCGCACAGATGTTTTCAAAGTCATCTGCTGCAGATTTCAGGAATGAGGGAAAGGATAAAACATATCATATTCATGATCCACGGGTAAACAAACCAGTACTTAAGGCTAGGAAATGTGCCTTGCCCAAGGGCACTCCACCATGACCACCTTGCGACGACTGATATTCGACTGATATTCGAACAATGCCACCAATTTTTAAGTGAAGAATGTAAAATTTGGTCTAAGCTAACCTTTATAGTTGGCATCAACCAACACTTTACAAGGACCTACACATTTGTCCAAATCATAATGTTTGATTGTTGCCATTTTAAAGTCTTCCCCAAAACCGGGGATATAGATAACAGGGATACACTATACTTTCAACTAAAGCAACAGATATATTCAAAAACTGGAATACCTATGATTTTATGTGAATAGTGACTTGTTTAAAATACCAATTTATAGTGATTTTGGATAATTAACAGACTGCATGACATTATTCAAAAGGACCAAAATATCTTTGTTATTGTCATAAGTTCAATAATATGAGTTTTTCTGTCTACAAATGTTATGAAATGTGACATTTTCTTATCCCTCCTACCCCTGTGAAATGTGAACCTTGAATCAAGTTTGACCATGGTTAAACATGGTCAAAACATGGTTGTCTATGTTGTTCGTTCAGACTTTGACTCTGGTCGATTATAACCATGATTGACCATGATTTGACTATGGTCTGACTGTGGTAAATGACCATGTTTTCCAGACCATGAAACAAGGTCAATCTTAAACAGTAAAAACACATTTGGTAATAAATGTTGCATTGCACAAATAGTGTCTGTTTCTTACTTAAAATACAACAATTTGAAACTCTAAGCAGTTTAGCATGCAACACCGTGAGTACGGTGTACACCTTATGTATTGTCCATGACTGACTATGATTCATGATCAAGAGTCTTTGTTTGAATATGATTCATGGTCAACAGTAATTACTAGACCCTGAATCACAGTCAAGCATAAATATTTCACATACTTAATGTGCATTGCAAAGAATAAAGAGATGTCAGAACGACATTTAATATTCTTAATGTGTTCTGTATCTGCTGTTACACTGCAAGAACTTTATAACAATTTGTTTTAAATATTAATGGTTTTATTTGGACTAAACAAAGTTTTGATAAATTGCCAAGTTAAACAAATATATCACTACAACATTTATCAAGGACACTTATAGAACACTTCTAGAACCATTTTTTTTAATAATTGCAACAACAACAACAGGAAGTTGAGATTTTAAATTTTCAAAATGGATGACAATGTGACATGTTAAAATTCTGGCAATGTTTTCACAAAACACTCTGTTATAATGGATTTTCATCAAATATTATGTACATAGTGATTTGTAAATAACTTTTGTTCTCATTCTAATGATAGAAGCAGATAGAAAAAACATAAAATGAAGATTTACAAGCACAGAATGGATTCAGAAATGGCAATGTATTCAATTTGATTTGGAAACACTTGACAGGTAAAACTTATATTAATGAATGTTTATTCAGTGTTATCATCTTTAGTGATATTTTACTCTTGTAATATGATTATTTTCTAGAACACTTTTAGACCTAGGCAGTTCCAGGCCCTGGCATTTTCAAATAATTTTGTAATTTACTACAAAGTCTCGGATAACCCTTTTTACGACTTAAAAAAAAAAGATTTAATTGCCATGAACAAGGTTTTAATTTTGTGTACATGTTATTTAATGAAACAAAATACCATGTTTTGTTCAATAAAGACCTGTAAAAGGGCTACTGAATTAATTTGGTATTATGAAACATGAATCGTGGTAATCAGGGCAGCAACAGATGACTAATTCTATAAAACATGTCAGTCTTAGGCAATGTTATTTTGAAATGCAATGAAACATGATTTATCATGATCTTTTAAAGAACATGGTCAAACCATGGTTGAACTTGCCACAAGGCTGCATTGAAGTGGACTATGAAACATGTTTGACCATGGTAATATAAAGGACCACGAAACCTGATTTATCCTGGTCTTAAGATCATGGTCAAACCATGGTTGACCATGGTACTAGGGCGGCCATATACCACGTGGCCTATGAATCATGTTTTACCATGGTATTTTTTTATGACCATGGACCAAGGTTAACCATGGTCTTTAAAAGAACATGGTTGACCATGGTCCCCAGGGTGGCCATATACCACGGCATGAAACATGGTCGACCATGGATTATACATGGTCATTTCGTGGTCAACCATGTTTTTAAAACATGGTCGACCTTGTTTAAAACATGGTCGACCATGTTTTGACCGTGTTCATTTCACAGGGGTATCCACATCTCTGCCAAAACAAACAAATGGGCAGCAGATGTCAATTTGACAACCCTTTCACGCATATAGACGCTTTCTGATTCATTTTTGAAAACATAGTGACAAAAGAAGAAATTGCTCAAAACGAGCAATTTCTCCTTTTGCCACAATGTTTTCAACTTTAAGTCATAGATTATCCATTAATCTATAGAGATTTTCTATTTTTTGACAAAATGTGTTCAAAGTTGTCTGCTGCAGAATTGTTGTATGAGGGAAAGGGTTAAACAATCTAAATATAACTATGAAAATCTCTAAATTGACAGAATTATTACTCAATCGAGATTAAAACACTGTGGTATAATTCACAGTGTTTGTTATGTGCAATTTCTGGTTTTGTCACAATATTTTTAATAGTCGTCTGCTGCATATGCTTCATACTATGTCTGCTTGTGTAAAAGGATTACCTTGAGAAAACAAAGACCCAGACATGATGAATATCCACTTAAATCTATTATCTGAGATTCAATAACAGGATAAAAGAAATAAATGATAATAACAAAGCCTGACAAGCTGAGCAGAATAGATTATAACAATAGTAAACCAATCCAAATTGATGATACCTTGGTCATTCTAGATTTCCCAAAGGAATATTCCAGAGTTGACCCTTTCCCTCATACGACAATTCTGCAGCAGACGACTTTAAACATATTTTGTCAAAAAATAGAAAGTCTCTATAATTGAATGGATAAACTGGAAAACATTGTGGCAAAAGGAGAAATTGCTCGTTTTGAGGAATTACTTCTTTTGTCACTATGTCTTCAAAAGTTGTCTGCTGCAGAGGTGTCAGAAAAGGTCTACATGAGGGAAAGGGTTAAGAAAGTTTATACTTTTAGAGAGCTTTAACCCTTTCCCATTTACTACAAAGTTGCAGCAGATGACTTTAAAAACATGTCAATGTAGGCAAAAAATGGAAAATCTCTATTAATAAAAGTGAAGTTATTGAACTGAGTTGAAAACATTGTTACAAAAGGAGGAATTGCTCCTGATGAGCAATTTCTCCTTTTGCCACAATGTTTCCAAATGTTGTCTGCTGCAGAGCATCAGAGAGCGTCTGTATGTGGGAAAGGGTTAACATTCCTTTACCATGTAAAGTATCCATATGATTAACCCTTCCCTCATATAGACGCTTTCTGATGCCTCTGCAGCAGACGGCTTTTTGAAAACATAGTAACAAAAGAAGGAATTGCACAAAACATGCAATTTCTCCTTTTGTTACAATGTTTTCCACTTTTAGTCATAGGTTATCCATTTAATTATAGAGATTTTCCATTATTTGACAAAATATGTTCAAAGTCGTCTCCTGCAGAATTGTTGTATGAGGGAAAGGGTTAAGGCAAATTGTCTCAGTGGTGGAAATGTATAAGGTAAGGAAATCTGAAGAAATAGAGCCTCCTTGACATTCAAATTCTGATTTAAATTCTCCATTTATAAAACAAGCTTTGAGGAGACATTTAAAAGGCAGACTGACCTAAAAACATCATATCAGGTAAATGGCTTGTCTACTCTGGATTATACTACTACATACATTTTTTGTTTCTATTGTGATGCTGATTTCCAATTTGATTAGAATTCTCAGTAGAACAACATATACCCAGACATTGTTAATTAATAAATATATTTTCTCTCATCCCATATTTTGATGCCAAATTCACAAGTGGGTATTATTTTTACCTTTTTCCACATACAGATGCTTCCTGACGCCTCTGCAGCAGACGTCTTTTGAAATCATTGTTTCAAAAGGAGAAATTGCTCAAAATTGCCACAATATGATATCAACTCTATTCAATAATCATACTATAATCATTAGTCGCCGGGCAGAAGCCCGCGACTTCTATTTTTAATAGCTTTTCGGAAATCACATGGGAGGGCGGCTTATTATTAGAAAGAAACAAATCTAGATGATTTGAACATATTACAATTGTGGTTGTTTACGAACACTAATAAATGACACATCTAAAATGAAATAAATATTCCGATTTTTTAATGTTTGCAGTTTTTTTTATTTCACTCGCATTTAAGTTTTTTGTCTTATTTACGAAGACAAAAGTGATCCCTTCAAGACGTGAACCAACACCCCCTAATGCAGACTCTTATGTGTCATCATTGAGGTCAATTTCGGATTCTCCTTTTAATAGCAATTTTAACTTACTAAATGTTGTTTTCATGTTCAAAGAGATGTCTTGATTTGTGTAGAATTCATTTAATAATGTTATCCATGAATATCTAAAGTAGGAACTGTTTCTAAGCTAAATATAGACCCTATTTTGTTGTGTAGTTTCGTGACCTTTAACATCGATTTTCGCGCATGCGCATTTCGATATGAAAAAGCGAGTGATATTATTTTATTTTAGACAACTACAAGACGAATGTTTGACGCAAAGCGTCAAAGAGAAGCCGCAATATTTCGTTGTACATGTAGAAATAAGAAAAAAAGAACATTTTTAAATCCACAAACAATAGAACAATTTAAACTGTAGACGGTAATGCTGATATATTTCTCCTTTTGAAGACTTTTGTTTTCTTCAAATTACCTCCCTTTAAAGCAATACCAGGATATTTACCTTGTGATTCGAATAAGATTGACAAACATTGAAATTATATGAATGAATACTATTATTTAAATAAGTAACAACAGCAAAATTAAATTTAAGCCAGATAAATGTGTACACATTTCGTTAATTTTTTATAGATACCCTAATGTATAGGTATGTATATAAAATTTATAAGCAAATGTTTTCATTACAACGTTCCTAATGTTTGAATAGACTAAGGAAAGTCAAGAATACATAAATAAATCAATGCAGTCTTTTCCGGCGACATTGATGCCTTGCATCAACTTTCTCTTGTACTATCATTTATAGAGCTTTTCTTTATTTTGGTATCGATGATTTCACAGTTGTATGCTGCAGATGTGAAAATTTCAATTTGAGAAGAATTAACTAGATGGGACAAACAACTGGTTTAAGAACTGTCACTACTCTATTTAATTATATTGAGTTGAAGATTGAGTGAGATTGGAATTCCCTTTAGTATATTCTATGTCCTCTAGTCATTGTCAATTAAACATACTTTCTGTCCGCACTTAATTTGATGCCAGTCACAGTTACCACTTGTGTTTCCTGTGCCTTGGCAATCTGACTGTGTGACAATTTGTGTTTCATTTGCCTTGGCATGCTGATTGTGTGACAATTTGTGTTTCATTTGCCTTGGCATGCTGATTGTGTGACAATTTGTGTTTCATTTGCCTTGGCATGCTGATTGTGTGACAATTTTTGTCTCATGTGCCTTGGCATTCTGACTGTGTGACAATTTGTGTTTCACATGCCTTGGCATGCTGACTGTGTGACAATTTGTGTTTCACATGCCTTGTCATGCTGACTGTGTGACAATTTGTGTTTCACATGCCTTGTCATGCTGACTGTGTGACAATTTGTGTCAAGACTCAACATTTCCATCAAGTTTAATCAAGTTTGAAGAAGATATAATGAGAAGTGTGTAAGTTATAGAGCTGACACATTGATAATTTTGTCAAGTTAAATCAGAGACCTGAGCAACTTAAGCTAAATCTTGCTTGGTATCTAGCTTGGTTAAGAAACAGAAAATGCAGAATACATTAAATCTATATATGTTTGGAACCTTTCCCTTCTAATATCAATATTTTGATGTTGCATAGTGCATCTGATCCGATTCTCACATACAAATAATTTATAAAACTGATAACTTTTGGAATTCAATTCTTCAGTTCTAAATATTTTCGATTTCTAAATACATAAGCTCTGTATTATTTACATTGATCTGTATATTAGTAGTGGTTATTTAACTCTTTCCCACATACACTAAATCTGCAGCAGACGAATTTAAAATACAATGGTAAATGAAAGAAAGTTTAAACATTGAACAGTATTGAAAACATTTCAAAAGGAAAAATCACAAGCAATTTCTCCTTTTACTACAATGTTTTCAAAAGTCGTCTGCTGCAGAGGCATCAGAAATCATCTGTATGTGTAAAATAGCTCAAATAGGCCAGGGTTACACCATTCATAGCTCATATAGGCCAGAGTTACACAATTCATAGCTCAAATAGGCCAGGGTAACACAATTCATAGCTCATATAGGCCAGAGTTACGCAATTCATAGCTCATATAGGCCAGGGTAACACAATTCATAGCTCAAATAGGCCAGAGTTACACAATTCATAGCTCAAATAGGCCAGAGTTATACAATTCATAGCTCAAATAGGCCAGAGTTACACAATTCATAGCTCATATAGGCCAGGGTTACACAATTCATAGCTCATATAGGCCAGGGTAACACAATTCATAGCTCAAATAGGCCAGAGTTACACAATTCATAGCTCAAATAGGCCAGAGTTACACAATTCATAGCTCATATAGGCCAGGGTAACACAATTCATAGCTCAAATAACGCCAAGGTTACACAATTCATAGCTCAAATAGGCCAGAGTATCACAATTCATAGCTCATATAGGTCAGAGTTACACAATTCATAGCTCAAATAGGCCAGAGTTACACAATTCATAGCTCAAATAGGCCAGGGTAACACAATTCATAGCTCAAATAGGCCAGAGTTACACAATTCATAGCTCAAATAGGCCAGAGTTACACAATTCATAGATCAAATAGGTCAGAGTTACACAATTCATAGCTCATATAGGCCAGAGTTACACAATTCATAGCTCATATAGGCCAGAGTGACACAATTCATAGCTCACATAGGCCAGAGTTACACAATTCATAGCTCAAATAGGCCAGAGTTACACAATTCATAGCTCATATAGGCCAGGGTAACATAATTCATAGCTCAAATAGGCCAGGGTTACACCATTCATAGCTCATATAGGCCAGGGTAACACAATTCATAGCTCATATAGGCCAGAGTTACACAATTCATAGCTCAAATAGGCCAGAGTTACACAATTCATAGCTCAAATAGGCCAGAGTTACACAATTCATAGCTCAAATAGGCCAGGGTAACACAATTCATAGCTCAAATAGGCCAGAGTAACACAATTCATAGCTCATATAGGTCAGAGTTACACAATTCATAGCTCAAATAGGCCAGAGTTACACAATTCATAGCTCAAATAGGCCAGAGTTACACAATTCAAAGCTCAAATAGGCCAGAGTTACACAATTCATAGCTCAAATAGTCCAGAGTTACACAATTCATAGCTCAAATAGGCCAGAGTTACACAATTCATAGCTCATATAGTCCAGAGTTACATAATTCATAGCTCAAATAGGCCAGAGTTACATAATTTATAGCTCATATAGGCCAGGGTTACACAATGCATAGCTCATATAGGCCAGAGTTACACAATTCATAGCTCATATAGGCCAGGTTAACACAATTCATAGCTCATATAGGCCAGGGTAACACAATTCATAGCTCATATAGGCCAGAGTTACACAATTCATAGCTCAAATAGGCCAGGATTACACAATTCATAGCTCATATAGGCCAGAGTTACACAATTCATAGCTCATAGTTACATAATTCATAGCTCATATAGGCCAGAGTTACATAATTCATAGCTCATATAGGCCAGAGTTACATAATTCATAGCTCATATAGGCCAGAGTTACACAATTCATAGTTCAAATAGGCCAGAGTTACATAATTGATAGCTCAAATATGCCAGGGTTACACAATTCATAGCTCATATAGGCCAGGGTAACACAATTCATAGATCATATAGGCCAGGGTTACACAATTCATAGCTCATATAGGCCAGGGTAACACAATGCATAGCTCATATAGGCCAGAGTTACACAATTCACAGCTAATTCATAGCTCAAATATGCCAGGGTTACAAAATTCATAGCTCAAATAGGCAAGGGTTACACAATTTATAGCTCATATAGGCCAGGGTAACACAATTCATAGCTCATATAGGCAAGGGTTACACAATTCATAGCTCATATAGGCCAGGGTAACACAATTCATAGCTCATATAGGCCAGGGTTACACAATTCATAGCTCAAATAGGCCATAGTTACACCATTCATAGCTCAGATATTTTTGAAAACATAGTGCAAGAGAAATTATTAATTCATTTAGTAATTTGCCCATTTATAGTGACTTTTCTAACCCTTAATAAATACTACACATTCAAATGCCAGAGTTACACAATTCATAGCTCATATAGGCCAGGGTAACACAATTCATAGCTCAAATAGTCCCAGGGTTACATAATTCATAGCTCATATAGGCCAGAGTTACATAATTCATAGCTCATATAGGCCAGAGTTACACAATTCATAGCTCATATAGGCCAGGGTTACACAATGCATAGCTCATATAGGCCAGGGTAACACAATTCATAGATCATATAGGCCAGGGTTACACAATGCATAGCTCATATAGGCCAGGGTAACACAATTCATAGCTCATATAGGCCAGAGTTACACAATTCACAGCTAATTCATAGCTCAAATAGGCCAGGGTTACACAATTCATAGCTCAAATAGGCCAAGGTTACACAATTTATAGCTCATATAGGCCAGGGTAACACAATTCATAGCTCATATAGGCCAGAGTTACACAATTCATAGCTCATATAGGCCAGGGTAACACAATTCATAGCTCATATAGGCCAGGGTTACACAATTCATAGCTCAAATAGGCCATAGTTACACCATTCATAGCTCAGATATTTTTGAAAACATTATTAATTCATTTAGTAATTTGCACATAGTGACTTTTCTAACCCTTAATAAATACTACACATTCAAATGCTTTTGATTTTATTACAACTCATCATCAAATCAAATCAGATGACTCGAAAATTATAATTCTTCATTGCCATACTGTTTTCAACTCAAGCTAATATTAAAAGTTTCATTTGTGGTGAATTTCCCATAAATTTGCAAAGATATTATCAAAATCGTCTGATGCAGATTTTATGTTTTGGGGAACTGGGAAATGGTTGCATAAACGAAGGATACTCACCATGGCAGTTTTCGATGTCCGGGGATGTTCCAATATCAACCATATTTTCATCTGAAACCGTTTCCATCCTTCTAACGTATTCAAGTCCACTTTTATGTGTTCTTTTAGTATACTTCTGTTGAATGAGTCTAGAATTCTCTTATTTTCTATGTGCGAGCGATAGGTCCGCCAACAGCAAGATTTTATATGGTTTTCATTGATTTGCCAGTAGTCCAGCTCTCTCTTAACGACGGCCCCACAGACCTCTAATGGAACGTGAAGTTCTCCTGAGAAAACAAAATACAGTGACAAGTTAGTATTAAAGAACCGTTACCAGTATAAAAAAAAAAATTAAATAAAAAAATCACATTTTACTATTTCACAAAAACCTAATAAATCATAATGTATTGAGTCTTTGTATTACATCAATGTGTGAAAATTCAACCCACAAATTTCAGGATATCTTTTGGTCAGAATTTTGAAATGTTTGTATTTGTCAATAAAACTACAACACATACAGTTTGGGATTTAGATCTACATGAAATAAAAAGCTTCTTAACCCCCTTCCTTGTTTAAAGCAACATTAAAAACCTTTAACCCTTTCCCTCATACGACAATTTTGCAGCAAGCGACTTTGAACATATTTTGTCAAAAAATGGAAAATCTCTATAATTTAATGGATAACCTATGACTAAAAGTGGAAAACATTGTGGCAAAAGGAGAAATAGCTCGTTTTGAGCAATTTCTTCTTTTGTCAATATGTTTTCCAAAAGCCGTCTGCTGCAGAGGCATCAGAAAGCGTCTATATGAGGGAAAGGGTTAAGCGTTTAAAACATTGAGTAACGATTAAATTGCTGGAGACATGGACTTTCTCCTTTTTAATCATAATTATGATCCACATATGTTTAAAAAGTAGACCACACATTAAATACCATATCAGCTAAATTGTTTATTTAAATCATGGATGTATACAATATATGTATGGCGCAAGAAAAATGCCATCTGCGTGTCCAATGACATAAAAGGAGGCAAGTATGAAATTAATTGGGTATGAAAGAACCGATTTTCTTTATTTCTTAAATTATTGTTTGTTCTTTTCTTAATTTGTTTCAAGTTATATTTAATCATTTTGGTGTGTTATTTTAGGTTTTTTATTATCTTTCGAAAAGTTCACCTCGTGTCAAGATCAAGTCGTCGTGACATCGAAAAAATTAAATAAAAAAACAAGCAAAGGTCTAGTGCATGTTTTATTCCACTGCATTCAAGAGAAAAAAGCATTCTATATTATCTTTCATGTGAATAATATATTTTGTGTAAAATAAAATGATTTAAGTTTTTATGGTGAATCAAAAGTCTTCCTAAGTAAATCAAAATAAAACAAAGGATGTAAATGTAAACTAACTAGCCAATCAGAGAGCAAGCTGCTACCACACTTTCTTTTTAAATTAGTAGCCAAGAAACAGTCCATACATTTTACTATTTAAGAGACTATTTACAATAACATTTTATCAAACTACACAAATGAAGAAATATCTTTTAATTTGAAAAGAATGTTCAGTAATGTGGAACAACTACTTAAAAGAGAAAATGACTTCATTTAATGCTGATATTTTAATGACACTTTAGCATTCGCGTCTGATAAAAAAATAAAATACGAGGTTAATCAAACACAAACTTATAACATTGGAAACATGAATTCCTTTTCAAATATATTATAACTTAGTGATTTAAACAAACACAACCTAAATATTTTCGAGGCATTTACATTTTGTTTTCTTTTTCTTAGCATAACAACTTATCCTCCCATGTGAATTCTGAAAAGCTTTTAAAAATATAGTCGCCGGCGACTAACGATAAGTGAATTAAGCCCCAACCCCAGCCTCAGTCCAATGGGTTCGAACAGGGAACCTATACTATATTACATAGTGTCCCTGGTTTGAAGGAGAATTAAAAAAAGTTGTAAATATCGGCACATGGGTTTAATAAGTCTCACCACTAGATACCATGTTTTGGGGAGATCAAATTAATTTGAACAAACCTTGTAGAGGCTTACCCAAGATCTAAACCTAACAGAAATATTTAAATCCACCCTGAACATTTGGATAATATTTTTTCTAATGTCATTATCCAATCTTGGATTCGAAAGCAAGGGTGGAATTTTATCAGAAAATTTATTTCATGAACAAATTGAGGCATTTTAAAATCTTAGTCTATGTGGAGAATTTCCCTTTCCATACAATTTTAGATGTGAATATTCAAAAAAGTGAGAACAAGCACGACCCCCACCCTACTTGACTGGACACTGTAAAGTTACACTATACATGTAGGTGCGCTATCCCACTGGCCACCATGTTTTCCGAACACTAGAGATGGGATTGAACAAACTTTCTCTGAAATTAGTTATTTATTAAACATACATTTAGAAAAGTAGAGGGAACCAGCACAACCCCTAGGGTTTGTTTTATTTTACTAATCAAAATATATAGTTTGGTAGATCGTTATGTAAAAAGTTAGGATCCCTTGTGTCCGTCAGAGATATGCATCGAATAGGATTCGGTGAATGAAATTGGAAATGACTGGGAAATAGGGTTGAAATAAGCTGAATGGTGTAGACTATCATCACCGTAAAGAAACTAATACACATTACAATGGATGTATGTATTGATATTTGAAATAGAGACTACCAAATATTAAAATGGATATATGAATTGATATTTGAAATTGAGACTAAGTGACATGAACATGGATGTATGTTTTGATATTTGAAATAGAGACTAACACACATTAAAATGGATGTATGTATTGATATTTAAAATAGACCTACCTAACATTAAAATGGATGTATGTATCAATATTTGAAATAGAAACTACTAAACAATAAAATGGATGTGTATATTGGTATTTGAAATAGAGACTAACAAACATTTAAATAGATGTTTGTATTGATATTTGAAAAAGAGACTAACAAACATTAAAATGGATGTATGTATTGATATTTGAAATAGAGACAAACTAACATTAAAATGAATGTATGTATTGATAATTGAAATATACCTACCTAACATTAAAATGGATGTTTGTATCGATATTTGAAATAGAGACTACCAAACAATAAAATGGATGTGTGTATTGATATTTGAAATAGAGACTAACAAACATTTAAATGGATGTTTGTATTGATATTTGAAAAAGATACTAACAAACATTAAAATGTATGTATGTATTGATATTTGAAATAGAGACAAACTAACATTAAAATGGATGTGTGTATTGATATTTGAAATAGAAAACTAACAAACATTAAAATGGATGTATGTTTTGATATTTAAAATAGAGAATAACACACATGAAAGTGGATGTATGTATTGATATTTGAAAAGGAGACTAACAAACATTAAAATGGATGTATGTTTTGATATTTGAAATAGAGACAAACTAACACTAAAATGGATGTATGTATTGATAATTGAAATATACCTACCTAACATTAAAATGGATGTTTGTATCGATATTTGAAATAGAGACTACCAAACATTTAAATGGATGTGTGTATTGATATTTGAAATAGAGACTAACAAACATTTAAATGGATGTATGTATTGATATTTGAAATAGAGATTAATCCACATTAAAATGGATGTTTGTATTCGTATTTGAAATAGAGACTAACAAACATTAAAATTGATGTATGTATTGATATTTGAAATAGAGACTAACAACCATTTAAAATGGATGTATGTATTGATATTTGAAATAGAGACTAACACACATGAAAGTGGATGTATTTATTGATATTTTAAATAGAGACCTACTAACATTTAAATGGAATTATGTATTGATATTTGATAAAGATGTTTGTATTGATATTTGAAAAAGAGACTACCAAACATGAAAATTGATGTATGTATTGATATTTGAAATAGAGATTAATACACATTAAAATGGATGTTTGTATTCGTATTTGAAATAGAGACTAACTAACATTAAAATGGATGTATGTTTTGATATTTAAAATAGAGAATAGCACACATGAAAGTGGATGTATGTATTGACATTTGAAATAGAGACTTACAAACATTAAAATGGATGTATGTATTGATATTTGATAAAGAGTCTAACAAACATTAAAATGGATGTTTGTATTGATATTTGAAATAGAGAATAACAAACATTAAAATGGATGTATGTATTGATATTTGAAATAGAGACTAACAAACATTTAAATGGATTTATGTATTGATATTTTAAATAGAGTCTAATAAAAATTAAAATGGATGTATGTATTGATATTTGAAATAGAGACCTACTTACATTTAAATGGAATTATGTATTGATATTTGAAATAGAGACTTACAAACATTAAATACAGAATACAGAATAGTTTATTAGACTTTAGCATAACATAGCTAATCGTCATACAAATAATATTATCATGTGTGAGCATGCAAATACAGAGTTGTGATTAATAACAAAAATGGAAAATAATGCAGAAATATCATATACGCTCGCACGCACTCACGCACTCACGCACACAGGCACTTACGAACACACACTCAAACACAAACAACTATAACGTCAACGTATTATAGTTAATACGAGAGTGGTGAGAGTTTCTATGTTCTAAGTTTCTGGGCACATATCACATATTTTGCTAAGTTATTTAAAGTTCTAACATTCTCACATTGGATAAGCCCAATAAATTTATACATGCTTGGTCTCGTATAGTAGTATCGAGGGATATACTGGTGTCTTAATGTCTCGTATTTATCACATATTAAAACGAAATGGTACTCGTCTTCAATGTCTTCATTTGTACACATTTCACAAATTCGATCACATCTCGGAATGCCTCTGTGTCTCCCAGTCTCTATATATAAATGATTTTACTTTAGTCACCCAATTCGGCTTTATTTCACACTGTTTATACAACATACAGTAAAGGCCAGTTATAATACAATTATCGATTTTGCGAGACGCAATTTTAAGCCAGTATTTAATGATTCTCCCATCCCTCAAAATCACAAGTGGCAATCTCCCTGTTTCGCCGTATAATGCATAATTATTCGTGGTACTTTTAACATTCAATACCCATTTACAAAATTTTCTATGAAGTCTCTCTATATTTTCTGCCGCAATAAAGCCCCACACGTCGCTAGAGTACATAAGTATAGGCACTACATATGCATCAAACAAATTAAACATTATATCAACTGGCATTTGAATGTCTTTAATCATAGACCACAATGCACCCATCGATTTTATCGCTTTCGTATACATGGCGTTTGTAGATTTTATAAATGACCCATTACTAGATAAAACAAATCCTAGATAACAGAATTGTTCGACAATGTCCATTTTATTTCCCTGGAGACTCCAAGATAGTCCTCTCGGGAGGATACCGCCACCTCTAAAGACAACTATTTTGGATTTTTCTACATTAACTGTTAATCCCCATTTATCACAGTATATGTGCATGTTATCTAGATGTGATTGTAAACCATCCGCCGTATCGCTCATTAGCACAGTCGTCAGCAAACAGAATTGCTGGTACTCGACGGTACAACGTATAGCTGAGTACCTTTGTCCTCACGGAGGGAAGCTACAAAACCGGTTTTGTATACGCACGGGATGTATGTGCGATAGCTATTTATAGCTTGGGCGTTTCGAGAACTCACTTCTAGCGGGACCATGGACAGAGGCAGTCGCATTTCTAAGATTTAAAATTAGATATTTCTTGGTTATATTTATATATGTTATAACATGTTAGAATTTTGAAATGGAAATGATATCATTTTTTATATATTATTTGATAAGGGAATAATGTATTTATATTTATTTCTGTTTGGAAATCTTTGTTAGATAGTATTCCTATTTCAGGTATGATTAATAAGTTAAAAGAGAAAACTTAAGTTCAATACATATGAGTATACTCATACATTATTAAATGATATCTTAAGGATTAATACTGCAAATGAGGTTCGACATTTCATGGTATGACATTTGACAAATGGACACAGGTTTCCAGAGTTTTTTACTATTAGTTTTATCTCTGGTTGTTCCTGGGCGAGTCAGCCATACGCAGTAACTAATGTCTGAGTACCGGTACAAACATGTATTTCTTTTACATTTCTGTAATGTATTTATTACAAACATATGCCTGTTATATATATGTACATTGTATATATGTGTGTCGACTGCCAATACATGCGTCTCCCTGTACGCACAACATAGAGTAGTGTTGTTGTTTTGTTTTGAGCGAACTAAGTAAGGACTGAGTAAAATCGATAGTTGATCTATGTTAATACACCCGTCTTGACTTGACTGTAGTTCTAACTCGATGTCATTTAGGAACATGGAAAATAATATAGGGGAGCTTATCTCCCCTTGGAATAAACCGACTTCGCACTTGAAAAACTCTGAAAGATTGTCGAATTGTCTCACTTGCAGTTTAACATCTGAGTACATTGATTTTATTATTCTAAGTAGTTTACCATCTATGCCAGATTTCACTAGTTTATACCATAGCCCGTTCCGATAGACACTATCAAAAGCTTTTTGAAAGTCGATAAAAGCACAATATAATTTCTGTCTATGATTTATGTATTTTTCTATTAATGTTTGGAGAATAAATATCGCGTCCGTTGTGCTGCGGTCGGATTGAAATCCGAATTGTGCGTCCGTTATAACCTCGTTTTCTTCAGTCAACTTCTTTAACCGTTCATTAATGATTGTCGTGAATAGTTTTCCGAAACAACTGATTAACGTTATTCCACGGTAATTGTTAGGGTCGTCTGCTGGCCTCTTTTTCATGATTGGTATAATTATCCCTTCCGACCACTGTTTTGGGAATGTTCCACTGTTAAATATGGTGTTAAAAAGTATTTCAAGTGGTTCGATTAATATGTCAATACTTTCTTTAAAATATTCATTGATAATTTTATCGTTTGCACAACTTTTCCCCGTACTAAGCAATTTCACCGCTTTTCTAATCTCATCCTGGGAAATTCGTACGTCGAGTTCAGTAAAAGTCTCCGTTCGTTCCGAAAATGTAGACATGAACTCTTCTACGTCTACATTTTGTGTGCTACCTACGGACGATGCCAGATTATTGAAGTGTTCGTAAAATGATTTTTTTAAGTTCACGCTTTCATCGTTACACGTATTAGTCTTTTTCAGGTTAAATAACTTCCAGAATTCTTTCGGTGATTTTCTCCTTAAAGTGTTCATTTCTCTACATCTTTTAGTATTAAACATTTGTTTACATTTTCTTGCAAAATACTTATACGCTTTCTTCTTTATCAACATGTTTTTTCTGTTCTCTTCTGTGTGCTCACAATTATAAGCTTCTACAGCTATCTGATATAAGCGTCTTTTATCGCGACAATCTACCGAAAACCATTCCTTTTGTGCATTGTTTCTCGCGCTATGGAATGTCGAAGCGGTTTTTATTCGTTTTTCTTGCTTGAAATAGGTATTTCCTCTCTCTATCAGGAATTCTGTGAATGATTGTACCTTTTCTTCTATACCGTTTTCACTGTTTACTACATTGTATAATATGTCGATGTCTTTACTAAGATCGTTTAAAAACTGGTCCTTGAATTCTCTTTTCCATTTATATGACACTTTAGTTCTTATTGAATGGATGTATGTATTGATATTTGAAATAGAGGCAAACTAACATGAAAATTGGTGTATGTATTGATATTTGAAATAGAGACTAACACACATTAAATAGAGACTACCAAATATTAAAATGGATATATGTATTGATATTTGAAATAGAGACTAACAAAGATTAAAATGGATGTATGTATTTGTATTTGAAATAGAGACTAACACACATTAAAATGGATGTATGTATTGATATTTGAAATAGAGACTAACTAACATTAAAATGGAATTAAGCATTGATATTTGAAATAGAGATTTCTACAATTTTATATGAATGAACCAACATTTAATTTCTTTACCAGAAGCTGTATGAATGGTATGATTAGCCAAAGCATTTACTTTACAATACAAAGGCGTTACTAGAATCAGAGACATAAATATATGTATATGTATATGTCTCTGCTACAAATGATTGGCCGAACTCCCTAATCCGTTCCCATATACAACAAATCTGCAGCAGACAACTATAAACTCATGCAGGCAAACCAAAATGATATCTGACAAATTGGAAGTTTGCAATTTCTTCTTCTTTTGTCACAATGTTTTTTGAAAAATCGTCTGCTGCAGATGCATTAAAAGGCGTCTATGAGAGGGAAAGGGTTATACGAGAATTATGTTATCATAGGTAACAGTCCTATACGAGATATACCAGTCGCTATTTACTTTTGCATAATTGGTTGTATTATTTGATACATTCAGACATTTTGGGAGAATTCCAAAAGATTTAAGAGAAAATATTTACCAGTTCTATAAAAGTCTATAATTGCGTTAAAAACTGCAGGATGTCTGTCAAAAAAATATGCGTCCTTTTGTGTATCTGGCGAGAGTATGTGCTGTGCAGCAAGGTTTGAGAGACGGGTGTCCGATATATTACGTAATGTGCTAATGTGAGTTTCATGCCTGACACCCCCGACGTTGAGAACAATCCTCTCCTCCTCCTCCTCCTCGGACAGCTGGGTCTGTATGATCCGATCAGGGATGGGTATTGTGTTCCTGTGGATGAAATCTATCGGAGGCTTCTCCTCATCCAGGGGCACTTTCTCACTTTCAATGGATATCTCCGGTCTTAACATTCCGTTATGCATTGCTATCCGTCAATTCGTGTTAGGTATGGTATGTGTATCACAAAACAAAACTGCACATTTGAAAGCATCATTTTGGAAAATCTTCAGCGGTTTTTGTTTCATTTTAACTGGTTGTATAGGTTCTTGTTTGTTCTGGTAATTTGAAAAGAGAACTTTTAAGTGTGTTCCAATTTGAACGAATGCCACATTACAGAATCACTTATTTTCTTATTATTTATTCTTCCAATTATAAATCAGATTCAAGATTATGTATATAAGTTAGACGTTTTTAAAGAATGAAATTTACACGGATTTCACTTCAAAATGTACCAACTGTTTATGA
The DNA here is from genome assembly GCA_031761405.1 of Serripes groenlandicus. Lineage (NCBI taxonomy): Eukaryota > Metazoa > Mollusca > Bivalvia > Cardiida > Cardiidae > Serripes > Serripes groenlandicus. The sequence goes on from JASEVX010000001.1 coordinate 186,911,864, forward strand.
CGAATTGATTTTGTACAGCAAATACATGCAGTAAAACGCTATTGATCATGAAGTTTTCCAATCTTCCGTACAGTTGTATATCCTCTCTGCAAGGTTTCCACAGACACGTAATTAGATTTTAATAAACCAATTTTAACGCTCGCTTTGTCACTCTTGGGAGCAGAAGTTGGGACGATCGATGCAGTGTAAACATGAGGTCTCTATCCTGGCACTGCGGTTAGTATCCCAGACGCAGGCTCCTCTTAATTTAGGATTTCTGAAGAAAAGGAAGGAAATGTGGATGATATATTGACGTTTTTCTTTGATATCGAATGGAAAGTAGGCAAAAAGGGAGATATAAATGCTGTGACTAAATACATGTAATACTTGAACTCCAGGGACGGAGTCTAGTCTAGTATTTCTATCTGGGATCTGTTCATGAAATACTGATGCTAGAGATAGAGAGAGCAAATTAAGTCAATATAATAGCTTAACTTTAGACACGGATTCCAGTCTAGTATTTCTTGCTTGGATCTTTTCATTAAATATTGATGTAACCAGGAAGATCTCCGTAAACATTAATATTAATGACACAGATACAAACCCGCGCTGTTTGTACACAATCAATCCTTGTAGGGAATCATTACGTACATGTACATGTATATACTACTATCATAACTGGCAGTTTATTACTACCAGAAATATATGTATATTTTAGTTTATAATAGCAGGGACGTAGATAACTACGTTCCTGATTACAATCACTGTTTATTTTATGTTTATTTCAACTAGAAATATGTGTATATTTTAGTTTATTACTGCATCAAATATGTGTATATTTTAGTTTATTACTACATCCAATATATTTTAGTTTATTACTACATCAAATATGTGCATATTTTAGTTTATGACTACCAGAAATATGTGTTTATTTTAGTTTATTACTACATCAAATATGTGTATATTTTAGTTTATTACTACATCAAATATGTGTATATTTTAGTTTATTACATGCCTGTTTATTTTCCGGTGGAAATACACACAGATTGACATGCGCAAATACACCACGACAGATTAAAATTCCGTATCTATATGCGGTGTAAATACAAGATTGTGACGTCATACAGTGACGTAACCGGTTTGATGACGATATTGGGCGGAGCATACGTATTGGAATGCATTATGGGGCGTGGCGTAATCATTGAAGCGATATCCATCCGCCCTTCATAATCTTAATTTTACGGATAATAAAATGTAAACTCAATAAATGTTCGCTGCTCATAGATTGTAGGTATGTAATAAAAGGAATATTACGTTGCGGGAGCGATAAATGTGTTCGTATTGCACGACTCGTAGCGTGGGAAAATCCATATCTTACTCGACCTTCGGTCTCGTAAGATATCGATTTTTCCACGCTACTTGTAGTGCAATACAAACCCTTGTATCGCTCCCGCAACGTAATATTCCGTATTTATTACATGCCTGTTTATTTTCCGGTGGAAATACACACATATTGACATGCGCAAATACACCACGACAGATTAAAATTCCGTATCTATATGCGGTGTAAATACAAGATTGTGACGTCATACAGTGACGTAACCGGTTTGTTGACGATATTGGGCGGAGCATACGTATTGGAATGCATTATGGAGGCGTGGCGTAATCATTGAAGCGATATTCATCCGCCCTTTATAATCTTAATTTTACGGTTAATAAAATGTAAACTCAATAAATTTTCGCTGCTCATAGATTGTAGGTACGGTATGTAATAAAAGGAATATTATGTTGTGGGGTGGATAATTGAGTTCGTATTAACGACGCGTAGCATGGGGAAATCCATATCTTAGCTCGACCTACGGTCTCGTAAGATATCGATTTTCCCACGCTACTTGTCGTGGAATACGAACTCATTTATCCACCCCACAACATAATATTCCGTATTTATTATATGCCTGTACATTTTCCGGTGGAAATACATGCAGATTGACATGCGCAAATACACCACGACAGATTAAAATTCCGTATCTACATGCGGTGTAAATACAAGATTGTGACGTCAGACAGTGCGCGGAATACTTTCAGCGAGGTATCCCCAATAAACAATGTATTGAATCTGTATATTTAATAGTTTTTTCGCTCTTCATAGATCGTAGGTATATAATAAAAGGAATATTACGTTGCGGGAGCGATAAATGGGTACGTATTGCACGACTCTTAGCGTGGGAAAATCCATATCTTACTCGACCTTCGGTCTCGTAAGATATCGATTTTTCCACGCTACTTGTCGTGCAATACAAACCCTTTTATCGCTCCCGCAACGTAATATTCCGTATGTATTACTACCAGAAATATGTGTAGTTTATTACTACATCAAATATGTGTATATTTTAGTTTATTACTACCAGAAATATGTGTATAGTTTATTACTACTAGAAATACGTGTATATTTTAGTTTATAACTACAACAAATATGTGTGTATTACATAAATATTGCATGGCTTCCAGTGTGACAGTACATATTGTCAACATGAGGAAAAATTTACCCGAATGTTGACAATATGTACTGTCACACTGGAAGCCATGCAATATTTATTTTTATTATACCGAACAAAATTACACGTTTATTCAATTTAATCTGTACCTTTGTAGGGGATGTGAACATTGGTAGATCTACTACAATGTAACACACACATATGAATATACCGGTTAATTAACAGTATACTGTTACATGGCACGCGCATATAAAAGATGACGTTATTGTTTGAAATGACGTCACGCACGTGCATAACCAACATTTTCATGCGCGTGCCATGTAACGGTATACTGTTAACCGGTCAAAACTACTGTTAGCATGAGACAGTAAGAAATTGCCCATGATGAGTATATGAGAATTTAACATTACAAAGTCACGTGAGGTATAATAATTTAGTTTATTACTACCACACATATGTGTTTAATTTAGATTATTTCAACTTGATATATTTGTATATGTTTGTGTTTATTGGAAGCCGCCAGGAGGCGGCTTCCTGTAGGGATGCTTTTAATTTTCGGTCAAGGAGAATATTTAGACCTGCCAGCGTGACCACATATCTTGATTTATCTTTGTCCTTTCTAATTACATTAATTTAAGGTAATGACTTTTAAAACATCCCTTTTACACTCTATATACATGTGTGAGTTTTACAAAAAAAAAAAAAAGACAAAGGCCAGTATATTAATTGAATGTATTTACATTTTTATTTAAGCGAAATTCATACTGTATCTACTTTAGACAGTAAAATAGAGAACCCTTCTATTGAATTTGTAAATGTAGTCTGGTTCCTTAAAAGTACATGCTATGATATATTACGCAGTAATTAGACGAAGAAGCCTCGTCCCGTATTCACTAAACTTTTCAATTTAGATATTTGTCTAAATCTAAATCTTAATATTTAGTCCACGTTTTAGATTTAATACGTATTCACCAACGCGTTTTAAACCGATCTCAATTTGGTCTAGTGTGTAAATGTCGTAAGCGGCCACGCAGCGACTCTGGTTCTCAAATCAAGTTAAGAGCTAAAATAAAAGACAGTACCATTCTATAGTCTATTTATAGATTTTCATTTTTATCGCAATTTCACATACATTTTTCATTTGCTTTGCTTTTAATAATTTGACTTTCATGTTCAGTACATACTGGATTCAAAGTTAATTTTGAGTACAATTGTCATCGCAAAATGTAGACATGAAAAAATTTAAACCACAGAAATATCTGTTTCAAGATCAATTTCGTTCTTTTTCGCTGTTTGCCTAGCCAGGGACACTATATACAGGGATATGAAGCGAATCGATAAGCTCCGTTATCTTCGCCTCGCTGTAAGAAAAGCGGTCGTTAGCCGCTCTGGTCATTATCCACTTCGTACATTCATTTCCGCGATGGCTATCGATGTAGATAGACGGATGTTTTATTAAAATTAATAAGTTTAAAAAGGAATAACCGAGAATGTAAGTACATAACATAATTTCTATCTTTTTTTCTTACATTTACGTTATTTTTGAGCTTGTATTTAAACAAAAAATGATAGTTATTGCAACGAGTTTTTGAAGTCGATATTTTCCACAAAATTGTGGTCAAAAAATTCAAAACGAAGAATATAGGCTATGCGGGGGACCGCCATGTGTTCTATATTGCCGTTATAAACACATTTCAATGTTATATTATAAAAGATCATTGGCCAAACTGTGTCCCTATTATTTTAATATAGCTGATGTTTGCCGGAAATTTTCTAGAATTGTTTGTGAAAACTTGTGAAAAAATGCGATGAATTTTAAAAAAGATGACGACCATTTTGTCAAAATAACGAATCGGGGCTATGCAAAACACCATTTACTGTTCAATGTGGCCTTTGTAAATACATTGAAAGGTCAGATTGTAAAAGTTAAATGATCAATCTTGGTTTAAATTATTTTTACAAATCTGTTGTATGCAATGAAGAATCTAATATTGTCAGAGAAAAAATGATAAAAAATGCGATGAAATTTAACAAAATTGTGGTCAATAAAGTCAAAACGAAGAATATAGGCTATGCGGGGGACCGCCATGTGTTCTATATTGCCGTTATAAACACATTTCAATGTTATATTATAAAAGATCATTGGCCAAACTGTGTCCCTATTATTTTAATATAGCTGATGTTTGCCGGAAATTTTCTAGAATTGTTTGTGAAAACTTGTGAAAAAATGCGATGAATTTTAAAAAAGATGACGACCATTTTGTCAAAATAACGAATCGGGGCTATGCAAAACACCATTTACTGTTCAATGTGGCCTTTGTAAATACATTGAAAGGTCAGATTGTAAAAGTTAAATGATCAATCTTGGTTTAAATTATTTTTACAAATCTGTTGTATGCAATGAAGAATCTAATATTGTCAGAGAAAAAATGATAAAAAATGCGATGAAATTTAACAAAATTGTGGTCAATAAAGTCAAAACGAAGAATATAGGCTATGCGGGGGACCGCCATGTGTTCTATATTGCCGTTATAAACACATTTCAATGTTATATTATAAAAGATCATTGGCCAAACTGTGTCCCTATTATTTTAATATAGCTGATGTTTGCCGGAAATTTTCTAGAATTGTTTGTGAAAACTTGTGAAAAAATGCGATGAATTTTAAAAAAGATGACGGCCATTTTGTCAAAATAACAAATAGGGGCTATGCAAAACATCAATTACTGTTAAATATTGCTGTTATAAACACATTCAAAGGTCAGATTGTAAATGTTAAATGATCAATCTTGGTTTAAATTATTTTACAAACCTGTATGTATTCAATGGAGAATCTAATATTGTCTGAGAAAAAATGCGATGAAATTTTAAAAAAATGGCGGACATTCAGAAAAATAACGAATCGGGTTTATACAAAACATTATTTGCGGTTCTATATTGCCAATATATATACATTTAAAGGTCAGATTGATAATGTTGAATGATCAATGTTGGTTTAAATTATTTTCACAAACCTGTTGTATGCCGAGATTCACCTAGAATTGTTTGAGAAAAACTGAGAAAAACGCGGATAAATTTTAACAAAGGGCGACCAATTAATGAAAATTATGGGTACCTAGATTTGTGTGTAACTTTCCAACAATTAATTCATGATATAAGGTTTTTAATCAATGAAATATATCCCTGTTTTAACAACGAAGGCAAAGTGTATACTCATTATTCAATGTTAATTTATTTCAGAATGGGCAAACTTCATGGCAGCAGAAGGGGACGAATTGGCAGGAGGTCAAAGAAAACGAAAAACAAATGCACTCCTTTAGCAAAGAAAGCTAGGAAATCAATAATTATATGATATACAGTATAATATTAAAACATTGGTACATGTACATGAATGAATGTATATACGTAACATGTATTAAAATATTGGTATATGAATGAAAGTGAAAGTTAACCCTTTCTCACATAAAACAAATCTGCAGTAGACGACCTAAAACATCATAGACAAAATATCAAAGAACAAGTGTTGAATAAAGTTAAAAACATTGTGACAAAAGGAGCCATTATGAACAATTTCTCCTTTTGTTGTACTGTTTTCAAAAGTCGTGTGCTGCATCCAAAAATGATTGTCAAGATTCTTGAGCATTTTTTTTCCTTTAAAAAAATGGTTTGCCCTTTTTTATTAAATCATAATTACATTTACAATCTTAGATATATTTGCAAAATGAATGGCCAAGTATGAATTCGAATTTGTCTGCTGCAGATGTTTGAATGTCGAGAAGGGTTATTAATAAGAGTAAAATAGAGAACCCTTCTATTGAATTTGTAAATGTAGTCTGGTTCCTTAAAAGTACATGCTATGATATATTACGCAGTAATTAGACGAAGAAGCCTCGTCCCGTATTCACTAAACTTTTCAATTTAGATATTTGTCTAAATCTAAATCTTAATATTTAGTCCACGTTTTAGATTTAATACGTATTCACCAACGCGTTTTAAACCGATCTCAATTTGGTCTAGTGTGTAAATGTCGTAAGCGGCCACGCAGCGACTCTGGTTCTCAAATCAAGTTAAGAGCTAAAATAAAAGACAGTACCATTCTATAGTCTATTTATAGATTTTCATTTTTATCGCAATTTCACATACATTTTTCATTTGCTTTGCTTTTAATAATTTGACTTTCATGTTCAGTACATACTGGATTCAAAGTTAATTTTGAGTACAATTGTCATCGCAAAATGTAGACATGAAAAAATTTAAACCACAGAAATATCTGTTTCAAGATCAATTTCGTTCTTTTTCGCTGTTTGCCTAGCCAGGGACACTATGTAATATAGTGTCCCTGGCCTAGCCAACAACATGTTTTATCACGGATGCGATGTGAACATCCAGAATACTTAAATGAAATGAAATCTTCTGGTTCTTACAAACAAAGTGTGATCGGATTAACTGAACTGTATTTAACTTATCACTGTAAATGTAGACAGCATTTCAACTCTTATATCAACTGGTAAATTTACAGTTTGAGAAATAAATTCAAGTAAATTTTCAAGCACTGGTTTAACGTTTTCAAAAAAATTGTAACTAGTTCCTATGTTAAGCCTTTCCCTTATACGTAGCACATTAAGTAAAAATTGGAACATCTTGCTAAATGAAGGTATAATTTATGGACATAAAGTAGAAAACATTGTAGCAAAAGGATAAATTCCTCGTGATCAATTTCTCTTTTTGTCACAATGTTTTCAAAAGTCGCTGCAGCTATTGTCAGTCTTTCGGATTACGTGTACATAGAAATACGTTTATTTGATTTTCTGAATGCTAATCGAGACACGAGTTCACATCAGTTTCGTCAACTCGAGATTGTGCGTTTGTAATCCGACAGCTTTGATTTTCAATTGCTCAATTTGCCACAATAATTTCAACTCTTTTCAATTATCTTACTATCATTTATAGAGATTTTATATGTTTTGTACTTGATGATTTTAGAGTCTGTCAGAGTAAACATCATTGAAATCATTGTGGCAAAAGGAGAAATTGCTCATAATGAGCAATATCTGCATTTACCACAATAATTCAACACTTTTCAATTATCATACGATCATTTATAGAGATTTTTTTTTTACTTGATAATTTCAAAGTCGTCTACTGCAGATTTGTTTTATGTGGGAAACCCTTATCCATTATCATGACTTACCGATACAAACGAAAAACAGATTTTTTTGTGTGTCAGCATTATTTGATAAAACATTATCATAACAGGGCGTGTGTTCAATGCAAATAGTTGATTGTTTTGGGTACTAATTTAAATTTATCATAACCTCTTGTCCATTTATCTTTAGTATTATATGTCACTTTTTATGATCAGCTTAACTCTAAATTATCTCATTCACTTAAAACACAGACCCTGCCAGGTTAAATATCCTACATAAAACTTATATCTTCAATAATCGATATCAGCATTACTGACTACAGATTAAATTGTTCTAATGTTTGTGGATTTAAATGATCTTTTTTCTTATTTCTTCATGTGAAACGAAATATTGCGGCTTCTCTTTGATGCTTTGCATCAAACATCCGTCTTGTTACTACCAGAAATGTTTTTATATTTTAGTTTATAACTACCAGAGGTATGTGTTTATTTGGGATAAAACGTATATCTAGAGAAAATAGTTTAATAGAAATTGTAAACTTCTTTCAAAAAGGAAACGACCATTTGACACAATTGACTTTTGAAACATATACTTGCTGAAATTAAAGCAAATATTCATATTCGGCAAATAAATATTAATTAATTTTAATTAAATAAAATGCAGATGTTATACTCAATGGTGCCTCTGGAAACAGACTGTTTATGACCAATATCTTACTAAAGTAGACCTATGCTATTGTATTATAATTGACATTTATATTTCGTGTGGATTGGTCCATGTTAAAAGGGTTAATATCACTGCATATCGATCTTGAAGGCTGCATTGTCATGGTGTGCTTATTTCTTTTGGCATATTCACAATTCACGAATGTGATGAGATATTCAATTATAATGACGATTTTATCATTAAAGTATAATAAATATTAATATGAAGGACGTTTAGACCCTTTCACACATACGCTTTCAGACGCTTTCAGACGCATCTGCAGCAGACGGCTTTTAAAAACATTATAGCAAAAGGAGAAATGTATCATGATGATTTCATATGTAGTTAGTATATGTCTCTGGTTAGCCTAAATAGTTTTGAGCGAAGATAACAAACTGAACAACGTGCTAGGATAACAATATGTATCAATCAATCCCATTACAGCTGTATTTCCATTTAAAAATAAAATATTTTGTTTTACTAAAATAAAGTTAAAATATGGTATAATAAAATAAGTTCTTTTGATTGTAAACCTAACAAAATTATTGAACTATGATGCATGAATATAGGACAGTGTAGACCAACATAAGACGGCCGTCTGGTCTTGGTGTACATTGTTCTCTAATGTAGAAGCACGGCCGATTGCAGTCATTGTTGTCAGCGTGCACATTTATATAGGCTACGAAGCGACTGAGCTAACGGAAACAACGTTGAAAACATGATTATCCAAATTCCCCATGGGAGTTCAAATTAAATTTCCTCGGCTTTTGGTTCTACATTGATTAATTGAATGGAATTCGGATAAGCGATACATGAAGATCATTTCACAAGACCTTGACGTTAATCTAGACAAATTTTAACACATTCCTCCCCGACAAGATATTCGTGAATAATAAGCTACTAGCAAATTCAATACAACACGGTTTGGGTAATAATAATAATGCGTATACGCTAATAATAATGCGTATACGCTGTCCTAATGATAGACCCGCAAGACTTCAGAAAATTTCTCACTTTCCTTATTACAAACGATATTTCAAAACATTGTGGAAAAGGAGAAACATCTTCTTCTCTCGCAATGCTTTTTTAGCTCTTATCATCAAAATTATGCTTTCAAATTTCTATAAGTTACAATATTTTTCAGAAAAAAAATCATATCTTGTAAATGGTTTCAGCAAGCATATACATATCTACATTTTCTGGTAGCCTCTCTATATGGTATAATTGTTTAAATCCACAAACATTAGAACAATGTAATCTGTAGTCAGTAATGCTGATATCGGTTATTGAAGATATAAGTTTTATGTAGGATATTTAACCTAGCAGGGTCTGTGTTTTAAGTGAATGAGATAATTAAGGATTAAACTGATCATGAAAAGTGACGTATACTACTAAAGATAAATGGACAAGAGGTTATGATAAATTTAAATTAGTACCAAAAACAATCAACTATTTGTATTGAACACACGCCCTGTTATGATACTGTTTTATCAAAAAATGCTGACACACAGAAAATCTGTTTTTCGTTTGTATCGGTAAGTCATGATAGTGGATTAGGGTTTCCCACATAAAACAAATCTGCAGTAGACGACTTTGAAATTATCAAGTAAAAAATATAAAAAATCTCTATACATGATCGTATGATAATTGAAAAGTGTTGAAATTATTGTGGCAAATGCAGATATTGCTCATTATGAGCAAATTCTCCTTTTTCCACAATGATTTCAATGATGTTTACCCTGACAGGCTTTAAAATCATCAAATACAAAACATAGAAAATCTCTATAAATGATAGTAAGATAATTGAAAAGAGTTGAAATTATTGTGGCAAATTGAGCAATTGAAAATCAAAGCTGTCGGATTATAAACGAAAATCTCGAGTTGACGAAACTGATGTGAACTCGTGTCGTGATTAGCATTTCGAAAATCAAGGAAACGTATTTCAATGTACACGTAATCCGAACGACTGACAAAAGCTGCAGCGACTTTTGAAACATTGTGACAAAAAAAGAAATTGATCACGAGGAATGTATCCTTTTGCTACAACGTTTTCTACTTTATGTCCATAAATTATACCTTCATTTAGCAAGATGTTACAATTTTTACTTAATGTGCTACATATCTGGTGTACGTGGGAAAGGCTTAACATAGGAACTAATTTCATTTTTTTTTTTAAACGTTAAACCAGTCAGGGACAATATATACATGTATATATTGTTCCTGAACCAGTGCATGAAAATTTACTTGAATTTATTTCTCAAACTGTAAATTTACCAGTTGATATAAGAGTTGAAATGCTGTCTACATTTACAGAGATAAGTTAAATACAGTTCAGTTAATACGCTTTGTTTGTAAGAACCAGAAGATTTCATTTAAGTTTTCTGGATGTTCACATCGCATCCGTGATAACACATGTTGTCGGCTAGGCAAAATACACCGATATCGTGTTTACCGCGATATTCGTGAATGTAAAACTGCAACAGCGAAAATGAACGAAATTGATCTTGAAACAGATATTTCTGTGGTTTGAATTTTTTCATGTCTGCATTTTGCGATGACAATTGTACTCAAAGTTAACTTTGAATCAAGTATGTACTGAACATGAAAGTGAAAAATGTATGTGAAATTACGATAAAAATGAAAATCTATAAATAGACTATAGATAAATGGTACTGTCTTTTATTTTAGCTCCTAACTTGATTCGGGAACCAGAGTCGCTGCGCGGCCGCTTACGACATTTACAAACTGGACTTAATTGAGATCGGTTTAAAACGTGTTGGTGAATACGGATTAAATCTAAAACGTGGACTAAATATTAAGTTTTAGATTTAGTCAAAAATCTAAATTGAAAAGTTTAGTGAATACTGGACGTGGCTTCTTCGTATAATTACTGCGTAATATATCATAGGATGTAAGGAACCAGACTACGTTTACCAATTCAATAGAAGGGTTCTCTGTTTTACTGTTTAGACTAGATACAGTATGAATTTCGCTTAAATAAAAATGTACTTACATTCAATTAATATACTGGCCTTTGTCTTTTGTTTTTAATTTGTAAAACTCACACATGTATATAGAGTGTAAAAGGGATGTTTTAAAGGTCATTACCTTAAATTAATGTACTTAGTAAGGACAAAGAGAAATCAAGATATGTGGTCACGCTGGCAGGTCTAAATATTCTCCTTGTCCGAAATTTCTAAGCATCCCTACAGGAAGCCGCCAGGAGGCGGCTTCCACTAAACTCTTTATAGTAAATCGGTCCTGTGGGGGATTTTCCTAATTTTCTCAAACGAAAATTCAGATGCCTGAGGATTAACATCATTAATATTTGTTTAAAATTCAACATATTGCCATATTTAATAGAAATGACATCACTTTTAAGTAAGAAAAAAAAAGCGAATTTAAATGTGTATGTTTTCGCAACTGACATATATTCTGGAATGTAGATAAAGATCTACGTCCCTGATATATTATAGAGGACAAAAATGTTTAATTGTGCGTTAGCGTGGACAAAATAAAGCTGTCAATAAACATGACAACATTCTTTGTCTATTGTTAATATCAGTACCCAAGACAAACGGCAATCGGATCAGAAACTGTAAGAATCATGGTTGCATTTTCAAGGAAGTCCACATTCTCGGTTTGAATTTTCTACAAATTGAACAATTTGCATTCCTATTGTTTAGAAATTTAATGCTCTAAGAGAGAAACCAAATGCGAGTTTATATTTCTATCTTATCGCAATATACATATTATAAAAAAATGAATGTTTCTTTATGGATTATCGTGACGTTAAAAGGCAGTCAATAAAATAAACATCGTTCTTTGTCTATTTTTATTATTATTAACCATTATTAAGGAGAAAAAAAAAGTGATTGAAATCTATAAAAGCCCTGATATATCATAAAGATGAGTTTTTGATTGAATGGTATTTGAAGACACGTTGAAAACGGCTTTAAGTCGTTTATAACACTGCTGCAGACGTAATGCTACCCCCAGTAAACCTGAAACCAATACAACATCATGTAGTCGTGATGCTATCCCCAGTAACCCTGAAACCAATCCACCATGATGTAGTCGCAATGCTACCCCCATTAACCCTGAAACCAATACACCATGCTGTAGTCCTAATGCTAACCGCCAGTAACTCTGAAACCAATACACAATCATGTAGTCGTAATGCTACCCCCAGTAACCCTGAAACCAATACACCATGATGTAGTCGTAATGCTACCCCCAGTAAACCTGAAACCAATACACAATCATGTAGTCGTAATACTACCCCCAGTAACCCTGAAACCAATGCACCATGATGTAGTCGTAATGCTATCCCCAGTAACCCTGAAACCAATACACCATGATGTAGTCGTAATGCTATCCCCAGTAACCCTGAAACCAATACACCATGATGTAGTCGTAATGCTACCCCCAGTAACCCTGAAACCAATGCACCATGATGTAGTCGCAATGCCACCCCCAGTAACTCTGAAACCAATACACCATGATGTAGTCGTAATGCTATCCCCAGTAACTCTGAAACCAATACACAATCATGTAGTCGTAATGCTATCCCCAGTAACCCTGAAACCAATACACCATGATGTAGTCGCAATGCTACCCCCAGTAACTATGAAACCAATACACAATCATGTAGTCGTAATGCTATCCCCAGTAACTCTGAAACCAATACACAATCATGTAGTCGTAATGCTATCCCCAGTAACCCTGACACCAATACACCATGATGTAGTCTTAATGTTATCCCAAGTAACCCTGAAACCCATACACCATGATGTAATCGTTATGCTAATCCAAGTACATCTGACATCGGTACACCATGCTACAATCGTAATGCTATCCCGCAGAACCCTGGCTTCAATGTACCTAGCTACATTCGTAATGCCATCCCTCATAACCCTGGCTTCAATGCACCTTGCTACAGTCGTAACGATATCCCTCATAACCCTGGCTTCAATGCACCATGCTACAGTCGTAATGCTATCCCTCGAAACCCTTGCTTCAATGCACCTTGCTACAGTCGTAAAGCTATCCCTCAGAACCCTAGCTGCAATGCACTTTGCTAATGCCGAAATGCTATCTCCCGTAACCCTTGCATCAATGCACCATTATACAGTCGTAATGCTATCCCTCATAACCCTGGCTTCAATGCACCTTGCTTAAGCCGAAATGCTATCCCCCGTAACCCTGCCTTCAATGCACCTTGCTTAAGCCGTAATGCTATCCATTTTCACACTGACTTAAATGCACCTAGCTACAGTCGTAGTGCTATCCCTCATAACCCTGGCTTCAATGTACCTTGCTACAGTCGTAATGTTATTCCCCGTAACCCTTGCATCAATGTACCTTGCTACAGTCGTAATGCTACCCCTCTTAACCCTGGCTTAAATGCACCTTGCTACAGTCGTAGTGCTATCCCTCAGAACCCTGGCTTCAATGTACCTTGCTACAGTCGTAATGCTATCCCTCATGATCCTTGCATCAATGCACCTTGCCTAAACCGTAATACTATCCTCCATAACCCTGGCTTCAATGCATCTTGCTACAGTCGTAATGCTATCCCCCAGAACCCTGGCTTCAATGCACCTTGCTTAAGTCGTAATGCTATCCCTAAGAACCCTGGCTTCAATTCACCTTGCTTCAGTCATAATGCTATCCATATGAACCCTGGCTTCAATGCACCTGGCTTCAGTCGTAATGTTATCCCTAAGAACCATGGCTTCAATGTACCTTGCTACAGTCGTAATGCTATCCCAAAGAAACCTGGCTTCAATGCACCTTGCTACAGTCGTAATGTTATCTCCCCTAACCCTTGCATCAATGCATCTTGCTTCAGTCGTAATGCTATCCATAAGAATCCTGGCTTCAATGCACCTTGCTTAAGTCGTAATGCTATCCCTAAGAAACCTGGCTTCAATGCACCTTGCTTAAGTCGTAATGTTATCCCCCCTAACCCTTGCATCAATGCATATTGCTTCAGTCGTAATGCTATCCATAAGAATCCTGGCTTCAATGCACCTTGCTACAGTCGTCGTGCTATACCCCATAACCCTGGCTTCAATGCACCTTGCTTCAGTCATATTGATATACCCCGTAACCCTTGCATCAATGCACCTTGCTACAATCGTAAGGCTATCCCCCAGAACCCTGGCTTCAATGTACCTTGTTACCGTCGTAATGCTTACCCCCCAGAACCCTGGCTTCAATGTACCTTGTTACAGTCGTAGTGCTTACCCCCCAGATCCCTGGCTTCAATGTACCTTGTTACAGTCGTAATGCTTACCCCCCCCCCCCCCCCCCCCCCCCCCCCCGAACCCTGGCTTCAATGCACCTTGCTTCAGTCGTAACGGTAAGGATATTTGGGTTAACAGTACTGCACATATTCCTTTGGAGTGACGTAATCGATCGAGTCAGTGCTCTTGAAGACGTGCATTTAGATCAAACGACTAGATGTGTTTTGCTTTTGTGCGCTTTCTGAGGTTCGAAATATGCTGCATATTGTCTCGGATTATACAAAGTATGAATTATTCAGAATATGTTGCAGCACATCATCTATTGCGGTTACGAAAAGGGAACATTAAGAGCTTCTGTCTGTTTAAATGTTTACGTGTCGTCTGCTTTGTAGAAATTGAGGGGGGATGTAATTAGCTGGGTAATACCAAGAAAATAATATGTATACACTTTGTAGATGGTTAAACCTTTGTAGAAATCGAGGGGGCGTTGGCTGAGTAATACCAAGAAAATAAGATGTATAAACTTGGTAGATGGTTAAAACTTTGTAGAAATCGAGGAGGAAGGGGCGTTGGCTAAGTAATACCAAGACAATAAGATGTATAAACTTGGTAGATGTTTAACACTTTGTAGAAATCGAGGGGGCGTTGGCTAAGTAATACCAAGACAATAAGATGTATAAACTTGGTATCTGGTTAAAACTTTGTAGATATTGAGGGGGGCGTTAGCTGGGTAATACAAATAAAATAAGATGTATAAACTTGGTAGTTGGTTAAAACTTTGTAGAATATGAGGGGGGGCGTTAGCTGGGTAATACCAAGACAATAAGATGTATAAACTTGGTAGATGGTTAAAACTTTGTAGAAATTGAGGGGGGCGTTAGCTGGGTAATACCAAGACAATAAGATGTATAAACTTGGTAGTTGGTTAAAACTTTGTAGAATATGAGGGGGCGTTAGCTGAGTAATACCAAGAAAATAAGATGTATAAACTTGGTAGATGGTTAAAACTTTGTAGAAATCGAGGGGGCGTTGGCTGAGTAATACCAAGAAAATAAGATGTATAAACTTGGTAGATGTTTAACACTTTGTAGAAATTGAGGGGGGCGTTAGCTGAGTAATACCAAGACAATAAGATGTATAAACTTGGTAGATGGTTAAAACTTTGTAGAAATTGAGGGGGGCGTTAGCTGGGTAATACCAAGACAATAAGATGTATAAACTTGGTAGATGGTTAAAACTTTGTAGAAATCGAGGGGGCGTTGGCTGAGTAATACCAAGAAAATAAGATGTATAAACTTGGTAGATGGTTAAAACTTTGTAGAAATCGAAGGGGGCGTTGGCTAAGTAATACCAAGACAATAAGATGTATAAACTTGGTAGATGGTTAAAACTTTGTAGAAATCGAGGGGGCGTTGGCTGGGTAATACCAAGACAAGACATGGAAATTCCATGAAACCAGGTTTTCTATAATGGAAGGTGTTTGATTAAGAATTAACAGATCTGTCAAATATTTCTGTTAATAGTTAATCAAAGCTAGTAATTCAAGTAACAGGGAATCAGTTCAACTGATGTCTATTTGTTGTCACTGTGACCTTGACCTTGAAGCTACAGACAAAAGTTTTGCATGTGACACATCATATTGATATATTTCATATTTGTGCCAAGTTATTTGAAAATATCTCTATGCATGACACAGTTATGGTCCGGACAAGAAAAGTTCAATTAAAGTCTATTTCTTATCACTGTGACCTTGACCTTGAATCTACAGAATTCTTTTTTTGCATTTGGCACATCGTCTTGATATGGTGCATGTTTGTGCCAAGTTATTTGAAAATATCTCTATGCATGACAACGTTATGGTCCGGACAAGGAAAGTTGACGCCCGCCCGCCCGCCCGCCCGCCCGCCCGCCCGCCGACTTCGCCAAACAAATAACCAGATTTTTCCTTCGGAAAACCTGGTTAAAAATAAGATGTAAAAACTTGGTAGATGTTTAACACTTTGTAGAAATCGAGGGGGCGTTGGCTAAGTAATACCAAGACAATAAGATGTATAAACTTGGTATCTGGTTAAAACTTTGTAGAAATTGAGGGGGGCGTTAGCTGGGTAATACCAAGACAATAAGATGTATAAACTTTGTAGATGGTTAACACTGTGTAGATGGTTAACACTTTGTAGAAATCGAGGAGGAAGGGGCGTTGGCTGAGTAATACCAAGAAAATAAGATATAAGGTATAAACTTGGTATATGGTTAAAACTTTGAATGAAACAAACAGAAATTGACTTTTTAAACGGGTTCTCCTTTAATTGCAATGTTTTCAAAACTCGTCTATATCAGGGAAAGTGCTACCAAACAATACACGCATTACAAACACTGACCATCTGGGACGTTAACCCTTTACCACATACAACACATCTGTAGCAGAGGGTTTTAATAGCATAACGTCAAAATATACAAAACTATCTGTAATATCTTTTTTAAAAAAGTTTAAAACATTATTGCAGAAGGAGAAATAGCTTATTGTGATCAACTTCTCCTTTTGCCAGAAATGTTTTCAAAAGTCGTCTGCTACAGAGGCGTAAGAAAGCGTCTATTCGTTGAAAAAGGATTATGTAATTCCAATTTGTCGATTCATGCAAGAAAAAGCGATATTGATTGATGATATCACTGAGAACAGTGAACACTATAGCATAACTAAAACCACTGTCTCTGATATGCTGTTGTACCACATACAGACAAATGTCGACATATCTGCAGCAGACTATCTTTGAAAACAATGTGCCGATTTCTCCAAATGTTTTCAATAATTATACTTTTATTCATAGAGATCTCCGTTAATTGTAAACGATTTTTACTTCAATAATCTACTGAGGAATTAGGTATATATAGAAAAGTGTCGTATTAGTTTTAAAACGTACTACGATAATTCTACAGCATAGAACATAAACAATTCTCGAACATAGACAGTTCCAGTTTAAAACAGAATTTGCGAGAAAAGAGCAATTCACCTTTTTGACAATGTTTTTTTTTTTAAAAAAAATCGTCTGCTGCAAGGACATCAAAAGTCGTCTGTATCAGGTGAAGTCCTGATTTCTTCTTCATTTCAAACAGTGACATTGTCACTTATTTGGTGTTCACTGTTAACCCTGGCTTTAACGTATCACGTATTTGGTGTTTACTGTTTATCCTGGCTTTAACGTGTCAATTATTTAGTGCTAACTGTTTACCCTGGCTTTAATGTGTCACTTAGTTAGTGTTCACTGTTTACCCTGGCTTTATTGTGTAACTTAGTTAGTGTTCACTGTTTACCCTATATTTAATGTGTCACTTAGTTAGTGTTCACTGTTTACCCTGGCGTTAACGTGTCACTTATTTTATGTTCATTGTTTACCCTGGCTTTAACGTGTCACTTATTTAGTGTACCCTGGCTTTAATGTGCCGCCATATGTTCACTGATTACCCTGACTTGAACGTGTCACCATATGTCATCTGTACGTGAAGATATTATCTAAACAGACCAATTATATAATTATTGTCATTCGTAAAGAAAAAAACTTGTTATTTCACTCCTGGAAAACCATTCGTGAAATACCACTAGTGTTTCATTGCACAATGTAAGAAACTTGACGGCTTTCATAACAAACATCAATTTTGACTAATACGATGAAACATTGACCAAACAAAAGTAATTCTGTCTTTTCGATGGTAATTCTCATTGATCGAGACAGATGTTATTGTAAATTAAAGGCCATAACAGATGACAGTGCTATTATAGATTTGTGTATTTTACGATAAATATGCCAATAACATTGACCATGCTTGTCTGTCGAGATTATCAGTCATTGAAGAGGACACGATTATAATTATAGTCCGTGTAAATTGAACTGTCTCATGATGAATACATAACAAGGTCAGTTTATATAAATATAAAGTGTTCATTGATCTTACTGTCACGAGGTTTATACAGGTCAATTTACACAGAGAATACATTAGGACATTCAAAGAACACTCTAAGAGTGTAACGATATTGAACAGGTACATTGCAAAATTCTCCCCTTTCTACATTACAATGTTGCCAAAGGTTTTCTGCTGCAGGTTCGACGGAATGCGTCTGCATTAGGGAAAGGGTTTAAGGAGACAATTAGTTCTACACAAATTCTGTTATTTTCTGCTAACTCCACTAGCCTGTGAGACAAGTCTTACACGCTGACCCACAGCTGCTATTGTTTGCTTTTATGGATCTTGAAGTGTGTTCAAATATTGCGTAATGTTTAACCCTTCCCCTATTCAACAAATCTGCAGCAGACTACTTTATCATAAACAATACGTTCTGCCTTAACCACAATGTTATCAAACGTCGTCTGCCTATTATCCCAGTCCATATGAAATAGTTTGATAAGCATATCCAGTAATAACTTCGAAACAGTTGTCTTCAGGCGCAGCTTGCTGATTTAGAAGATCATCTCTAAAATGGTAGGGGCTGCTATTGAAGTTAAGTACCATTTCCCATCTCAGTTGGATATCAGTTTGATAAAACACAGTGCTCAATTTTAAAATATAAATATATACACGCGGCATATCTATTGGGATGAAATAACTTTAATCGGGCCACACACGTGTTTAACTTGCTGGGAGAGATTCTATGTTTATAGTACTATGTTGAATACTTTCAATGATACTTCGATAGTTAAAGTTCATGTTATGAATCCCTATATTTATACATGCAGAAAAACACACACATTTTGAACTGTTTCTGGACAAATCTTCTTTGTAAACACGCTATGACCCTAAGTTGTTTTTGTTCTCATTTTGTTAGTCTTAACGATTTCCCTCATACAACATTCAGTAAACACTTAGACGAACTCTTGTAAAATATAGAACAATTTTTAATTGAAGTTGCAATAGAGAGCAATTTATACTTTTGTCAATCCTTTGATTCTATATTGAGCAATTTATACTTTTGTCAATCCTTTGATTCGATATTGAGCAATTTCTTACTTTTCCAGCTTTGCAATGAAATTTACACAGCATTAACAGTTTTTGGTAGAATTTCATAGCAATGCTACCATAGTTACAGGTGAAATTTTGAAGTCACGTCATGTAAATGACTGAGGATGCATTCTACCAAAATCAGTATGCCAAAATAGTAGTGCAAACAATTTTTGACTGAATTACGAATGCAAACAAATAAAAATATGTTGAAAAATCCACTTATTCTAGGTAACCTTATAAAATAACAAGTCCCTGAATGTGTAAATACTTTGTTTAGTGTAATTCAGTATAAGGATATCACTACGCCATATACTCAAGTTTGCACTAAAACTGCATCAACAAATTACCCTTTGTTCCCTCTAGTATATATTTCTTTTGGAAAAGTTGATTTGCTTTTTATATTTCAGCGTCTTTTACATTTGCAGATGCAGAAGAAATTTCCATTCAGTGAATCTATGAAATTTTCAGAAAAAGGCAAAATGACACCATTTTAAAACACCATTCTTATGAAAGTGCTTGTCTACATTTCGTTTCGGTAGATAGGTGCTGCATTACATGTTTTCCGTGTGTGTACTATATGCTTTTAGATGACAATGCTTTAGAATAATTTCGTTTCAATTAAGCCTTGACATCTGTTGCATACCCTTATAATACTCTAATTTATCCTCTGCCCTTTTGTCTGTCCTTTCTTGTTTTACTTTTACAATTTCATGTACATTCTGTAAAAAGTTGATTATGTTTGTTTTTGATTTTATTGTAGTATATGTTTACAATTTATCTTCTGTAAAGGAGGATTTTATAAAGTACATATATATTTTACTTTTCTCCAAAGAATTTTATTTCATTTAACTAGACCAGGGACACTATATTACTAATATAGTGTCCCTGACTAGACGTATAACCTCTTGATATAATGTATTACTCACATTTACTTACCTCCGAATAGTTTTTGTATCGGCATTAATCACTGTGACAAAGAGAGATATTGCTCATGTTTTCAAATGCCATGTTCTGTACATGCGTCAAAATGGGTCTGCATTTCACCCTTTCCTACTTACTGATACATTATAATGTAATACTACAGGAATAACCCATTCCCACTTACAGATGGAGATCAACATTTTGAAATGTTGAAACTTCTGAAAATATTGCTCATAGTGTCAACAAAGAAAGTAATAAGTAGTTCAACACTTTTTAGGCAGTAAATGTTGAAAAACTGTCAATTGAAAGTCATGCAAATGCACAAAATTTGGGTTACTTGGTATGTCTTCCCAGTAAAATTGAAGCATAAATGATCAATATTTAGATTTTTATGGTACTGGAAAGTGAAATTATTTTTCTTATTTTACGATTCTTATAGTTCAAGACAACTATTGAACAGTTTGAAAACTTTGACTATAATATCTATTTTCTGGAGTTAAGCCCCTTTAAGGGTCACTTCTCTGTTGTTTGCACAGATATCTGTCCATAATGCTTATTAGTCGCCGGGCAGAAGCCCGCGACTTCTATTTTTAATAGGTTTTCGGAAATGACATGGGAGGGGGGGGGGATTATTATTAGAAAGAAACACATTTAGATGTCTTGAACAGTTTCTTTATTTTGACTCGCATTTATGTTTTTTTGTTTTATTTACGAAGACAAAACAGTCCCTATTTGCTAGAATGAAATACTGTATGTTACACTATATACTACATGTAATCAAAAGGCTATAACTACAAACCTTTCATCGCACAGTCTAATGTTGTTTACATACGCGCACCTGCTGATGAAAATGATGTCGTATATTCTCCTTCTAATGGCAATTTTAACTTACTGAATGTTATTTTCATGTTCAAAGAGATGTCTTGATTTGTGAAGAAGGCATTTTATAATGTTTATCCATGTATATCTAAAATATGAACTGTTTCTAATATAAGCTAACACTGTTGATCGCGTGACTCGCGAATACCAACTGCGTAGATCAATCTCCTTTGCAGAGAGCCGCTCTTTACACTCACTTACAAATAGTAAATCATATGCGATTTAAAATGTTTATTTGGTTCGAAACAAATGAAGAAAAGAACAAACCGAGATAAAACTGGTTTTAATAGAAAATTTACTTTGGACGAACACTCTCTGCTTATAAAGAGAGTTCCAAGAACGACACCTCTGCGAATAAGAAAGAATCGGGTCTTTCGTACACAATTATTTCGTCCTTGACAATTTTAAATGTGTCATTTAATTCCCTAAAGGCATATTGCTTCCGATCTGCATATTGTTATGCATCATTAACACAAGGGCGCTCATCATAATATAAGTTTAAAACATGAATAGTTTGTTATTTTCATTATGAAAAAGGAAGGAAAGAATTAAAATAAATTAACATGTAGGGCTCAGTTTATGTTCGAAATTAAGTTTAAATTATACAACAATTTCAATGAGATTTAACTGTTTAGTTGATATTATATTTCGAAGGTGGTCTAATTTATAAATATTGAACTACATTTCAACATTTGTTAAAGTATGATATAATTAGGCTGCCAAGCTAATATCATCTTGAGAAAAAGAGAAAACTCATGTCTTCAGCGATTTAACCCTTATCTCATTGTTTTAAAGTAGATTGCTGCAAAGGTGTCCACTGTTGACTTTAATAGAGAAAAGGTAAAATGACGTGCTATTGCATGCAAATCCTAAATTGTCTGTTTTGTGGTTTTATTGAAAAATAATAAAATTCAAATATTCTGACAAACATCTTGAAAAATGTATGTGGAATTCACAAATCTAATAATTATTCCTTAATGAAAGCACTGTATACATACTAAGATTAATGATTGGCAAGATTACTCATTTCCATTACTGTTTATGATCAAGAATTAGTTGGTTGTGTGTATGGTCAACCTACTTTGGAATGGAGATTGATCATAAACAATGAAAGGCTTCAATTATCATTCACTTCGTTGACAAAACAATGCAAGTTATGATACATTTTTACTTTCTATAACTGAAGAATGTAAATATATATAATATATATATATAAAGTTATTTGATCAATTACTCCTTTTGCCACACGTTTTACAATATTCGTCTGCTACAGATATGTATGTATGTAGGAATGAGTTAATTAACCCTTTCCCACTTGCAGACACCTCCGCAACAAACGCCGTTTAAAAATATTATGGCAAATGATCAAAAAGCTCATATGCAATTTCTCCTTTCGACACAATGTTTCAACTGAATTCAGTAATTCCACCTTTTCCATATTTTTTCGTAGACAGTGCTGCAGATATGTCTGTGTGTACGAATGGGTTAAGTAAACAACATACCTGTCTTAATTTGAAAACGCAACGAAACGATTGCGAGTGTTCACCTCATATTTCCATGAACCGTTATTTCCCCGCGTACATAAACAAGAGTGAATGCTAGCCGTAATACCGATCTAACACGATGGGAAAGGATGTGAGAGATATCCGATTTTGGATCGATAAAACCCCGCCTCTCTCTTTCTATATGGTATCACTGTATTTGTTGGACTGTTTACTTAATATGGAATTTTGAAGAGTAATCTCTTTTTTAAAACAGTCGAGGAAAAATTCACATCTGCAATAATAATGCGTTTTTATATTTTGAAATAATAATGAAACATATTATGTTGGAAAAGGAGATATTGCTCGAGTTAAGCAGTTTCTCATTTCCTAATGTCGTTAAAAGTCGTCTTCTTCAAACGCGTTAAATGTCGTCTGTCTCGGAGAAAGGCTTCAACAGAATTGGTGGTTTCTCCCTGGTCGTTTTCATTAAGAGGAACATTTGCGAACCACATGTCAAGTTAGAAGGAAAACTGAAGTTATTTGTTTTAACACAAAACCCTTAAGTGGTATTTAGAAAAATCGAAGCACTGAAAGTACTAAGGGTGGGGGAGCGGTGTATTGTAGATGTACTAATATAGGTTTGGTTGAGTGTTTTTTTTTCAACAATATTTCAGTCAATTCACGGCTGCCAGTTCATCTACCCATATGTTTCCTGGCTTACTCACACCAGTACTCCACACAACAGTTATTCAAAGCAAAGGGCTGTTTTTCCTCATAGACTGTTATTCCATTATTCCATTGGTGGAAGACAAATGACTTCGTCAATTGTCCAAGAGAATGCTGGCGGCGCTGAGATTCGACACTCAAATCCTCTGGATGTACGACCATCGTCACTACCGACTGATATACATTGGATGTACGACCATCGTCGCTACCGACTGATATACATTGGATGTACGACCATCGTCACTACCGACTGATATACATTGGATGTACGACCATCGTCACTACCGACTGATATACATTGGATGTACGACCATCGTCACTACCGACTGATATACATTGGATGTACGACCATCGTCACTACCGACTGATATACATTGGATGTACGACCATCGTCACTACCGACTGATATACATTGGATGTACGACCATCGTCACTACCGACTGATATACATTGGATGTACGACCATCGTCGCTACCGACTGATATACATGTGTTGTCGTAAATATAAGGTAAACAGCGAGCTCGACTATACGCCGCTTATTCATTAAAGCACAATTTCATTATATTGCACTTAAGTACTATTACATCATATATACTCTGTATGTAAAAGCAAATATATAGATACATACATTTAAATATATATAATTTAAAAAATCAATTGTATAAACATGTATGAACATTGATATCAGTACTCGCCTCCAAAATGTTGTATTCTTCGTTATAAACATGCACGAAAGATCTAAATGCACTGTAGCAACCCGTTTTGTAATAACATTTTCAAAGTTGAATTAAACTGTATATTTCAATTTAAAATAACAAGAAACCTATGTATAAATGTATTAATTAATATTATGTATATTAATAAGGTCTTATTTCAAAAGGTCAAGACTCAAGACAGAAAAAAATGCATAATACATACAAGAATAGCAACAACCCGGTTTGTAATACCAATTTTTGTGACTCAACCCGTTTAGTAATAAAAATATCCGAATGTAAACATCTGTGTATTTCAGCTATAATTTACCAGAAATCAATACACAAATGTTAAATAATACTAATAATTTCCGTAGGGTGTTGTTGAAATCGCGCGTGAAACATACTTAAATAACAATAACCCGTTTTGTAATATTCCTTTTCCGGACTCAACCCGTTTTGTAATACAAATATGTTTATTTCAGCTATAATTTGCAAGGAATCAATACACTAGCGTTAAATAATACTTATTTCAGAAGGATGGCAATGAAACGCGCGTGAAACATACATGAATATTAAGAACCCGTTTGTAATTAAAATTTCCAATATGGTATTTAGTAAAAATATTTTTGTCCAAAAGTACTGATCTGATTTGAAAATAATTTGACACAAATGTTCCTTGGGTGACTCTCTAACAAATTTGTTCAATGTATTATGATCCGTTGAAAAACATGGCCGCCAGGGGACTGGGCTGGATTTCCATAATTATATGGTACATAGTGAAAACTTCAAAATCTTAATATCCAAAACCATTGAAGATAATTTGGCTAATTTGATTAACATATTGTTATATCACCTGAGCCGAAGGCACAATGTGATCTATTGTTATCGCTCCTTGTCCGTAGTTCGTCCGTCGTTAACCTTTAGCTTTGAACGACGTCTCCTCCTAAACCATTGGACCGATATCAACCAACCTGATTAAAAATGTCCATTACTGATAAGCTGTTTCATTCACATGCAGTGTCCACTCCTTGCAGTTTCATTCCCACTCGTGATAACATTTTCCCTGATATAAACAGTTTTACATTTGCTACTAAACTATCACTCAGATGATCGATTGCTCAAGGTGAGTTATTGTGATCGCCTTTTGTGCGGCGTCTATCGTGCGTCGTACGTCGTCCGTCAACATCTTCTTCTCAGTAGCCAGTGGGTTAATTGGGATGAAACTTTACAGAAAGCATCCTCTCAATGTCCTCACTGCAATTCCTTCTTTTGTATACATGCAGAATTCTGGTTTCCATGGCAACCAAACGAAATAAGCTTTAAAATTATTATTCTCCTAAACCGGTTGGCCGATTTTGGAATAATGTTGTAGAAATGTTCATTGGGTGACCCTCTATCAGATTCCTTCAAGCCATATTGATTGGTTAAAAAATATGGCCGCCAGGGAGCAGGGCTATTTTGCCTTGTATGGCTATAGTGAAAACTTTAAAAAAAAAAATCCGACGAAAGTATCTGGCCGATTTTTAAATAATTTTGTAGAAATGTTCCTTTGGTGACTTTTTATTATTCTGTCAGCCTTATTAGATGGCTTTAGTGACAACTCAAAAAATCTTCTCCTCCCTAACTATTTTGCCAATTTCAAAAAAAAAAATGCAGAAATGTTCCTTGGGCGACTCTCTACGCGATTCCTTCACGCCATGGTGATTGATCAAAAACATGGCCATCAGGGGGCGGGGCTCTTTGGAGATTAAATGTGTGTCTAATGGCAGCGGGGCGAAACTGGCCCTCTGGGCCTCTTGTATTAGCTTAAGTGACCACACAATGAGCTAATGTGGTCGACTGTGTGGTTGGCATAACAAATCACATTGCATACATCAGTTGAGCGACCCAGGGCCATCATGGCCCTCTTGTTATGAATACTGACTACAAAATGGTAACATGTTTGCTTGAGTTTGTTTCACCATTTAACTCTTAAGTGAAATCATATATGTACGTATTTGCCTATTTTGCCAATTTTCAATGAAATCATATATGAATTTGTCTGCATGTTAACATTTTTCATTTGCATCAGAATGCACTTTTAACAGTATGGAGCCTTTAGAGGTTGAAGAAGACCGTGATGTTGAGGGAACATTGGCCAAGCAACCAACAGACTCCCACAAGGATGCGGATTATGAAGACGGTGAAGTATCATCAGAATACCCAAGGATGTGAAAACAGTGTGCAACTGCAATCTGTGGACAGCTGCAGAACAAGCTGCTGTTAAACGACGGCTGGAGAAAAGTCAGTGGATAAGCTTCCAGGGAAGCATGATATTGAAGAGGCTCGTAAAAATAGCGTCTTTTAATGAATATGTCATGGGTTCAAATCAAGAGCTTAATTAATTAAAAACAAGAAAGAGTCTTTAAAGAGGAAGCAGAAGAGATGATAAAATATGTAGGTTGATTGAGCATGTTAGATAATTGAGAATATTGGAAGATAGAACATGTGGAATTACTGAACATGTTGAATGATTGAACATGTTGAATGATTAAACATGTTGATTAATTGACCATGTTGAATGATTGGACATCTATTTAATCTGGTGATCGATAAAAGGCTATCATGGCCCTCTTGTTTCTGTCTTTACACATCTTATGAATTGTTGTTAGATATAGTTGTCAGAATAAACTCGGTGTACAATCGAACTAACTAATAGCTTCTGTTATTCATTGAACCTTTATGATGCCATCATTTGTTGTTCTGGACCATTAATGTCGAACTCTTATGTGAAAAACGGACCTTGACTTTTAAAAAATAAGAAATAAACAAATTAAATAAAAACTAAAACCTCATGCTGTAAAGTTTATTAAGTTGCAATACATTTAAAAGCTAGATAAATTAGATTAATTATTGAAGGTTATAGGGATAACTAAGGTAGATCAAGGTCACTTGTTTTGCCTGGTGTAAGATAAAAAGTAGATTTATGTTTTATTTGTACTACACTATTTAATGTGTAAGTTGTAATTGTTTTACTGACTTATCCATGTTCTTTTATTTTGTTAATGAATCTCGTTCACATTTGATAGTACATAGAAGGTAAATATGTCTGTAATATTGATAGTGTTATAAAAGTGTACCGGTATAGCGTGACATTGTAGAGATCGTGAAAAACACGAGATCAACCGGAAGTCTCACGAATTTCACGCTACGTCGTAAGGAATTAAAGGTTTATCCCCATGAGAACGTCGATATTACATGTTTACCCTAATACACCAAATATTTTCTATTACAACGATGGTTATTTACCCACCTACCCTTATAGTTTAAGAGCTTTTTTACCACTGAAATGTACTCAATGTTCTAATGTCACGTAAATTTCACGGCTTTCTTGCTCGCTGTGTCGTACTTCTGGTGCGCGTGCGCATTTGTACAATATATAC
Source organism: Serripes groenlandicus (assembly GCA_031761405.1). Classification (NCBI taxonomy): domain Eukaryota; kingdom Metazoa; phylum Mollusca; class Bivalvia; order Cardiida; family Cardiidae; genus Serripes; species Serripes groenlandicus. Next base: position 186,939,559 of record JASEVX010000001.1, read on the forward strand.
AAAATCTCACATAACGCCGGGTCCGAGGAGGATGGCGATATCAACCCAAAGTTTGGACATTTTGTCCCCTTTCTGATGCCGCAGCAACCAAAGTTCTCAATGGAATTTAAATCTTTGAACAATTTTGAAAGAGGACGACCACCAAAGGAACATTCCTGTGATGTTTGGTGGAAATTGTTCTTGCGGTTCAGGAGGAGATGATGTTTAGAGCTAAAAGTTAACGCCGGACGACAGACGACGGACACAGAGTGATCAGAATAGCTCACCTTGAGCCTTTGGCTCTAGGTGATCTAAAAATGACCTAGATATATTTTCATAACAAGTACATGCATGTGGTATACAAACTATTATATATAATTATAACCACAAATAAATGTAAACATTTTTTGTCTTTATTAATCTAAATCTACTTGTGTTACAGAAATTATAAGAATAACGATCAAAAATAATAGACAAAACAGCAAATAAATTGCTCCAGTATTGCTCCACTGCCATAAGGCAAAAATGTAATCACTATAGCCATGCAAAACAGCCCCATTCCCTGGAAGCCATGTTTTTTAACCAATCTACATGGCTTGAAGTAATCAGATAGGGTGTCACCCAATGAACATTTCTGCAACATAATTTGAAAATCTGTCATCAAGCTTTGAAGGAGAAGCTTCTTTAAGTTTTCACTATAGCCATATAGGCAAAACACCCTTACAGTCATGTTTTTGTACCACTCAGCACGTCTTGACTCTGAGTAAAGGGGACCGTAAGGAACATTTCTACCATTTTGTTTTGAAAATCTGTCACCCAGTTTTGGAGGAGAAGATTTTCAAAGTTTTAACTATAGCCATACAAGGCAAAACAGCTTGAACGAATCTGATAGAGGGTCACCCAATGAACATTTCTACAATATAATTGAAAATCTGTCAAAATATTATCCGAGAAAACTCTCAGGGTTTTCACTTTGGCCCCCCAGCAGCAATTTCTTTTGACCAATCAACATGGTGGGAAGGAATCTGAGAGGGTCAATCAAGGAACATTTCTTCAAAACTATTTGAAAATCTGTCATCAAGCTTTGAAGTAGAACATTTTTAATGTTTTTTTCTTTCGGTTACCATGGAAACCAGAATTTTGCCTGTATCCAAACATTTCGAAGAGGCCATTCAGAGGATGACGTTTTATCCCATTTGGCGCAGTGGTTAAAGAGGAGAAGTACTTTTAAGACAAAAGCTAACAGAACGAATAATTCACCATGACATAAGCTCTCCTTGCTTTCAGCCTGTTGAGCTTAACACTAACCATCAACCTTTTGCAACCTTTCAAAACGCTTTGTCTGATAAGTGGTGCAGCCTATTTATTTACAAAATATGCATACCCTTATGCAGGTGTCTTTTTACTCCTCTGCAGCATATACCATTATAAATCATTGTGAAGAAATAAAATATTTTCCTCTTTAAGCAGACATCACTTACTTAATGTAACATTTCACACACAGATTATTAAACGGAGAGAAAAACCACATCAAAGGTCCTATATGTCACATTTATATGTAATGACAATTAATTATCTATTATGCAAGTATTTTCATATCTATTTCTTTCCTTCTTTTCAAGAAATATAACTAGTATCTAAGGTTATTCTAACATTTGACCAAGTGACCTAGTTTTGACCAATCATGAACTAGATTTGATGGACAAATATCTAGTTATTAGATTTCCTGAAGATTGAATGAAGAAAGTCACTTATAGTTTTCAGAAGATTATTTATCCAACATTTGACCTAGTAACCTAGGTTTTGAAAGCACATGACCCAGTGTAAAACTTGACAGAGATTTGATGGAGACAATTATTGTGATTAATTTCATGAAGATTGAATATCAAAAGTGAATTCTAGAGTGTTCACAAGGTTATTCTAACAATTGACATAGAGACCTAGTTTTTGATCTCTCTTGACCTAGTTTTGAACTTGACCGAGATTTGATGGGGACAAATGTTCTGATAAACTTTCATGAAGAATGAATAAAAAATGTGACATTCACAGTCAAAGTTAACCAAGGTTAATCTTTTGTAAACTATGACCTCGACCTTGGTTATTTTGATGTTGAATGATGGAAACAAATGTTTTGATAAACTTTCATGAAGATTAAATGAAAAATGCCATGACCCAACAATACATCTGACAAAGTTTCAGAAAAATTTGAGCAGGGGTTGCTGAGATATAGCTATTTGTAAAAGTCGCAGCCATGGTTGCCGGAAAAGTGATTGCTATGTCTCACTCCACTCTCGTGAGCGAGACAATAAGGATAACTAACCCTGGTGGCCAAATATATTTATCAAAAGATAAAAATAATATGAATAGTTTTGAAAAAAGTCACATAAATAACATTTGTGCCAAATGATTTCAAATTGGGCCAGTACTCAAGCACTCAAATACAAAAAGAATTTTAGAATTTCCATCTTTTGTCAAGATAAATAGTTTTGCATGATTTAGGTGTGCTAAAAATGGGTGCAGAATAAAATGCACGGACAAAAATCTATGATTCTAACTATGACTTTGAACCGGCACCTTTAATCTTTTTTAACCTCTTACTTTATTTCACCGGAGTTTCACTGGGTACAGGCAAAAAGGGAAAAAAAGCCCCCAGACCCCTCCGCCCTTTACGTCATTCTTTTTTTGATAATCAACATGATTTGAAGGAATCTAGGAACATTTCCATCAAACTCATTTATTTAAATTTTCTGCATATTACAACCCCACCCACTAGATGCCATATTTTTCTTTACTGATCAACATGGCTTAAAGAACTGATAGACAGTCACACAATGGATAATTTTATAAACTCATTTGAAAATCAGATCAAAAGAAGAAGATTTTTAAAATTTTCTTAAAGATTTATGACAAAACAGCAAGACACTTAATTCACTTGCTAAGCTAAAAAGTCACTCAAATCCAAAGTATGAATTAACAAAGGCATAATCAAATAAGTTGAACAGTTCCTTGGTGGAAGGCATTTGTAGAACATCTGTTGGAACAGTTAAATTAAGTCTGTTTGATCATGTGCTGGCAGGAAAGACTCTGAGTTAACGAAATTCAAACTCGGCTCAACAGAAAATCCTAAAACAGGTTCCTCATCAGCACCAGTCACAAATCTCAAGATGTTGTTGAGGCCTATAACCTGTCTTCTACCAGCTGAAATTTACAAAAACAAATCAATGCTTTTTTTAAATTTGTGTTAAGAGATTTTAATTATACAACTAGATATTTGATAATGTACTGATAACTCTAAAATGACACACATACATGACTTTTGTACTTATTTTTTTCCAAGAGAAAAGCATCTTCCATGTGTATACATGTAGTTAAATAAGAAATGTTCACAGATATCTAAAATATTTGTTAAGCACAAAATACATAATTTTAGCATGTCAAACATTGTCACCATGGTTTTTATATGCACATGTTTTCAATGCACCTTACCTATTTATTTCCTTTCAAAAGTTTAAAAGATATCCTCTTAACAAAAGTATGACACACACACACACATAAACAAACAGAAGGTTGACAAGCTGCAACCATATACCTAGGTGAAGAGGGTAGCTTCTGTTTATGTTCATTACAAAAGAATGAATAGAAGATAATTATATTGAAATGATAGGTATTTCTTGCTTTACACAACAGTTACAAGAGGACTGAAATAGTTCATCGCACCTTTTATGTTAAGGCGAGTTAAAGAGGGTATCAATTAGAAAATTGCAGTCAATCAAAGGGTCTGAAGTTATAGTCTGGTTAAACTGTCAAAAAATTCTATGACAGATTTGAAAGATAACATTGTTTCACAGTAAACACCATCCATATAGGGCAGTTAATCACCAGGAAAAGGTTAGTTCTGGTGCAACCAATGTTTCTTGATCATTTTCTATGCTATTCATGACAATGTAATTATAAAGATAGATATAATCACAATATATTAAATAAATTAAAATTAATATGATCATTAGATAATCTAAATTCACAAGATGTAAGAATTTTTGGAAGTATAAATACATGAGTACATGCATTAATTTATAGCTCCTTACCAGCTGTTTCTCTTAGATATTTTATGAAAAGCTGATATGTTGTATTTTCCACCATTCTATGGTTGGACCCCTCCATGCTAAAACTAGGTTTTAACAAAGTAGAAAGCATTCGGAATGTAAGTGGAGTTGTCTGCGGGGTGAAAAGGTGCATCAAGATTGGAAGACGACCAACAAGCTGAAATTAAAAGTCAACAAGTTAAAATTTGTTGAATTAAGATCCCCCATAAAAACATAAGAGCTAAAACTATGTGTATATTTGTGGACTGTGGGTGAGCTCTACATGTTAGATTTGACCTAACATGACACAGTTTGAAATATGAACAAACTTGATGGAAATTAATGTTCTGATCACTTTCATAATGCTTATACCCGAATCCTGAACGCAAATTCCTCAAATTCCACATATCATACAACAAATCTGCAGCATATGACTTTGAAAACATCCTGGCAAAAATATGTTTAATTGTTCAATAAATTTGAAAACTTCATGGCAAAAGGAGATATTGCTTGTATTGAGCAATTTCTCCTTTTGTCACAAATGTTTTCAAAAGTTGTATGCTGCAAAGACGTCAGAAGGCGTCTATATGAGGGATAGGGATATCCAGTCTTTGACTACTGAAGATTATTTTGTTTTGCCTAGATGATTTTAAGGTCCATCTGCTGTAGATGTGTTGTATGTTGGAAAGGGTACACTATTGCAAATAATTTTGTAAAACTTGTAATTGTTAACATATCTTGCATTACTAGGAAGACATTAAGTCACTACAAGTACATAGCTTACAGTGCAAACAGAATCTTATCCTGAGTTAAGACATTGACACCAAATACAGCTGTTTTAGAACAAAAATCAAATACGATTAGGTAAGTAATGTTAATAGCTCTCAATGTTTTTTAAATAGTAAAGCTAAACAGATGTTTTTCTTTGAATAGTTATACATTATACCTGAAACAAACCCAACGAGTCCAACCCAGTTCTCAAATCTTTGACAAATTTCCTTGGAGCTTCACTGAAAAACACTTCTGTTAATAATTCCGCAGACATTATTCTGGGCAACTTGCCTTTCTGTAGTGTACTCAAAGCTGTAAGTAAAAACAAGAAGCCCATGAGTGCATTTGAACCCATTTTAGGTGCAATTAATCATCCTGACAAGTGTGGATTTGGCCATTCTTAGAAAAAAATTATAAATACATGAACCTAGCTTCTATTTGAGTATAGTAAATAGTGAACATAAATGAGAAAGTTGGCTCTATTGTGTTCACATTCACAAGCTCAAATATAACAAGAGGTCAGGTGATCCAGGCATATTTTCCCAAAGTATTACATACATTTAACCAGCTATACAAAGATAGACCAAGACTAAATTTTCCTTTACAATCTTTAATGGCTTCATAAATGGTCAGTCATAATTATGAAAGAAATGTGTTACTAGATATGTTATGTGTGACACAAGGGACACAACTACATTCACTGTTTTCAAAAGCAAAGTTAGTAAGTAAAACTGATCAGCAAAGTAAGTAAAACTGATTTGAGACTGTTATGGAGAAAAGCAGTAATTACTTTGATCTTAGAAGAAAACTAGGTACATCAAAGTAACAAAATTACTGGTGACAGGTATACCATACAAGTTTAAAAGTGTTGATAATCTTAACATGCATCACAAAAACATTAAGAAATAATTCTTACCCATTATTTTACCAATATTTTCATAATCCTCTGACCACTCCTTCACTGGGTTGAAATATTGTTCATGAATTCTTTGCAGTACTATAGTGAAAAATTCCTTTCTGGGGCCACCAAGATCTTTAGCTTCCTAAAACATAATCATTGTATTAGACTAAAATAAAACAAGAGGGCCAAGATGGCCCTAAATCGATCACCTGAGTGATAGTAAATTAGTAGCAAATATATAACTGCAAATATCAGGGAAAATTAAATCAGGAGTGCAAATGAAACTGCAAGGAGGGGACACTGTTAAAGAAATAGCCATTTTAAAGGTCATTTGTATCTTGAAATCTAACAACAACTTTAATGAGAATGGAATTATAAAGTTTTGTCATTTGGCCACTTTCCTGATTCCGCCTTGCTTCCCTGTTTTTCAACGAATCAATATGGCTTGAAAAGTGTTTGTAGAGGGTCACTCAAGGAACAATTTTACAAAATTATCTTACAATCAGACAAGCAGATTATGGTGGAAAAGGATTTTTAAATTTGGGTATTTTCTCACGTTCTGATGCCGCAGCAACCAAAGTTCTACACAGAATGTAAGTCTTTGAACAATTTTGAAAGAGGACCATCAAAGGAACATTCCTGTGAAGTAAAGTTGAAATTGGTCGAGTGGAATGGTAGGAGTTGTCATTTGTAGCCAACGTTCAATTTACCCCTTTTGTGATGACGCCTTGTTACTATTATTTTGTAACCAATCAATACAGCTTGAACAAATTAATTAGAGGATCACTTAAGTAAGAGTCCAATTAAATTTTCTTAACATCAGACAAGCACTTCCATAAAAATGGAATTTTCAAATTTTGTCCTTTTGCCCCTTTTCTAATGCCGCCTGACTGCCATGTTTTTCGACCAATCAGTATGGATTGAACAATTTTTGTAGAGGGTCACAAAAAGTTTGGACATTTTGCCTCCTTTCTGATGCCGCAGCAACCAAAGTTCTCACTTGAATTTAAATCTTTGAACAATTTTGAAAGAGGACCACCAAAGGAACGTTCCTGTGATGTTTTGTGGAAATTGTTCCTGCAGTATAGGAGATGATGTTTTATGCTAAAAGTTAACGACAGACGACGGACGGACAAAGAGTAATCAGAATAGATCACCTTGAGCCTTTGGCTCAGGTGATCTAAAAACAAGAGGGCCATCATGGGCCTGGATTGCTTACCTGATTTTTTTTCTTCACTTTAGCTATATAAGCCCCGCCCCCTGGCGGCCATAGTTTCCGACCAATCAACTTAGCTTGAAGGAATCTGATAGAGGGTCACCCTAGGAACATTTCTACAAAATTATTTGAAAATCGGCCTGACAGTTTTGGAACAGAAGATTTTTTAAGTTTTCATTATAGCCATATAAGGCAAAATAGCCCCGCCACTCTGGCGACCACGTTTTTCGACCAATCAACATGGCTTGAAGGATGTTGATAGTGGGTCATCCAAGGAGCATTTTTACAAAATTATTTGAAAATCGGCCCGACACTTTTCGAGGAGAAGATCTTTTAAGTTTTCACTATAGCCATATAAGGCAAAATAGCCCTGCCCCCCCCCCCCCCCCCCCCCCCGGCGGCCATGATTTTCGACCAATCAACATGGCTGAAAGGAATCTGATAGAGGGTCATCCAAGGAACATTTCTAAAATTTGAAAATCTGCCAACCAGTTTGGGAGAAGAAGAATTTTGAAGTTTTTTCATTTCATTGCCATGGAAACCAGAATTCTGCATGGATCCCAACAATTTTAAGGAATTCTGGTGAGGACATTGAGAGGATGCTTTCTGTGACGTTTCATCCCAGTTGACCCACCGGTTACAGAGGAGAAAATGTTGACGCACGCCGGACATAGGGGGATCACAATAACTCACCTTGAGCACTTCGTGCACAGGTGAGCTAAAAACATTGGACATTGATTTATGTGGTAAAATGTCATCATCTGGTGACAGGCAAGGTAATTACATGTATATAAATGAGAGTAGCCATATCAAGATAAATGTATCAATCAATCAATCTAAATCAAAATGAATTATTTCCATTTGTAAAACCCTACATGTAAACATAAAATAAACATGAAGATTATCCAATATAGTCTGATAGGTAAGATCCAATACATATCTTACTTGACCAAATTTGAACTATACAATGCAGAGATATTCAAAGCTAGCTACTCACCCTAATATATCTTGTATTATACAAAACAATTGCACATAATCATTTAAATAAATATCGGTGCCTGTGATTAAAACATGATAAATATATTTGTATCATCAGCAGTTGAAGTACTCCACATTATAGACATAAGAGTTTTTTAACGTTTTAACCAAATACAAGAATACTCATCATGCATGTCACATGGTTCAAATGCAAATCATCATTTGATGAAGGACACAGGTATTGAATAAATAACATGTACTTTTTCCTCAACTTAAATTAACTTTAAAAATGAAGTTTTGGCTACTAAATTTTAAGTCAGTAAATGAAAATTAGCAGCCTTACCTCACCAAAAAACTGCACCTCTAAGCATAACCTCAGGTCTTCAATCGATTCAATTTCTTCCAATGCTGTTTGAAGACAATTACTTCGGTCAATCATGATGAAATTGGTGAGGCCACTAAGAACATCTGCCTCATTTTCAATATCAAGCTTTCTTCCGGTTACAACATCCTTCTGAAAAATTCTCAATACTTCCACCGGATTGTCAACGTTGTTTTGCATTGAAAAGTCTACTGTCTGTTTAATGATCTCATTAATAGAGTACTTGTGTACAGCAGCGAAGACATCATTTATCAATTCTTCATTAACAACCTCATTTTCAGATTCGAGTTGCACCACAAACTCTTCCGCTGCAGCCTGTTCCTGAAAATAGGCCACCTGGTGCAAATTAGAAGCGCCTTCAGTAGCAACTTCTGTTTCAATATTCACAGATGGTACATGTATATGCTGATGTATTTCTACAGTGCTTTGATAATTTGCTTGAAATACTGGTAAATCTGATTCTGAATCAGAAGTATCCATCGACCCTCCACATTCGTCCATATGAGTTCGCAAGTTGCTCACTAACACCATTTTTTTACAAGAATTACATTCCTCTTTTATTTCATTTACTCCTGGTAAATTGGTTGGCAAAATGAGGTTTCTTTGAATTGGACGAATGTATATGGTACATTGGCTTCCAACGAGGTTTTTGAGGATTTGTACATCCCATTTCCCTTCTATCACCTGTAACATCCTGCAGTTGCTACTACAACGTAAAAACTCAAACCCACCACAATTTTTCAGTGGAGGAAATTCACTGCAGATCTTTTTGTATACATTCTCTTCCTCATCTGTTACACTGAACTGTACTTTCTTACAGCCCAGCCCACATTTTTGAAGAGTCATTTTCTCCTCTGACGTTGGTGTCCTTTCCTTTTTCTTGTCAGACAAACAAAAGAACTTTCCAGTCCAAGTGCGCTGCTTACCTGTTTTTTTTCTCTCTTCTGTTTAAACGATTAGAGAATCTTGATCTACTTGGTCCAAATAGTGACCCTATTTCCCTTGCCATTCTGTTGGTATTTGGAACGGTTTCTAAAAATATAGTTAAACCAGAATAAAATAGTATTAACACAGCCTTCATTTCCTTAAACAAGAGGGCATTTCTGGCCCTGGATCGCTCACCCAATTTATTCCATGTGATTTGTAACGCCAGGCACGACACTTTTTCCATATCAGGCAAAACAGCCTGGCCCCAAGCTGCCATGTTTTTTGACCATTAAACATAGCTGGAAGGGAATCTAAAATAGTCTAACCTATTTCGGAGGAGAATATATATTTTTAAGTTTTCACTATAGCCATATGAGGAAATACAGCCCCGTCCCCTTGCACCCATGTTTTTCTACCAATCATAAATGGCTTGACGGCAAGGAACAAAAGAAAAAAGAAAAAAAACGTAGCCATATAAGGCCCGCCCCTGGTGGACATAATTTTCGACCAATCAACATGGCTTGAAGGAATCTGATAGAGGGTAACCCTAGGAACATTTTAACAAAATTATTGTAAATTCTGCCGGACACTTTTGTCGGAGAAGATTTTTTAAGTTTTCACTATAGCCATATAAGGCAAAAAAAGCCCTGCCCTGTGGCGGTCATGTCTTTCGAACAATCAACATAGCTTGAAGGAATCTAATAGTGGGTCACTTAAAGAAGATTTCTACAAAATTATTTGAAAATCCGCCTGACACTTTCGGTGGAGAAGATTTTCTAAGTTTTCACTATAGCCATATGTAAGGCAAAATAGCCGCGTCCATTGGCGGCCATGTTTTTTGACCAATCAACATGGCTTGAAGGAATCTGATAAAGGGTCATCCAAGGAACATTTCTAAAATTTGAAAATCTGCTAACCAGTTTGGGAGAAGAAGAATTTAAAAAAAAAATTGTTTCATTGCCCTGGAAACCAGAATTCTGCATGGATCCCAAGAAATTGAAGGAATTCTGGCGAGGTCATTCAGAGGATGCTTTCTGTGAAGTTGTTGACTGACACATGGCGTACGACGGACAACTGACAATCACAATAACTCACCTTGAGCACTTTGTGCTCAGGTGAGATAAAAATCAGCCATACCCTCTCTCTAGCTCCCATGTTTTTTCGACTAATCAACATGGCAAGGAACATTTCATAAATTATTTGAAAATCGTTAAACTAGTTTGGGAGAAGAGTTCTTAATTTTTTTTTTGTGTTTTTTTGTTTGATTGCAATTGAAACCAGAATTCTCCATGGAACCTTTACAATTGAAGGAATTCCGGAGAGAACATTCAGAGGATGCTTTCTGTGAAAAATCCTCCCAATTGACCCACTGGTTACTGAGAAGAGCATGTTGACACCATATGAAGCACAATGGGAACCAGACACTAGGTGATCTGTCAGATTAAATAACTCTTCTTAAGCCCTATGTATTCAGTTGAGCTCAAAACATGTGTCAACAATTTCACAAAACAATCTAGTTTCTTTTAAATACCTGTTTACATTGTCTAAAAAGGTTTCTGTCAAACTTTCAAATCATACATTTACCCTTTCCCACATCAGCTGCAAATGACTAAGAAACTGTCTGATTAAATATATTGAAAATCTCTATAAATGAAAGAGATAAGTACTTTACAATCAACATGGCTTGAAGGAATCTGAAAGAGGGTCACCCAAGGAAGATTTCTACAAAATTATGTGAAAATCGGCCATATACTTTCGGAGGAGAAGATTTTTCTAAGTTTTCACTATATAGCCATATTTATAGGCAAAATAGCATCGTCCCCTGGCGGCCATGTTTTTTTTACCAATTAACGCAGCTAGAAGGAATCTGATAGAGGGTCATCCAAGGAACATTTGTACAATAATATTTGAAAATCAGCCAAACAGTTTTGGAGGAGAACAATTTTAAAGCTTTTTCTTTCAGTTGCCATGGAAAACAGAATTGTTCACGGATCCAAAAATTTTTTTTTAAGGAATTTAGGAGAGGACATTGAGAGGATGCTTCCTATAAAGTTTCATCTAAATTAACCAAGTGGTTAGGGAGGAGAAGTTGTTTGAAGCAAAAGATGTACGCATGCACGCAGATATGGAAGCACAATGGACAATTCGCCATGACATAAGCTGGACTGGCTTTCAGCCAGTGGAGCTAAAAATGCAATTTCATTTTATGAATAATAGTACTATAATTATTAAATAGAGTTGAAAAATTGAGACAAAGGGAGAAATTGCTCATTATGAGCAAGTTCTCATGTCATACAAACAGGTTAGATACATTTGTTAGGTATGCTGTTTTATGCAGCTTTAAACAATATTTCAGTTATAACACTGCATTTCCAGAGTCGGTTATCATGACACCAATGAGTCTGTCATAATGCTAACCACACAACCAAGGAGGGAAAATCATTGCTAACAATTTTTAAAGTCTTTAATATGACCCAGACGAGGATCCAACATGCGACCTCCAGCACCTGAAGCAGAGGTTCTATAAATACACCATCATAGTGTTCATAGATACATAAAATTATAAAACTTAACAAGAAAAAGGAAAAGTAGCTCATGAAGAGCATTTCTCACCTTTCCTCAATGTTTTCTAAAAGTGTGTCTTAAAAGTCAATAAGTATTCAAGGTAAATGGATTCATAAAAGATTTGTATCATCCAAAAAGTTTCTTTCAATCCCTAGGTCAGTAGGTGATAGAAAATAACAATTGTAAGAAACACCAAAACAAACACATGTATATTTTTCAGTCAATAAATGAGTTTTCATTCACAATGTTTTCAGACAATAAACTAGAACTATCACTAAAGGTGATTAATACCCCTGCCCCAACCCCTGACACATATTATATCTCACAGTTTTATCTTTGACTCAGACAATTTGAATATCAGTATCAAAAAGAAATACTAAGATGATATCAAACACAAAACGGCTCCTTTTATCTGGACCGACGTTGAAGGAGGAGTATGTCACACCAGATTAGATTTTAAGAAAAAAATCCCTATTTCAAGGTCAGAGGTGAAGGTCACAGGGACAAGAAATTTGCGTCTTGCACATCTACTACTCCTGATTAATATTTATGCCAAGTATGAAGTAAATCAGGTTGAAACTGAAGGAGGAGTACAACAGATTAGATTTTAACAAAAAAAAAATCCTATTTCAAGGTCAGAAGTCAAGGTCAAGGGACAAGAAATTTGCGTGTTGCACATCTACTACTCCTGATTAATATTTATGCCAAGTATGAAGTAAATCAGGTTGAAACTGAAGGAGGAGTACAACAGAATAGATTTGAACAACAAAAAAATCCTATTTCAAGGTCAGAGGTCAAGGTGAAGGTCACAGGGACATGAAATTTGCGTCTTACACATCTACTACTCCTGATTAACATTAATTCCAAGTATGAAGTAAATCAGGTTGAAACTGAAGGAGGAGTACAACAGAATAGATTTTAACAAAAAAAAAATCCTATTTCAAGGTCAGACCGACCGACCAACCAACAGGCTGATTCCAGTATACCCCCTTCAAACTACGTTTGCGGGGGTATAACTAATTTTCAATCATAGACTTTCAATATTATTAGTATATTACTTATATGGTTTCAAAGCGATCTGCTAAGGATTTGTTGTATGTTAAAATAGGCTAGACATTTTTCCTAATTGATTGCAAATTTCATGAAAGAATTGTAACCTATCAAAGTTGTCAGTCTGCAAGCAGATTTTAAGACGTATTTAAAAAAAATAAAAATGTACCCAATGCATTTTTTAATCAAGACTAAGAGATGCTTGAAAATAGTTGAACTGAATATTTATTATTTGCTGTATATAATTTCATCTTATTGGGTGATACATCTGCAGATCACAAGCTACTCACCAAGATTGAAGTTTTAACATTGTTGTATGTGAGAAAATATTGTTACTGAACAGCTTGAGTAAAGAATAAATTAAAAGTTGAGATAACTCCAAAAATAGGCACAAAAGAGATATAGTTCCTGTGAACTAAACACCCTTTTGTTATCTTCACAACAAGCTTGAATTTGATACATTGAAAAATAAATGAGAAAGTGGCAAAACTAGAAAAATTGAAAAGGAGATAATAGGTAAATAGGCACACTAGTTATGGTTCCATAGCACTGCACACTTTTGTAGGTCACATGCTATCTACAAAGCAAAATTAAGGTGACACGTTGATAAATATTTAATATCATGGCAGATCAAGACTAACTTTTGCCGTTTAATTGGGATGAATTTGGCCATTATTATGGAAAATCAACAGTTAAATTAAAGCTTTTGTTAATAGTGTAGAGTCCAAACAACTTGCACATCATGACAGTTTGATCCACTGTTTCTACAAACTAAACAAAGAAATGTACATTTAAAGCAGATAGCATTGATGCACATATATTTATTAACATTTCAGAGAGTGAGTTAGTTAAAGCAGGGACACTACATACGTAATATAGTGTCACTGGTTTAAGTTTGCATACTGGGGAAATGCAAATTGATATACAAATTTAGAGGTTCAGAATTTAAAAGTAAATATAATAAAATATAAACATGTAGGCGGAAATGACCCATCACCATCTATGAAATAAAAGTTCCCGATCCAATGTAGAAATGTGGAGGGTTTAGTATTCTTGCAAGCACACTAGTTCTATATACCATAAACTATAAAAGAGGATAAAAGTCAACACAAAGCCACAACATCTACCTACCTTGTGGATATGTTCCAAGCACCATAATATCCTGCAGAGGGTAGTTATTTAAACAATGATATGAATGAAAGACAATTAAGTGTATGTTTTACAGGAATTTATATGGCTGTTGCATGTTTTTCAGCTTTATATAAAAAGGAAAATGATGCAATATTACCTAGCGAAATGACTAATCTTGAATTATTTTTTGTTTAACACTTTCCCACATGCAACAAATATGCAGTAGACAACTTTTAAAGTAATCTAGTCAAAAATATGAAAATCTCGATAAACCAATGAACAATGTTTTCAATAGTCGTCTGCTGTAGATGAGTCAGAAAGTGTCTATTACTTGGAAAGGGCTAGCCGCTAAAGTTGGTATTCAATCATCAACATGATATTCTTAACCCTTTCCCTCATACGATAATTCTGCAGCAGACGACTTTGAACGTATTTTGTCAAAAAATAGAAAATCTCCATAAGTGAATGGATAACCTATGACAACAAGTGGAAAACATTGTGGCTAGCAAAAGGAGAAATTGCACGTTTTGTGCAATTTCTTCTTTTGTCACTATGTTTTCAAAAAGCCGTCTGCTGCAGAGGCATCAGAAAGCGTCTATATGAGGGAAAGGGTTAAATCAAGACTATTTGAAAATTTACTGTCATCAATATTTGACAGAAAATAGCCGATTAGCTCCATATAACAGCAATAAACTGAACTGTCAATTGCAAAAATATTTCCTGGGTATTAACCCTTTCCCCCATACGAGCGCCTCTCAGTATATACATATTATGAACATTTTTAACAAAATCAGAGTGTTGTCCTTTTGGCAGATGGGGGCCGATTCCGGAATATTTCAAATGAATAAGCATTGGCCTACCTAGGGAGGAAACTTTCATAGTGTTTTGATATGATAGAGAAAATTCGAACGCATTGTGTATTGATTCCGCAATTTAATAAAATAATTCATTTGAATGTTTTGAAAAGAATGAGTTGAAGCGATATATTTAGGAATAAGGTCATATCTATTTTTAGATCCTACACTACAGTAGTCTCAATATATCGCCGTTACATTCAAAATAAAAAATCGCATTCCTTGTACAGAAACCTGGACTAACACTACAGGAGCAGCGCCTGTGGATCATGCCTAGCTATTTTAAAAGTCGTTTGACGCCGATTTGTTAGGATGTAAAAACAAATTATAATTGACCAAATTTATGTAAGATTCTGTGAGAGTATTTAAAATGATGTCAGTTTGTTTACACACATGTACTGCTACCTTGGCCAGTGAACGAATCCGTTGCCGGTGAAGCTGGAGTTGTCTGGCTTGTAGAATGACGAAGACGAGCTCGATCGCCAATGGTTTCAACTCCTAGCTGAATTAATTCCCTGTCAGTTAGATTTCCAACCATTTCGTATTCAATTTTTTGATCTTTAAACCGATCGCACAAAAAGCCAAGCCTGATATCTCCCAGCGTTTCTAGCGAATTTGTCTCCATTTTGGCGGTTTAAAAGACGGTGTCGTCAATAGAAATTACCCGAATAATTCATCCCGTCATAATAACGATGTTCGACATAATGACGATGAATGCACACAACGTAAAGACGCTCTGACATAGCATAAAAGTTGAGTAGCATAATAAAAGAATGTAAATGAAATTTTGGCATATCGGAATGTATACTTACAAAATATAATTGCGTGTACTCATGAAATAAAAATAAATGCAGATAACATAATGCGGTATGCACATATTATGTCATAACGAAACGGGGAATGGACTTAACATAACAATTAGAGTACATACCATACAGGAGTATGACATGACAGTGTAAAGACTACACATATCAGAACTCAAATATACATAACGAAATGAGGAGAGAACAAGACAACCTATACAATTCACATCACATAGTGAGGTATACACATACCGAAATGGACACTTGACACGACATAACGGTCAGTATACATACTATAATGAAGTGTGCACATAACGAAACGGAGAATGGACTTAACATAATAATCATAGTACATATCATACAGGAGTATGACATGATAGTGTAAAGACTACACATATCAGAACTCAAATAAAAATAACGAATTGAGGAGAGAACAAGACAACCTATACAATTCACATCACATAGTGAGGTATACACATACCGACATGGACACTTGACACGACATAACGGTCAGTATACATAATATAATGAAGTGTGCACATAACGAAACGGAGAATGGACTTAACATAATAATCATAGTACATATCATACAGGAGTATGACATGATAGTGTAAAGACTACACATAATACAAACACATGTTGTATAATGAGGCAGCAAAGGCGTTCCATACAAGGCCGTAGAAGTGATATTTATACCTATAACCCGTTCCCATTACAAAAGAAAATGCTGTAGTTTTTGCTGTTGATACCGGTATTTTCTTTCATAGGTTTTAGGGTTACCTCTTTCTGTGTGCATGGTGTATGCTAGGATGTTTTGCATATATATACATCTTACAGATTATCGTGTTTTTATATCACAGGAACACTGCTCAGGATGCGCTTTTGCCATCAACTACTGTCCGTCGTCAGTCAACATTTTGCTGCAAACGACATCTTCTAAATCACTTAGCCATTTTTTAAGGAAACTTCACAGGATTGTTCCCGTGGTGCCCTTTCAAAATTGTGCCAAAAAAATAATTCAGTGTATACCTCTGATTGGCATGACAACCGAAAGGAAACAATTTAAGACATAGAGCTTAGATATTTGTAGTGTAGCATTGTCTAGTGCTTTTCTACTAAGATTGTTCAAATAATTCCCCTGGGGTTCATCTAACCGCAACCTAGGGGTCACTTGTTTAACATAGACTTATATAATGAAAAATTAAAACATCTTCTTGTCAGAAACCATAAATTAAGATTAGAGCTCAGATATTTGGTGTGTAGCATTGTCTAGTAAAGCTCTATCAAGCTTGTTCAAATTATTGACCCTTTCCTGGGGGTCACTTGTTTTACATTTACTTTTATAATGAAAACTAAACAAATCTTCTTGTCTGAAACCATAAGGCCTAGAGCTTACATATTTGGTGTGTAATTGGCTCACAAGAGCATTGTGTAGTGCTCTTAGAACTACCAAAATTGTTCAAATTATACCTATACCTGTAGACTTTTATGCCAGTTTTAGTTGTTCCCGACTGTCGGTCTACCATTCATGTAGACATCTGACTGTTGTATTTATATATTGTTGTATTATAGGTATCGATATCAAAATATTTCCATTTCGAGGACTAAATTCTTCAGAATAATACACAAAACAATGTGCTCATAACGATGCATAACACCAGGTCTGTGTACACCAGACGTTTACATAAGATGGTAGGCTTCAAATTCTAATACTAATTTTGTTTGTTTCAAACAAATAAAAATAGAAATGTTTAAATAGGAACGATTGCTGCAACTTGTTTAGACTATGTGTTCATTGCAAGGGGTTCTGTATACATTAAATCAACTTTCCTACATGTTTGAAATGCCACTAGTGTCGAACTCTGACTGTTGTATTTATATTGTTGTATTATAGGTATCGGTATTAAAATATTAACAATTCCAGGACTAAAGTCTTGACTGCACACCAACAACTCGATGACCTATCTGCATTGTGAGCACTTACACCCGAGTCCTCAAAATTATTTCCTTTTTTGCATTCGTTTTAAGGATCTAAACAGGGCTGTGCTTGGGCGAGCCACCCCGTAATCTCGGAGCGTTCCACTCCCGTGTCAAAACACTGGCGGGTGTGTTTTCCCCAGACACGCGGAAAGCTCCCCCGAAAACCTGGCCTCACATTTCGTCCCCAGTCATGCGGATTGCTCCATTGAACCAGGGCTGTGGTAGGGCGAGCACAGCGTAATCTCGGAAAGTTCCACTCCCGTGACAAAAACACTGGCCTAGTTTTCCCCAGACAGGCGGAGTGCTCCCCTGATAACCTGGGCCAGCATTTCGCCCCTAGACATGCGGAGTGCTCCCCTGATAACCTGGGCCAGCATTTCGCCCCCAGACAGGCGGAGTGCTCCCCTGATAACCTGGGCCAGCATTTCGCCCCCAGACAGGCGGAGTGCTCCCCTGATAACTTGGGCCAGCATTTCGCCCCCAGACAGGCGGAGTGCTCCCCTGATAACCTGGGCCAGCATTTCGCCCCCAGACACGCGGAGTGCTCCCCTGATAACCTGGGCCAGCATTTCGCCCCAAGACAGGCGGAGTGCTCCCCTGATAACCTGGGTCAGCATTTCGCCCCCAAGACAGGCGGAGTGCTCCCCTGATAACCTGGGTCAGCATTTCGCCCCCAGACACGCGGAGTGCTCCATTGAACCAGGGATGTGGTAGGGTGATCACCCCGTAATTTCGGAGCGTTCCATACCCCTGAAACAGGCCGGGGGCAGGGCGAGTCTTACCTCAGTTACACAAACATTCGGGTAAACGGCGGGATTTGCTTTGACTCTCTAAATGTACCGAGCACTTCCCATTGTACACAGCTTTATCAATCGCATCAATCAATCGCCCAATCCATCTATCTCGAACAATAGGCACGCCAAAACGAGGCAGGGAGCCACTCATTCGGCCCAACTCCGGCTGGCATCCTGACATGTGTCAGGTGAAAGTGCCACACGCTGGCTCCAAGTCGCACAAGCCGTGTTCTACAGCCTAATTCCGGCTGTATGTTGCTCGAATTAGAGAGTTTAACTGGCATCCTGACAGGTGTCAGGTGAAAATGACACACTCTGGCTCCCAGTCACGCTAGCCGGATATCACCCGGCTTGGGTAATTGATGCATGCCAGGTGAAAGCGCATCAAACTGACTTCGTGTTGCATGAGTTATTGTTTCGCCAAGTTGCGTCAGCCGCTTGCCATGCTCAGCCGGAGTTTGGATTTCCCGACAAAGTCCCGACTTTGCACCCGTCCTGTTCGAATTAGAGTTTAACTGGCATCCTGACATGTGTCAGGTGAAAGTGCCACACTCTGGCTCCGGGTCGCACTAGCCGGATTCCACCCGGATTGATGGCAGCTGTCTGCAATGTTCAGATGGAGTTGGCATGTTGGCGAAGTCTACAGCCTAATTCCGGGTGTATATTGCTCGAATTAGAGTTTAACTGGCATCCTGACATGTGTCAGGTGAAAGTGACACACTCTGGCTCCCAGTCACGCTAGCCGGATTTCAGGCTATATATACTCCCGTTTTTGCTATCATACTTCTGCTAAACTGGAAGGAGAATAGACTTCCCCCTCTCCTTCCAAAGCTTGTGTCACACTTAACTTATAACTAGAGGCAATAAACCTTAATATATGTTAATATTTAAGCACCTATTGTTTGTTTTATCTAATGTATCTAGTTAGAGGATTAAAAAACAGTTTATTGGTAAAAAAAAATCCTTGAGAAATTTCAGCTTGTATGACACATTATAGTTGCAGTGAATGTTAAGCAAACTGTAAACCAATTGGTTTCAGGACTAAACTTGTCATTTCACGACTAAACTTCAAATGTTGAATATCACATAGATCGTAGCATATAAAACGTTTAATCCCTACGTCAATATTGACCCTTTGTGCTCTTGGTAACCTTTATATATAGGCTATGGTAGCCAGGTGAGCAATATAGGCACATATTGGCCTTCTTGTTTAAAATAAAGGGACATTTGGCCTTCTTGTTCGTAATATTTACATCCTGTCTGCTTGCACACGTAATTTAAATGTACTGAACTGCATCTGCTACCTTTAAGTCATGTTTCAAAATAATGCGCGGCGTCTTTGATGCTTTTCATCAAAATTCTTCTTGTTTAATATTTGTAATAATTGTACATTGATTCTTTGTAAAATTAAGTTGAAATAAACTGATTTCTTCATATCCGATATTTTTTATTACTAAACGGGTTGAGTCTCAAAAATTGTTATTGCAATTATTTGTATAAATGTCTGTAATACACATGAGATAATTTTCAAACTCTTGAAACAAGTCTTATTCATTATTTTAAAATTGATTCCATGTATATGTTAGTAGTTGAAGGCAAGTTTCTTTCATCTATCAAATATGGTATTACAAAACTGGTTGAGCCTCAAAATATGGTATTACAAAACGGCTCCTTCATATCCATGTATGAGTCACATGCACTTTTATTTCCAACATTCTGTATTATTTAACATGTGTGTATTGATTCCTTGTAAGTTATAGCTGAAATAAACAGATGCTTAAATTTCCAATATTTTTTATCACAAAACGGGTTGAATCCCGAAAAGTGGTATGACAAAACGGATTCTTGATATTCAGGTATGTTTCATACGTGATTTCATTACCAGTCTTCAGAAATAAGTATTATTTAATATTTGTGTATTGATTCCTTGTAAATTATAGCTGAAATAAACAGATTGTTATATTTCTGATATTTTTATTGCAAAACGGGTCGAGTCCCAAAAAGTGGTATTACAAAACGGGTTCTTGATATTCATGTTTGTTTGACGCGCGCAATTTCAGCAACACCCTACTGAAAACATATTATTGATTCCTGGTAACTTTTAGCTGAAATACACAGATTTTTATTATTTATTTTTTTGGTATTACAAAACGGGCTTTCAAGTATGTATTATGCATTTTTTACACTAGCGGGGAGGGAATTGCCCATATTGTGAGAAGATTGTGCACTTTGTGACAAGTTTTTGAAATTTTGCATACTGTTAGGTATAGTCATAAGGTTTCCAAAAATAACCGCATACAAGTTGGAGTCGCCCCCTGGTGGCCATTATGCACTAAATCCAAAATGGCCGCCATTTGAATATTTTTTTTATCATACATCGGCCCCTGTTAGCACATATTACAACATTTTGTATGTTTTAATGGTAAGAATTTATTTCTGTATCCAGTTATTTGTTTCTTAAAGACCATTTTACATCCATAAAAACTAACCTTTTTGCTCAATAACTTTCAAAGTGTATCAATATACTAATACCACGGAGAAGATAATATTTCATTGTAATGCAGTTGTCTATTAAACCTAATGCTATTTTTGTTCAACTTTTTTTCCTTACATACGGTGGAGTAACCTAGAGGTATGGAACAGCAAAAGAAAATCTATAAATAGAACTAAGCAAGTGGTTTGATACCATATTTTAACAAATGAACTATTTAAGAACACTGGGGTATAAATTTTGGAAAAAGCATGCATCTCATGAATGAACAAATCCGTTAGCTTTTATAGATGTAAAATGCGCTAAAACAACATGTTCAGGGTCGAGAGCTACATTCAGGGTGATTTGAAGTCATATCACTTAGTTACTTAGAAGTGGTTTCAAACATTTTCTTCGTCACATTAACCTGTTTGATTATACTTGTGGTGTACTCATTTCAGACTTTCCCCCATTTAATTAATCCACATTTGTTTTTTGATCATGAGTGAGGAACACCCTTTTGATCACCCTGCAGTTACAAGGAAGGACACTGATTGGACAATGTGTTGCTTATGTCAGGAAACATCTAACAGCAAGGATATGCGAAGTCCATATACAAAGGAGTGTTACCACAAGGCATATAACACACTTGAAAATGATTTCAAAATGTTTGTGGTAAGTGCTGTGCCTTTACCTCTTGGAGTGACATTGGCATGTTTAGATGATGGCTCAGGGGTTGCTAACACATTGCTGAAAAATAACGCAAACTATCATAATGGATGTCGAGGTCATTTCCGCTCGCATATAATACAGAGAGCTCTTGGAAAGAGAACAAAGGAAAGTTTTGAGAGTGATGAGTCTACTTTAAGTCCAAAAAGAACTCGATCAATGTATAGTACCAGCTTCGACCGCAAAACCCTGCAGTGTGTCTGCTGTGAGAAGTTTAAAGGTGACAATGACGAAAAACTGTACACAGCTAGAAGTGATAACTGTGGAAAGAACCTCTATAAATGGTCTATAGATTCCAAGAATTGGGTTGTTCATGCACGGCTAACCAGTGAGGATGCCGTGACTGAAGATGTGCATTATCACATATCCTGTTATACAAAGCTGAAAAATGATGCCCGTGCAGCCAAATCAAAGTCTCAAAATACAGAAAAAAGTCCTACAAATCTTTACACATATGATCCCTTGGTAATTGCTCAGCTTGTAGCATTCGTACAGTTTAAACATTCTGCCTTTAAGCTTGCTGATTTGAGCGAGCTCTATAATCGGCGCCCGGAGCAACTGGGCTTTAATTGGATTGGAATGTATGTACACTAAACAAGGTTCAAGGAACATCTGAAAGAGAAGCTTGGACCTGACTGGTCTGAGTACTCTGAGGGTCGGGATATTTACATATCTCACAAGAAAACAGTTGGCGCAGCTTTGGCACAGACTGCAAATAATCAGGTTAGTGAGGATGAGGCTAAACAATAGTTGAAGTAGGTCTCATGCTGCGAAGATACATTCTTGAGCAACAAATGCCTTTCAATGAATCGTTTAACCCAACCTGTTTGAGTGAACCAGTTGCAAAACCTCTTCTAAGCCTTCTAGACATCTTACTTCAAGGATCAAGTTCTATAGACGAGCAAGAGGACAAGGATATAATTAGTGCCAAGTTCAGAGTCGCATGTACACTCTCGCAGCTGATTTGCAACAATGCTTTAAACAAACAAGCAATGCTACCAAACTTTACCAGCGGAAGGAGAGAGAGATGCCCTTTCCACTCTATGTCGGACTAAAGCTTCATGCAAATGATCGACAAAAAAGCATGATCAAAACGTTTCACTCCCTAGGCATCTCAGTGTCATATGACCGAACCATGGATGCCAGAAAGGGAGTGGCCCTTGTCGTGTCAAGGCTATTTACCGACGATGGAGTTATTGTGCCTTCAAACATTAAGCGAGGTGTCTTTACAACTGGTAGAGTTGATAACATCGATGACTCTGGTCGCATTGAGCTACATGGCACTGCCATAACCCTAACCAACCATAATACCCATCACAATATGGGTACAGAGCGTCCACCTCTCACTATTGATGCCCCTTTGTCCATCTTCCTGCTGACTTTGCCATCGTGCCATACATTGATGAACATGCTGGGAAAATCATCCTTTCGTCAATCCAGGATGGAACTGCCAAACCTGCATTTTCTGAAAATCTCCGTACAATGGAACATGATGAAGCGTGGCTTAGGCATGTCCACAAAGTCCTGACCGAACAAGGGGGCAATCTTGAAGAAACACCAGTGACATATTCTGGGTTCTTATCCCATGGCCAACGTAAAGATGATATTAAACCAAGAGCCACGGTTGGAGTCTTTCCTGTCTTTTATGAGAAGGCTTCAACAATGTCTATGCAGAAGCATGCAATGCATGTCGTTAAGAAGGCAATAGATTTTGTGAATCCTGGTCAGGTGGTAGTCATAGAAGGTGACTGCCCTCTCTATGCCCAACAGAAAAAATGTCAATGGGAGTATCCCAATGAGGTTGGTGAATCAAAGATGGTATGTGTATTGGGCATGCTTCATGTTGAGATGGCATCACAAGAGTGTGGGGGTAAGATACTTGCTGGATCCGGCTGGGACCGGATGTTCTCCTTGGCAAAAGTATTCACTTCTGGTATTGCATCCTCTCTCCTGGGTGGCAAGCATGTCAAGCGTACGCGGTACGCTTACCAGCTAACGCTTCCTTGGCTTCATAAACAGAAATACCAGGCATATGCCGATTACTGTCATGGGGGCTATGGGCCTCATGAATCTGTTGAGATGTGGGAAAAGAGACTCATCAGTAATGCTCCCACAATTTGCTACTGGACAACAGTAAAAGATTATCTGTTAATTAACTGTAGATTCATCCGTGGTCAATGAGTTGGTGATTGGCCTTTGACATTAAGTGCATGCAGTGATATGTGCCCATGGTTTTTTGCATTCGGTCATACAAACTATGCCCGATGGATGCCTTTCTTTTTGAAAGATATGGCACAGTTTCCAGCAATCCACCCATTAGTCCATGAAGCTTTTATGCAGGGCAAGTTTGTTGTGCAACATGGTGACAAGAAAGCTTCACTTATGGCACTTGATCAGAGCCAGGAACATAGCATCAAGTTTTTGAAGGAAGATAGTGGAGCAAAGGGCCTATATGGCCAGCAAGAGGAGAAGGAGGTCATCGAGCTATCAAAACCTGAAGTATTAAGGGTAATTGATGAATTTGAGTGTGCCTGTTTCTTTGCCTCAAACGATACAAGTGTGGAACATCCGGAATCCTCAGCTGCTGAACAGATACAGTTCCTTAGCCATCTTAAAGCTCTGTGTGATCTTGTCAAGGAGGGCACAATCGTAAATCCCTTTAGTGAGACGGGTAGAGAGCTCATCACATTAGACACTGGAGAAGTAATGGACCCTGAGATCGCACTTAGTCTAAGAACAGCCCTTAGTGTCGGTAAAAACATGTTTAGCCAGTTTGTCAGTAACAGTAACTTTCGGAGAAGATTTTTAAGTTTACACTATTTTTTTCTTTCGGTTGCCATGGAAACCAGAATTTTGCAGGGATCCAAAAAAAATGAAGGAATTCGAGAGAGGACATTGAGAGGATGCTTCCTATGAAGTTTCATTCTAATTGGCCAAGTGGTTAGGGAGGAGAAGTCGTTTGAAGCAAAAACGCACGCACGACGGACAATTTGCCATTAAATATACTCGATTGGCTTTCAGCCAGTGGAGCTAAAAATAGTAGAGTTGGCTGCTCTCCTTGGCGCATAGGGATGCGGAGTTAGCATTACGGCTGACTGGCTGGTGTTAGGATAAATCAACCAGAATTAATGGAAACTTACCCCAAAAAAGGCCGGGATAAAACTGAAAAGGTGTTAAAAGCGGTGTAAAATGCTAAGCAACCTTATAACAGCTTCCCTTGCACCCAAAACATGGAAAAGGTATTTCAATTACAATAATCTAGTACAATAAATAGCTGAAATATAACATTTCTTGTTTCCGATGGTGGCCATTTTGAATGTTGTGCATAAGGGTCACCGGGTGACTACCCCAACTTGTATGCGGTTGTTTTTGAATAGCTTATGTTCATACTAAACAGCATGCCAAATTTCAAAAACTTGTCACAAAGTGCACAATTTTTATGAATTCCTCCCCAGCTACACATTTACATAGGTTTCTTGTAATTTTAAATATAACAATTCAGTTTAATCGACTTTTGAAATTTTTATTATGTAACAGGTTAGGTCTGAAAATGCATTATTACAAAACAGGATCTTGATATGCATGTATGTTTCATGCCCTATTTCATCAACAATCTACTGAAATAAGAACTATTTAACATTTTTATATTGATTATTTGCAAATTATAGCTGAAATAAACAGATTGTTACATTTCCGATATTTTTATTACAAAACGGGTTCTTGATATTCATGTATGTATTTTGTAATTTTTCCTTCTTAATTTTCTAAAATAAGACTTTTTAGCATTTGTACATAGGTTTCTTGTAATATTAAGCTGAACATTTCAGTTAAATTGACTTTTGAAATTTGTATTACAAAACGGGTCGAGTCCCGAAAAGTGGTATTACAAAACGGGTTCTTGATATTTATGTACGTTTCACGAGCGATTTCATCAACCCCCTACATAGGTTTCTTGTCATTTTAAATTGAAATATAGTTTAAATCAACTTTGAAATTGTATTACAAAACGGGTTGCTACAATGCACACACATTTTAGATAACTGCTCTAAGCATCAAAGGAAAAGAACAAACATTATTTAGATGCAAGTCTAGATCATCACAAATGTCCAAAGTCTATCAAGGGCCATAACACCATATTAAGGATACAATGGAGTTATCTAACCTAAATGTGTGAAATATGAAGTGATTTGAATGAATGGTATTGGAGTTATAAATGAAAATGCCAACTTTCCCTAAACATTAACTGGACGAGTAGTAAAGCCCCCATTATTCTTCGAACAGTCGAGCTAAAAACGTAACTTTAACGTTAAGCTGTGGATATTAGACGTAATTATGTTCCAAATATGAAAGCCCTAGCACAAGTACTTAATGAGAACAAAAGTGAAAATGCCAACTTACCTAAATACTTTAACCAAACCAAATCATGTTTTTTGACACAAAAAGAAGGTCAAAGCATCTTCAGCATACAATATGCAGAAAGGTATTAGATGTCAATATATTCCAAAATATGAAAGTCACGTCAAGCACGTATTGAGAAAAAGTAAAAAAAACAAAAACAAACCAACTTGCCCTCAAACTTTAACCACCCAAAAAGAAGGTCACACTCGGCATCTTCAGCATTCAATGTGAAGAAAGGTACTAGATGTAATTTTATTCCAAATATGAAAGCCCTAGCACAAATACTTATGAATGAAAATGCCAACAATGAGTACGAGATTGTACAGCCAATTTGCCCAGGGTATCACATATTTTATTAATATTCTGGGTACCGAGGATGCCCCGCGCCCTGGTGGCCAGGTTTTGAAACCAATCAACATGGCTTGAAGGAATATGATAGAGGAGAACTCAAGGAACATTTCTACAAAATTATTAGGTCCGTGAAGTTAGGTTGACGAGTGACGAACTGTGACATTTTTTTAGGTCCGTGAAGTTAGGTTGACGAGTGACGAACTGTGACATTTTTTCTAAAAACTTTCTCTCTTTCTCTAAGATAATGTATCTGGATGTATTAAATGCAAATTAGGCCCAATTTCATGTTTCATGGCGATCCGTCAATCAGAAGAGCTTCTTCAAGTTCTTCAATTCGTCAATAAAGTTGACGAAATTGATGAAAAAAAAGGTTTTCTAAAAACTTTATTTCTTTCCTTTAGATAAGTATCTAGGCGTATTGAATGCAAATTAGGCCCTATTTCATGTTTCATGGCAATCAGTCAATCAGAAGAGCTTCTTCAAGTTCGTCAATTCGTCAACTTGTCAATAAAGTTTTTCTAAAAACTTTATTTCTTTCCTTTAGATAAGTATCTGGACGTATTGAATGCAAATTAGGCCCTATTTTAAAATGCATGGCCTTCAGTCATTCAGAAGAGCTTCTTCAAGTTCGTCAATTCGTTGAAAATATTTTTCTGAAAACTTTATTTCTTTCCTTTAGAAGTATCTGGACGTATTGAATGCAAATTAGGCCCTATTTCATATTTCATCGCGATCAGCCAATCAGAGGAGCTTCTTCAAGTTCGTCAACTTAGTTGACAAATTGACGAAAACATTATTTTTCTAAAAATCTTCATTTCTGTCTTTTAGATAATGTATCTGGACGTATTGATTGCAAATTATGCCCTATTTCAAATTTCATGGCCATCAGTCATTCAGAAGAGCTTCGGTAAGTTCGTCAACTTGTCAATTTAGTTCACGAAATTGACAAAAACAATATTCTTCTAAAAACTTTAGATAATGTATCTGGACGTATTGAATCAGTCATCGATCAGAAGAGATTCGTCAACTTGTCAATTTTGTTGACGAATTGATGAAACAAAATATGATTGTGTTTTCCGAGTCCTATGATTAAAACTAACTCTTGTGATGAAGAATCTAATAGAAACTGGAGAGACAATCCCTTGTTTATTATATTTTGGAATGCTCCTTTCTTTATATTGTTAGTACAATATAAATAAGACCAGTTATCAGAATAGCTATATACCTCAGCGAGCTTAATCCATGCCGCAACATCTCTTTGTAACTTTGCTTGCTGATTGTATTGTAACCAAATTACTCTTAAGTAGTGGTAACAAGTTGAAATTTATATTTGTTCAAATGGAGGGGTTCTCTTTGCCAAACTTCACGTTTCTGTACATCTTGGTAACAGCAAAAGGACGGACCTTTATGTTCTCTTTACTAGCAGTAAACAACATTTGATATGTCAACTGTATTACAATGGGTTCACTAATGAAAACAATACCAATTTCGTCTACACTGTACGGATGTCAGCTATTGTATTCTATGTCTTCTTTAGATATCCAGAACGTTGCAAATCACAGCATTTGCACTGTAGAACACGTACAGATAATGTATTAGTCTGCTAGGTCGGTACAACATACAATGTGAAATTGACAAACGCAAAAACAAATTTCCTTCAAAGACTGTAAAATGCCTACGAATTGTCTCACTAGCAAGATTTTCACTTATCGTCTAAATTGGTTTAAAGCAATTCAATGTACTCGACGAAAATGTTTTAAATGAGAGAGAGAGAGAGAGAGAGAGAGAGAGAGAGAGAGAGAGAGAGAGAGAGAGAGAGAGAGAGAGAGAGATTCTTATGAAGTGTATTTGTGGGGTTATTTCCTTTGATGTTTTTTTAATTCATTCCGTAATAACTTCCCTTTTACGGAATGAATAACATTAATATGCAAATGAGATACCCGTTATACAAAATAAAATAAAAATATTTATCTAAGTGTCATTTAGGAGAACAAGTACTCGTCCAGACGTACAGACAGACAGGCAGAAAATACAAAAAGAAATTAATGTCAGTATATATGAGATGCACCATAGCTGATTTGTTGATAATAGCTTCCCACCAAAGAAACGCTTGACCGAAACGAAGAGAAAGGCGTTCATAGGGAAGGGGGTGCAAAACACGTGCAGAAATATACCATGACATAAAATAATACTGACAGTATTTATTTAACACGGTACAAAGTACTTGTTACTATTCCATACGTTATGTAGAAATAGTATCACATGTTTGTAAAACATATTATAATTTTTAAGCAGTACGCTGTTCAAGTTCGGATTCAAACCGAATAGAGCGTCAACATACTCCTTACCATTCAAAGAATCTAGCATATTGAAAGTACTACTATCAAATTTGACATTAGTTATTTGTTGAAAGGAATACATAAAAACAGTTAATCAGAATATGCTCAGTCAAACTTGTTTTAATATCACTATTTCCACATCGTGAGCAATGGAAGAAATCAGTACATGCCGTGTATGCAATTATTTGGGCGATAGAAAAACAAGCACGTAGCATATTCGGATTATGTTTAGCGTAGTCCCACACTGGATTAGCAGATAACTGATACTGTAGTTTTCTGTATAAGACTAACTGTCCCGAAGACGTTCTAACAGTCCATTCTTCTATATAGTAGTTACGAACCTTTGTATTAATACAATGTTTCCAAAAATGTCTACTAGGAAAATCGTGAAATCGGAAGACCCATTCTTAAACAAACTAAGACGTAATAAAAACAAACGTTTGGCTGTGCAGTCCCTTTCTAATCGACACACTATGCAGAAAGCTATTAGTTAGAACCTGTGTATGAAGAGATTCAACTGAAGAAGAATATGCTGTGATGTTTGTCAACGTATTATTTCTTGAAAAACATCAGGGCTCATTTTCATGCATGGTTTGCTTTACGGGTCTGTTCACCAGTTCGTGTGTATGTTATAATTCCATACGTGAGTGCGCCTCAAAATATTTTTTCCAATGCAGAATGTCATCAACTAGAACCTGTATATGTCGAAGTCCAAAATCAGGACCGATTTTCATATAATATATTCAGTTATCTTCCGTTCACCTATGATAATTTCATGCGTGGACTAGCCCAAGAATACATTTACCTCTTACAGAAAGCCATCTCAACTAAAACCTAGGTACATGTATTTATCTTTTCAACTGAACAAAGAATGTGCTGTGATGTTTGTCAACATTTATTTTGGTGCGTTTTATACGTTGCAAACATCAGGTCTCATTGTATGTTATCAAATGACAACTAATTG
Source organism: Serripes groenlandicus (assembly GCA_031761405.1). Taxonomy (NCBI): domain Eukaryota; kingdom Metazoa; phylum Mollusca; class Bivalvia; order Cardiida; family Cardiidae; genus Serripes; species Serripes groenlandicus. The sequence goes on from JASEVX010000001.1 coordinate 186,969,223, forward strand.
ACGAACTTGATGAAGCTCTTTCGAATACGTTCAGATGCAGTTTCTAAAAAACAGAAATAAAGTTTTTAGAAAAATATTGTTTTCGTCAATTCGTCGTCAAAATTGACGTGTTGACGAATTGACGAACTTGATGTAGCTCTTCTGAATGAGTGATGGCCAGGATAATTGAAATAGGGTCTAATTTGCATTTAATACGTTCAGATTCAGTATCTGAAAGACAGAAATAAAGTTTTTAGAAAAATATTTTTTTCGTCAATTTCGTCAACTTTATTGACAAGTTGACGAATTGACGAACTTGACGTAGCCTTTCTGAATGACTGATCGCCATGAAACTTAAACAAGAGGGCCATGATGGCCCTTGAATCGCTCACCTGATTTTTTTTTTTTTTTTCACTTTAGCTATATTAGCCCCGCCCCCTGGCAGCCATAGTTTCCGACCAATCAACTTGGCTTGAAGGAATCTGATAGAGGGTCACCCTAGGAACATTTCTACAAAATTATTTGAAAATCAGCCAGACACTTTTGGAGGAGAAGATTTTTTAAGTTTTCACTATAGCCATATAATGCAAAATAGCCCTGCCCACTGGCGGCCATGTTTTTTGACAAATCAACATGGCTTGAAGGAATCTGATAGAGGGTCATCCAAGGAACATTTCTACAAAATTATTTGAAAATCAGCCTGACACTTTTGGAGGAGAAGATTTTTTAAGTTTTCACTATAGCCGTATAAGGCAAAAAAGCCCCGCCCCCCCTGGCGGCCATGTTTTTTGACCAATCAACATGGCTTCAAGGAATCTGATAGAGAGTCACCCAAGGAACATTTCTACAAAATAAGTTCAAAATCTGCCAACCAATTTGGGAGGAGAAGAATTTTGAAGTTTTTTTCGTTTCGTTGCCATGGAAACCAGAATTCTGCATGGATCGCAAAAATTTGAAGGAATTCTGGTGAGGTCATTGAGAGGATGCTTTCTGTGAAGTTTCATCCCAATTGACCCACTGGTTACTGAGGAGAAGATGTTAAGATTTTTTAAGTTTTCACTATAACCATAAAAGGCAAAATAGCCCCGCCCCCCTGGCGGCCATGTATTTCAACCAATCAACATGGCTTGAAGGAATCTGATAGAGGGTCACCCAAGGAACATTTCTACAAAATTATTTGAAAATCGGCCTGACACTTTTGGAGGAGAAGATTTTTTAAGTTTGCACTATAGCCATATAAGGCAAAATAGCCCCCCCCCCCCCCCCCTGGCGGCCATGTTTTTCGACCAATCAACATGGCTTGAAGGAATCTGATAGAGGGTCACCCAAGGATCATTTCTACAAAATAATTTGAAAATCGGCCTGACACTTTCAGAGGAGAAGATTTTTTAAGAACTTTGAAGTTTTTTTCATTTCGTTGCCATGGAAACCAGAATTCTGCATGGATCCCAAAAATTTTAAGGAATTCTGGTGAGGACATTGAGAGGATGCTTTCTGTGAAGTTTCATCCCAGTTGATTCAAAAAATATTAACTTGGCCTAGATATCATTTATACAAACATTCTGACCATTTCAAATTGCTGAAGCAAAAAATGCAGCTTTTACAGAGTTAACAAGATTTTCCCTCAATTTGGCCTAGTGACCTAGTTTCTGATCCAATATGACCCATATTTGAACTTGAACTAGATGTCTTTAAGACAAACATTCTGACAAAATTTCAAGCTGCTGAAGCAAAAAATGCGGCATCCAAAGTGTAAAAAAGATTTTCTTTCAATTTGGGCTAGTGACCTAGTTTTTGACCCGACATGACCCATATTCGAACTTGGCCTAGATATCATTCTGAACAAATTTCAAGCCGCTGAAGCAAAACATGCGGCTTCTACAGAGTTAACAAGATTTTCCCTCAATTTGGCCTGGTGACCTAGTTTCTGACCCAATATGACCCATATTTGAACTTGACCTAGATATATTTAAGACAAACATTCTGACCAAATTTCAAGCTGCTGCAGCAAAAAATACGGCATCAAAAGTGTTAACAAGATTTTCTTTCAATTTGACCTAGTGACCTAGTTTTTGACCCGGCATAACCCATATTCGAACTTGACCTAGATATTTTTAAGACAAATATTTTGACAAAATTTCAAACTGCTGAAGCAAAAATTGCGGCCTCTGGAGTGTTAACAAGATTTTCCTTCAATTTGACCTAGTGACCTACTTTTTGACCCAACGTGACCCATGTTCGAACTTGACCTACATATCATCAAGACAAACATTCTGATAAAGTTTCAATATGCTCAAGTTGAAAATGTGGCCTCCAGAGTGTTAACAAGATTTTCCTTCAATTCGACCTAGTGACCTAGTTTTTGACCTCATATCGCCCAGTTTCGAACTTGTCCAAGATTTTATGGAGATGAACGTTCTGATAAACTTTCATGAAGATTGGATGCAAAATGTAGCCCGTAGAGTGTTAACAAGCTCAAATGTTGACGATGGACGACGGACGACAGACGACGGACGACCGCCGGACAAAATGTGATCACAATAGCGAAAATCGGCCAATCATTTTCGTAGGAGAAGATTGTTTAAGTTTTCACTAAAGCCATATAAGGCAAAATAGCCCTACCCTGTGGCGGCCATGTTTTTCGACCAATCAACATGGCTTGAAGGAATCTGAAGGAATCTGATAGTGGGTCACTTAAGGAACATCTCTACAAAATTATTGGAAATCGGTCCTACACTTTCGGAGATTCACTATAGCCATATAAGGCAAAATAGCCCCGCCCCCTGGCGGCCATGTTTTTCTACAAATCAATATGGCTTGAAAGAATCTGATAGAGGGTCTTCCAAGGAACATTTCTACAAAATTATTTGAAAATCTGCCAACTAGTTTTGGAGGAGAAGAATTTTAAAGGTTTTTTTCGTTTCATTGCCATGGAAACCAGAATTCTGCATGGATTCCAAAGTTTTGAAGGAATTCTGGTGAGGTCATTGTGAGGATGCTTTCTGTGAAGTTTCATCCCAATTGACCCAATGGTTACTATGGAGAAGAAGTTGACGCACAACGGACAAAATTATTTGAAAATCTTCCAACCAGTTTAGGAGAAGAAGTTTTTTTCGTTTCGTTGTCATAGAAACCAGAATTCTGCATTGATCCCAGAACTTTGAAGGATTTCTGGTTTTGTCATTGAGAGGATGCTTTCTGTGAAGTTTCATCCCAATTGACCCACTGGTTACTGAGGAGAAGAAGTTGACGGACAACGGACAAAAGGCGATCACAATAACTCATAAAGGAAAGAGCTATGGGTGTCTCAACCAAGATATGGTAACAGTTAATGATAAAACTACAATAAAACCTTTATTTAGGATTTATTTTATTACTTCATATGAAACTTTTAACAAGAGTGTTTGA
>JASEVX010000001.1:186972809-187128253 GCA_031761405.1 Serripes groenlandicus
GACGCATCTGAAACGAATGACTTTCAAAATCATAGTCAAAAAAGGAAAATTACTCATAACAAGCGATTTCTCCTATTGCGACACTGTATAATAAATAAAACTTCATTTACAGAGATCTTTCATATTGTTGCCTAAATGCTTTCAAAGTCGTTTGCTGCAAGTTTTTTTTAAGCCGGGCCAGGTTTTTAATGGGAAGATTTCCAATTGTGATGCTGCTCTCACTGGAATGGAAGCCAGTAGACTCTACCTCTGAGTCACTGACAACAACATTGACAATTTTGTTCTTAAATGAATTAGTTAAAACTGATTTTTTTTACATCAATTATGCTTGATGTGTCTGCTTACTGCTTATTTTGTGTTACCCCTTTTCAGCCAATCAATACGGCTCGAACAAATTGTATAAAGGGTCACTAAGGGTACATTTCTATCAATGTATCTTGAAATCAGACAAGCACTTGCATAAAGTTCATTTTGCCCCTTTTCAGATGCTGCCTAGCTAAAATGTTTTTCAATCAATTAATATGGCTTGAATAATTTATGTAGAGGATCATTTCTACCAAATTATTTTTGAAATGTGACACGCAGATTAAGAGGAGAATACTTCTTAAATTTTGACATGTTTCTCTTTCTTATGCCGCAGCAACCAAAGTTCTACATAATTAAATGTAGATTTAGGCAAAATTCCTGTGAAGTTTGGTTGAAATTGGACCAGAGAAGAAGATCTGAATGTACGCTGGACAGATGCCTAAAGGTGACTGATCTAAGAACAAAGTCACTTACTTTATATATGGGGATATTTCCTCAAGTGTCCATTTTTCTTTTGTTTTGAACAAAAAATTGAATCTGAAATATACAATTAAGCAATTAAATATACATGTAAGCCTGTTAACGTGGGAAAATCTCTAATTGTTGAATAAAATTGAAACAAGAGGGCCATGATGGCCCTGGAATCGCTCACCTGTTTGTTTGTTTTTTCACTTTAGCTACATAAGCCCCGCCCCCTGGGGGCCATAGTTTCCGACCAATCAACTTGGCTTAAAGAAATCTGATAGAGGGTCACCCTAGGAACATTTCTACAAAATTATTTGAAAATCGGCCAGACACTTTTGGAGGAGAAGATTTTTTTAAGTTTTCACTATAGCCATATAATGTAAAATAGCCCTGCCCACTGGCGGCCATGTTTTTTGACCAATCAACATGGCTTGAAGGAATCTGAAAGTGGGTCACTTTAGGAACATTTCTACAAAATTATTTGAAAATCGGCCTGACACTTTCGGAGAAGAAGATTTTTTAATTTTTCACTATAGCCATATAAGGCTAAATAGCCCCGCACCCCTGGCGGCCATGTTTTTCGACCAATCAACTTGGCTTGAAGGAATCTGATAGAGGGTCATCCAAGGAACATTTCTACAAAATTATTTGAAAATCTGCCAACCAGTTTGGGAGAAGAAGATTTTTTAAGATTTCACTATAGCCATACAAGGCAAAATAGCCCTGCCCACTGGCGGCCATGCTTTTCGACCAATCAACATGGCTTGAAGGAATCTGATAGTGGGTCACTTAAGGAACATTTCTACAAAAAAAATTGAAAATCGGCCTGACACTTTCGGAGGAGAAGATTTTTAAAGTTTTCACTATAGCTATAGCCATATAAGGCAAAATAGCCCCCCCCCCCCCCCCCCCCCCCCCCACCTGGTGGCCATGTTTTCGACCAATCAACATGGCTTGAAGGAATCTGATAGAGGGTCATCCAAGGAACATTTCTAAATAATTATTTGAAAATAGGACAGACACTATTTGAGGAGAAGATTTTTTAAGTTTTCACTATAGCCATATAAGGCAAAATAGCCCCGCCCCCCTGGCGGCCATGTTTTTCGACCAATCAACATGGCTTGAAGGAATCTGATAGAGGGTCATCCAAGGAACAATTCTACAAAATTATTTAAAAATCTGCCAACCAGTTTGGGAGAAGAAGAATTTTGAAGGTTTTTTCATTTCGTTGCCATGGAAACCAGAATTCTGCATGGATCCCAAAAATTTGAAGGAAATCCGGTTTGGTCATTGAGAGGATGCTTTCTGTGAAGTTTCATCCCAATTGACCCACTGGTTACTGAGGAGAAGAAGTTGACGCACGACGGGCGACGCACGCCGGACAAAAGGTGATCACAATAACTCACCTTGAGCAAAGCTCAGGTGAGCTAAAAAATGTATCCTCATTAGGACAAAGGAGATATTTTCTACTTTTGCCAGAATATAAGAAAAGTCTTCTGCTGCATATGTGCCTACTAGTGGGAAAGGAAAAGGTTTTATTGAATTCCAAGAAGTGATTGAAAAGCAACAGCCTAGACTAGAATATAGGATGGCAATAGGGCTGTAACGATACATTCGAATATTCTATATAATCGAATACAGGTCTGTACGATACGTATTCGTTATTCGCCTCATCAAAATATTCGAATATTTACGAATATAATCAAAAGCTGTATGATTTAAATTAAATTCAATGTAACTGAACTACAAACATAACAAACCTTTTGTCACACTTGAAAACCTCTTTAGTTTCATAGCGCATCCAGTGCAATATTTATTTAGTACCCCTATTTGATGTTGTGTTCGCTAAGATTTATTTTGACATACGTTTTTGTGTGTTTAAAATGTGTTTTTAATGAATTTTGAATTATAATTTGATTGAAAATAAAGAATTCTCATTTAATGACAACAATTTTTTTTTTTTATTGAATCTCCGGCCAAATATACATCGATTGTATGTAAAAATTTCGGATTTCCGAAAGGATTCAAGGTAGACATTCCATCTTACACTATGACATCAGGTAAAACTAGTTAAAACGCTACATTAAATTCACAATTTCTTTCCCTTGCTTATGCTTGTTATAAAATCAAAGTACTGAAAATATTAAGTTGATATTTTCTGATTTAATTTGTGTTTACATGTTGTTATATTCATGACAATATTCGTGAATAAATATTCGTATTCGTTACCCTGTATTCGTGATACGTATCGTATTCGCCACCTAGTGTATTCGTTACAGCCCTAGATGGCAGACATGGCAACTGTATACTTCTCAACGTTTAATAAGATTTTTCTGACCGCTAGTCTGTAAGTTTAACCCTTTCTCTCATATAGACGTTTTCTGACGCCTCTGCAGCAGGCCTCTGCAGCAGATGGCTTTTTGAAAACATTGTGACAAAAGAAGAAATTGCTCAAAACGAGCAATTTCTCCTTTTGCCACACTGTTTTCCACTTTTAGTCATAGGTTATCCATTCAATTATAGAGATTTTCCCTTTTCTGACAAAATATGTTCAAAGACGTCTGCTGTAGAATTGTTGTATGAGGGAAAGGGTTAAGAAAGTTCATGTCCACCAAAAAAGCTCTTAGTTATTATAAAGTCCTATCACCATTAACAAGAGGCCCAAGAGGGCCAGTATCGCTCCACGGCCATAAGGCAAAAATCAAATCTCCAAACAGCCCTGCCCCCTAGTGGCCATATTTTTTACCAACCACCATGGCTTAAAGGAATCTTGTAGAGTGTCACCCAAGGAATGTTTCTGCAAAATTATTTGAAAATCGGCCTGACACTTTCGGAGGAGAAGATTTTTTAAGTTTTCACAATAGCCATATAAGGCAAAATAGCCCCACCCCATGGCGGCCATATTTTTGAACCAATCAACATGGCTTGAAGGAATCTGATAGAGGGTCACCCAAAGAACATTTCTACACAAAATTATGTGAAAATCTGCTCAACACTTTCGGAGAAGAAGATTTTTTAAATTTTCACTATGGTCATATAGAGCAAAATAGCCCCACCCTCTGGCGGCCATATTTTTCGACCAATCAACATGGCTTGAAGGAATCTGATAGAGGGTCACCCAATGAACATTTCTACAAAATTATTTGAAAATCGGCTGAACACTTTCGGAGAAGAAGATTTTTTAAGTTTTCACTATGGTCATATAAGGCAAAATAGCCCCGCCCTCTGGCGACCATGTTTTTCGACCAATCAACATTTCTTGAAGGAATCTAATAAAGGGTCACCCAAGGAACATTTCTACAAAATTATTTGAAAATCGGCCTGACACTTTCAGAGAAGAAGATTTTTTAAGTTTTCACTATTTTTTTCTTTTGGTTGCCATGGAAACCAGAATTATGGATGGATAAAAAAAAATTGAAGGAATTTAAGAGAGGACATTGAGAGGATGCTTCCTATGAAGTTTCAACCAAATTGGCCAAGTGGTTAGTGAGAAGAAGTCGTTTAAAGGAAAAAGTTTACGCACGCACGACGGACAATTCGCCATGACATAAGCTCGACTGGCTTTCAGCCAGTGGAGCTAAAAATCAAAATATCCTCAGATAAAACTCGCGCAAAATAGACTTAGTAGACGTTTATTCGGATGCAATTTTTTCCGGATAATTTGTACGGGAAAATCGTTGTTGTAAAGTGAAGTAAAAGAGATTTGAGTCGAGTAACTTTTTGATAGTTTGATGGAATTAAAGAGTTGTTAGTTTCAATTTTGTTAGTTTCAATTAAGCATGACAGGTACACAAAGTGTTGAAATGAATACTTAAATATCGAATTCACTATTTGCAGTGTAAATATTAGTTCCATCCCAACAAAGGCTATGGTATGAACTGAACAAAACTAGAGATTGCTTTTTAACGAATTATTTTTTCTCAAAAAATAATACAGTTAACGCGATCGTATTTGTTTCCGGAAGTCACTGTTAAACTACACTTCCGCTTAGAATACACATTCGCTGCACCTAAATAGTCCTAGTATTTTTTCGATATTAAAATGACTTCTACGTGTTATTTCAATACAGTGAAGTCATAATTATACTATCAAATCATCATAGATAATCAATTTTCTAGAAAATATCAAATTAACAGTACGCGCATATATATTTCATTTGTCGGCAGGTACGTATAAGGCACGAGTATGAATTTTAGTCGTATGCCCATTCACTAGAAGTCGACCCCACGCTGTATAGAACAATGTTAATCTCACAAATATGCCACTACGCAGAGCTCAGTGAAATAGTCAGTGTGCATTTTAAACGCTCGCATCGCCGTTGTTTCTCCTTTTTCCAACATGATAACGATGATCAAAGGGGCTTTTTAATTATAGATCATGGTTTACATACGCGCGCATTCAGTTAGCTTAACATATATACGAAAGTAACGCTCCTACGTTGTTTCAAAGTACCGTGGTGTAATGGATAGCGTGTAGAACTACTAATCATGGACTATTTATGGACGCGAGTTCGAGTCCCAATAGGAACTGTTCTTTTCTTTTTTTTTTAATTCTTATTTATGCGATTTGTTAAACATTATAGATTTATAATAATTAATTCACTCACATGAAACATCCTGGATCCGCCCCTGGTGACGAAAACAAATCGAACTAACAATGTAAATCTCACAAATATGCCATGGGTGTTTTGACAGACTTTACGCAGAGCTCAGTGAAAGAGTTAGTGTGCATGTTAAACGCTCGCATCGCCGTTGAAATGCTACATTTACTAAAACTGTCAACTGATAAAAAAAATCTCTGGACAAAAATATTAATAATAATAAAATAGACTAAATTGTGCAATAGCATGATCAATTGCATTCATAAATTAGATTTTACAATACATGTTCAAAATAATTCGTTACCAGTACTTTCTGTACTTTGATTTGAAAAAGCGTTTGTCTCCCCATTTGTGTGGGAGGAAAAGAAATGATTGAGATCTGGAGATGAAGCAACAGTGACAATCCTCAGTTATTGAGCGGAAACCACTTTTCAGCTGAAGGTTACCAAAATCAATAGGGGTCATTTGCTGATGGTGACCAACTTGCACACCAAGTATGAAGTTCCTGCACCCAAGCAATCTTCAGTTATTGAGCCATTTTTCAGCCCAAGGTCACTGTGATCTTGACCTTTGACCTACTGACATCACAATCACAATCAATAGGGGTCAACTACAGGTTAGGACCAACCTGCACACCAAGTATGAAGTTCCTGGGCATAAGCGTTCCCGAGTTATTGAGTAAAAAAAAAACATTTTTCAGCTGAAGGTTACCGTGACCTTGACATTTGACCTTGTGACCTCAAAATCAACTAGAATTGTTTTTGCAAAAAACAGATGTCTCCCCTCAAATATCTGTCAAAATCTCTCAAAACATTCCAACCTATAAATTTGGGACAGACAGACAGACAGTCGAGACATGGGTTCTGCACATCGCCTTGATGAGGTGAACATTTGACCCAAGTTTCATGAAAATCTTTCAAGCCGTCTTGGAGATATGGAGCGGACACGATTTGGGACGGACAGACGGACGGACAGACAGACAGACAGTCGAGACATGGGTTCTACACATCGCCTTGATGAGGTGAACATGTGACCCAAGTTTCATGAAAATCTTTCAAGCCGTCTTGGAGATATGGAGCGGACACGAAATAAAGCCTCAAACCTTTGACCTTCAAGCGTGACCTTGACCCTATATTGTCGAGACACGGGTTCTGCACGTCGCCTTGATGAGGTGAACATGTGACCAAAGTTTCATTAGAATCCTTCAAGCCGTCTGGAAGATATGGAGCAGACACGAAATAAAGCCTCAAACCTTTGACCTTCAAGTGTGACCTTGACCTTGACCCTATATTGTCGAGACGCGGGTTCTGCACGTCGCCTTGATGAGGTGAACATGTGACCCAAGTTTCATGAAAATCCTTCAAGCCGTCTGGGAGATATGGAGCGGACACGAAATAAAGCCTCAAACCTTTGACCTTCAAGCGTGACCTTGACCCTATATTGTCGAGACGCGGGTTCTGCACGTCGCCTTCATGAGGTGAACATGTGAGCCAAGTTTCATGAAAATCCTTCAAGCCGTCTTGGAGATATGGATCGGACACGATTTCGGACAGACGGACAGACAGACAGACAGACAGACAGACAGACAGACAGAAGGACAGACAGACAGACGCCCAGGACAAAAACAATATATCTCCCCTGTATACAGGGGGAGACATAATAAAGGTCATCTACTGGTTAGGACCAACCTGCACACCAGGTATGAAGATCCTCGACATAAGCATTCTTTAATTATTGAGCGGAAACCATTTCTCAGCTGAAGGTTACCATGACTTTGACCTTTGAGCTAGTGACCTAAAAATCAATAGGGGTCATCTGCTGGTGGTGACCAACCTGCACACCAAGTATGAAGTTCATGGGCCCAAGCAAAAACAAATTTTCAGCTCATTGTCACTGTGACCTTGACTTTAGATGTACTGACCTCAAAATCAATAGGGGTCTTCTACTGGGTATGGCCAACCTGCATACCAAGTATGGAGTTCCTCGGCTAAAGCATTCTTCAGTTATTGAGCGGAAACCATTTTTTACCTCACAAGGTCACCATGACCTTGACCTTTACCCTTCTGTTATCAAAATCAATAGGGGTCAGCTACTGGTCATGACCAACCTGCATACCAAGTATGAAGTTCCTACGCCCAAGCATTCTTCAGTTATTGAGCGGAAACAAGTGTGACAGAAGGACGGACGGAACGGGCAAAATCAATATGTCACCCCCATGCATGGGGGAGACATAATTAGAGGACAATGTGACCAAGTCATGGATATTGTGAAACCCGTCACCTGTCTTAAGCAGCCCGTTTCATGATTTCCCTTGCTGATTGCAAGTTTGGTTGTAATCACTTGACTTGAAAGCTATCTTCCAAGTGTTTCCCTGCCTTACATATGACAGACAGACAGACACTGAAGAAGTGATCCCCACGTGTTTCCCTGCATTACATATGACAGACAGACAGTCACTAAAGAAGTGATCCCCAAGTGTTTCCCTGCCTTACACATGGCAGACAGACAATGAAGGGTGATCCCCAAGTGTTTCCCTGCCTTACACATGACAGACAGACACTGAATGGTGATCCCCAAGTGTTTCCCTGCCTTACACATGACAGACAGACACGGTGATCCCCAAGTGTTTCCCTGCCTTACACATGACAGACAGACACTGAATGGTGATCCCCAAGTGTTTTCCTGCCTTACATATGACAGACAGACACTGAATGGTGATCCCCAAGTGTTTCCCTGCCTTACATATGACAGACAGACACTGAATGGTGATCCCCAAGTATTTCCCTGCCTTACACATGACAGACAGACACTGTCTGGTGATCCCCAAGTGTTCCCCTGCCTTACATATGACAGACAGACACTGCATGGTGATCCCCAAGTGTTTCCCTGCCTTACACATGACAGACAGACACGGACTGGTGATCCCCAAGTGTTTCCCTGCCTTACACATGACAGACAGACACTGAATGGTGATCCCCTAGTGTTTTCCTGCCTTATATATGACAGACAGACACTGAATGGTGATCCCCAAGTGTTTCCCTGCCTTACATATGACAGACAGACACTGAATGGTGATCCCCAAGTGTTTCCCTGCCTTACACATGACAGACATACACTGACTGGTGATCCCCAAGTGTTTTCCTGCCTTACACATGACAGACAGACACTGAATGGTGATCCCCTAGTGTTTTCCTGCCTTACATATGACAGACAGACACTGAATGGTGATCCCCAAGTATTTCCCTGCCTTACACATGACAGACAGACAATGAAGGGCGATCCCAAAGTGCTTCCCTGCCTTACACATGACAGACATACACTGACTGGGTGATCCCCAAGTGTTTCCCTGCCTTACACATGACAGACAGACACTGAATGGTGATCCCCAAGTGTTTCCCTGCCTTACATATGACAGACAGACACTGAATGGTGATCCCCAAGTATTTCCCTGCCTTACACATGACATACAGACAATGAAGGGCGATCCCCTAGTGTTTCCCTGCCTTACACATGACAGACAGACAATGAAGGGCAATCCCAAAGTGCTTCCCTGCCTTACATATGACAGACATACACTGACTGGTGATCCCCAAGTGTTCCCCTGCCTTACATATGACAGACAGACACTGAATGGTGATCCCCAAGTGTTTCCCTGCCTTACATATGACAGACAGACACTAAATGGTGATCCCCAAGTGTTTCCCTGCCTTACATATGACAGACAGACACTAAATGGTGATCCCCAAGTGCTTCCCCGCCTTACAGACTTGGCCCTGTATTCACTGTCTGTAAATTTAAATAGACAATGTTCGTTATGACATATACTAATCTATTTTTACAGTTCTCACCTTTCTGTAATACCCTCAGGTAATATTTCTAAAGGTAGATAGGAAATTGATTCCGGTGTACTCTCTCTGTCTATAAGTGCCATACCCTGGAATATTAAACATTAAGAAGCTGCAGTCATCTTAACCCTTTCCCACATACAGACACTTTCTCATGCCTCTGCAGCAGACGGTTTTTGAAAACATTGTGGCAAAAGGAGACTTATTTTATAAGGAGCAAATTCTTCTTTTGCCACAATGTTTTCAACTTTGATCATTAGTTTAACTATCAGCTTTAGAATTTTTCAAAGTCATCTGCTGCAGATTTGTTGTATTTGGGTTAAATCAACCTTTTGCTGACGACTAAACCCGTTCCCATATACAGACACCTTAATAAACCCTTTACCTGATATAGATAACTTAAAATTCATCTATAACAGATATTATGCTTTTAACCCCTTCCATCATATAGACGCTTTCTGACACCTCTGCAGCAGACGGCTTTTTGAAAACATAGTGACAAAAGAAGAAATTGCTCAAAACAAGCAATTTCTCCTTTTGCCACAATTTTTTCCACTTTTAGTCATAGGTTATCCATTCAATTATAGAGATTTTTTTTTTTTTGACAAAATATGTTAAAATTCGTCTGCTGCTGAATTGACGTATGAGGGAAAGGGTTAACAGATAATATGCTTTTAACCCAAAATATTTTCAAAGTAGGCAACTCTAAAAATGTGTCAAGTGAGTGATTACTTAACTTATCTTTTATATAAATGCACCAAATGTAAAGAGAAACTTTATCTAATATTACCTAAATATTGTCCAGTTAAAACGTTTACCATGTAAATTACCTGTTTCCCACATACAACAAGATTACAGCAGATAATTTTGAAAAAGATCCAGTTAAAAATATGGAAAAGCTCTATAAATGACACCCAAGTTATTGATTAACAGTTTATCCTTTTGCAATGTTTTCAAACATTGTCTGCTGCAGATATCCTGAAATGTGTCTGCGCGTGGGAAAGGGTAAATGTAGTCTGGAATGAATATTAAAGCTGAAATAGGTTTGATTTAAAAAAAAAAAAGACTTTGCTGTAATAAAATAATAATCTAAAACTCACTTGAAATTTATTCATTTGCATGCTTAACGAAGTGAAAAAAATAAAAAATCCATGTATAATTATGCTGCATTATAAAGGACCTATGAATATTTCTAAAGTGTTTACCTAAACGAGTCTATATAAAACAAGTGATCCCCTGGGAGGGGCCATTTTAGAGACCAGGGCTATAATTTAACCAATCTTGGTAGACGTCCATTAGATGAAGTTAAATTTCAAATATCAACTTTTAGACAAGATTTTTAAAAGTTTTCTTATAAAAGTATAATATTATGTAAAACAAGAGGGCCATGATGGCCCTGGATCGTTCACCTGATTTTTTATACCCCCAAAAAACAAAGTTTTGGGGGGGTATATAGGAGTCACTGTGTCGGTCGGTCGGTATGTCGGTCGGTCGGTCGGTCGGTCGGTCGGTCGGAAGCCATATTTTGTCCGGACCATATCTTAACAATGCAACATAGGATTTGAACGAAACTTCATAGGATGATACAACACATTGAGAGGAAGTGCGGTGTACAGGAACCATAACTCTATTTTATCTAAATACAAAGTTATTGCCCTTTGTTACTTTTTCTTATTCGTAGAGTCTTGTCCGGAGCATAACTTTAAAACTAATTGTTGGAATTTAATAAAACTTCATAGGATGATACAACATATTGAGAGGAAGTGCAGTGTATAGGAACCATAACTCTATTTAATCTAAATAAAGAGTTATTGCCCTTTGTTACTTTTTCTTGTCCGGAGAATTACTTAATAACTAACAGATGGAATCTAATAAAACTGCATACAATGGTAGAGCATAATCAGAGGAAGTGCAGTGTACAAGAACCATAACTCTAATTTACATAATTACAGAGTTATTGCCCTTTGTTACTTTTTCTTATTCGTAGAGTCTTGTCCAGAGCATAACTTTAAAACTGATTCTTGGAATTTATTAAAACTTCATAGGATGATACCACACATTGAGAGGAAGTGCAGTGTACAGGAACCATAACTCTATTTAATCTAAATACCGAGTTATTGCCCTTTGTTACTTTTTCTTGTCCGGAGAATTACTTAATAACTAACAGATGGAATCTAATAAAACTGCATACAATGGTAGAGCATAATGAGAGGAAGTGCAGTGTACAAGAACCATAACTCTAATTTACATAATTACAGAGTTATTGCCCTTTGTTACTTTTTCTTATTCGTAGAGTCTTGTCCAGAGCATAACTTTAAAACAAATTGTTGGAATTTAATTAAACTTCATAGGATGATACAACACATTGAGAGGAAGTGCGGTGTTCAGGAACCATAACTCTATTTTATCTAAATACAGAGTTATTGCCCTTTGTTACTTTTTCTTGTCCGTAGAATTACTTAATAACTAATAGATGGAATCTAATAAAACTACATATAATGGTAGAGCATAATCAGAGGAAGTGCAGTGTACAAGAAACATAACTCTACTTTACATAATGACAGAGTTATTGCCGTTTGTTACTTTTTCATATTCGTAGAGTCTTGTCCGGAGCATAACTTTAAAACTAATTGTTGGAATTTAATAAAACTTCATAGGATGATACAACACATTGAGAGAAAGTGCAGTGTACAGAAACCATAACTCTATTTAATCTAAATACAGAGTTATTGCCCTTTGTTACTTTTTCTTGTTTACAGAGTTATGGCCCTTTTGTTGGTCGGTCGTAATCCATATTTTGAGTCAAGGTGCTGTTTTGGGGGTATTTATCATCTTCAGTGATATTTCTAGTTTTTTTTTTCTTCACTTTAGTCATATAAGCCCCACCCCTTGGCGACTATAGTTGGCGACCATAGTTTTTGACCAATCAACATGGCTTGGAGGAATCTGATAGAGGGTCACCCTAGGAACATTTCTACAAAATTATTTGAACAAGAGGACCATGATGGTCCTATATCGCTCACCTGATTGAATCAAACTTAAAAAGTTTTCATTGTTCTTTGTCTATACATATATACGGAAAACAAGCAACACCCCCTGGTGGCCATCTTTATCATCCTATCAAAATAATTTGAATTCTTAGTAGAGGGGCACCATTCATGGCAAATGGACAAGAATATTTTTAAAGTGTTTACCTTAACAAGTCTATGTAAAACAAGTGATCCCCAGGGTGGAGCCATGTTTGACACCAGGGCTTTAATAATTTGACCAATCTTGGTAGAAGTCCACTCGATGAAGTTAGATTTCAAATATTAAACTTTTAGACAAGATCTTAGTAGAGGTCCACTAGATGATGCTACATACCAAATATCAAAGGCCTGGGCCCTCTACTTTTAGACAAGAAGATTTTTTAAGTTTTTCCCCTATATGAGTATATGTAAAACAAGTGACCCCCAGGATGGGGTCATTTTTTACCCCAGGGCTATAATTTGAACAATCTTGGTAGAGGTCCACTAGACGATGCTACATACCAAATATCAAAGGCCGGGGGCCTCTACTTCCAGATTTTTATCTATGTAAAACAATAGACCCCCAGGGGAGGGGTCGTTTTTTGACCCCAGGGCTATCATTTGAACAATCTTGGTAGAGGTCCACTAGATGATGCTACATACCAAATATTAAAAGCCTGGGGCCTCTACTCTTAGACAAGAAGATTTTTAAAGGTTTTTCCCTATATGAGTCTATGAACAAGCTCCGACCCCTGGCGGCCATGTTTTTCAACGGATCGGAAATATTTGAACAATCTTGTCAAAGGGTGCCCCAAGGAACATTTGTGCAAATTAATTTTCAAATCGGGCTAGTACTTTTGGACAAGAAGATTTTTAAAGTTTTAACAATGCACATATAAGGAAAACAAGCTCCGCCCTCTGGCGGCCATGTTTTTCAACGGATCGTAAATATTTGAACAATCTTTGTAAAGGGTGCCCTAAGGAACATTTGTGCGAAATAATTTTCAAATCGGGCCGGTACTTTTGGACAAGAAGATTTTTAAAGTTTTAACAATGCACTTATAAGGAAAACAAGCTCCGCCCCCTGGCGGCCATGTTTTTCAACGGATTGGAAATATTTGAACAATCTTGGTAAAGGGTGCCCCAAGGAACATTTGTTCAAAATATTTTTTAAATCGGGCCAACACTTTTGGACAAGAAGATTTTTAAAGTTTTAACAATGCACATATAAAGGAAATAAGCTTCGCCCCCTGGCGGCCATGTTTTTCAACAGATCGGAAATATTTGAACAATCTTGGTAGAAGGTACCCCAAGGAACATTTGTGCAAAATAATTTTCAAATCGGGCCAGTACTTTTGGACAAGTTTGAAAGAGATCCACCCAAGAAACATTCCTGTAAAATTATTTTGAATTTGGTTAATTGGTTTAGGAGGAGAAGTCGTTTGTAGGAAATTGTGAACGGACGGACGACGACGACGGACGGTGAGCGATCACAAAAGCTCACCTTGCACTTTGTGCATAGGTGAGCTAAAAACAAGTGACCCCTGGAGAGGCTATAATTTGAACAATCTTGGTAGAGGTTCACTAGATGATGCTACATACCAAATATCAAAGGCATGGGCCTTCTACTTTTAGACAAGAAGATTTTTAAAGTTTTTCCCCTATATGAGTCTATGTTAAACAAGTGACCCCCGGGGAGGGGTCATTTTTGACGCCGCCAGGGCTTTAATTTGAACAATCTTGGTAGAGGTTCACTAGATGATGCTACATACCAAATATCAAAGGCATGGATGGGCCTTCTACTTTTAGACAAGAAGATTTTTAAAGTTTTTCCCCTATATGAGTCTATGTTAAACAAGTGACCCCCGGGGGAGGGTCATTTTTGACCCCAGGGCTATAATTTGAACAATCTTGGTAGAGGTTCACTAGATGATGCTACATACCAAATATCAAAGGCCTGGTCCTTCTACTTTTAGACAAGAAGATTTTTAAAGTTTTTTCCCTATATGAGTCTATGTTAAACAAGTGACCCCCGGGGAGGGGTCATTTTTTACCCCAGGGCTATAATTTGAACAATCTTGGTAGAGGTTCACTAGATGATGCTACATACCAAATATCAAAGGCATGGGCCTTCTACTTTCAGACAAGAAGATTTTTTAAGTTTTGGTTAATTTCCCCTTTTTTGTTGCCGTGGCAGCCAAAGCTCTGCATGGAATATAATTTTTTGAACAAGTTTGAAAGAGATCCATCAAAGGAACATTCCTGTAAAATTATTTTGAATTTGGTTTATTGGTGTAGGAGAAGTCGTTTGTAGGAAAATATGAACGGACGGACGACGACGGACGGTGAGCGATCACAAAAGCTCACCTTGCCCTTCGTGCATTGGTGAGCTAAAAAGTAAAGAACACCAACCTCAAGTTGAAGAAGACTAGTTTTCATTCCATCCGGGACACTCTTCTGCCATGTTGATATAAACTGGTTAAAATTAAACTGCAATAATAATGTGAAACATGGAAAAATAATCTCCTTTCCAAAGAAATACAAACAAAAATAAACACAACAAGTAATTTCTTTGATACCCTGCAAATACGAAAATTGTAAACAAGAGGCCCTAAAGGACCAGCCCGAGGTTAAGTTGAAATTGGTCCAGTGGAATAGTAGTTGTCATTTGTAGCTAAAAGTTCAATTTACACATTTTGTGATGACACATGGTTGCTATGATTTTGTAACCAATCATTATGGCTTAAACAAACTAAGAAGAGGATCACTGAAGTAAGATTCCTATTCAATTGTCTTAAAATCAGACAAGCAATTTCATAAAAATGGAATTTTTAAGTTTTGTCATTTTGCCCTTTTCTGATGCCGCCTGGCTACCATGTTTTTCAACCAATCAGTATGGCTTGAAACAATTTTTGTAGAGTGTCACCTAAAGAACATTTCTACCAAATGATATTGGAATCTGACAAGAAGATTCAGATAAGAAGAATTTTAAAGTTTGGCCATTTTGCCCCCTTTCTGATGCCGCAGCAACCAAAGTTTTCCATGGAATTAAAATCTTTGAATTTTTTTGAAAGAGGACCACCAAAGGAACATTCCTGTGAAGTTAAGTTGATTGTGGTACAGTGGAATGGTAGGACTTGTCATTTGTAGCTAAAAGTTCAATATACCTCTTTTGTCATAACGCATGGTTGCTATGATTTTGTAAACAATCATTATCTATTGAATTTTCTAAAACCTGACAAGCAAATTTTGTGATTTTGCGCCTTTTATGATGCCACCTGACTGCCATGTTGTTTAACCAATCAGCATGGCTTGAACATTATTTCGTAGAGGGTCACCAAAGGAACCTTTCAACCAAATGATATTGGAATCTGACAAGCAGATTCAGAGGAGAAGAATTTTAAAGTTTGGCCATTTTGCCCGCTTTCTGATGCCGCAGCAACCTACTTGGAATTTAAATCTTTGAACAATTTTGAAAGAGGACCACCAAAGGAACATTCTTGTGAAGTTTGGTTGAAATTGGTCATGTGGTTTAAGAGGAGATATTTAAATGTAAAAGTTAATAACAGACGACAGACGACGAACAGAGAGTGATCAGAATAGATCACCTTGAGCCTTTGGCTCAGGTGATCTAAAAAGTGTTTTGCATGGATCCAACAAATTTGAAGGATTTTAGGAGAGGACATTGAGAGGATGCTTCCTATGAAGTTTCATCCCAATTGGCCAAGTGGTTAGGGAGGAGAAGTCGTTTGAACCAAAAAGTTGATGCACACACCTTTCATCCAGTGGAGCTAAAAACTGTGTTCACAAAATGATTGTGGTATAAACCATGGTATAAGTTCAAAGGGAAAAAAACTCTGGTTTTCCTGAGGCAATCTTAATGAAAATTGCTTTGTAGTATTTCCCTTTAAATTGTTTCACCTTTTCCACATACAACAAATCTGACTTTGAAAACAGTAAGTAAAAAGATGGAAGCCCTCTATAAAAGAAAGAACAATTATTGACTAAATTTAATACATTGCTGCAAATAATGAGTAATTTCTGCGTTTACCACAATGTTTTCAACTTTATTAAAAAAATATTATTTCATTTAAATAGAGTTTCCATATTCTCTCAGATGTTTTCAAAGTCCTCTGCAACAGATTTGCTGTATTCGGGAAAATGATAAACTTTTGTACTTGTGAGAAGTATAATGTTTACCTTGCTGGCATGTTTCAGAATCTGTTCTGCGAAAAATCGACACAACTGGTCTTCATTTAAAATATAATAATCAATATCTGTAATTAAAACATTTGAATGTTAACCCTTTCCTACATACAACAAATCAACAGCAAACTACTTTGAAAACATATTTGTAACAAGAGGGCCATGAGGACCTGGATCGCTCACCTGAGAATGTGCTATTTAAGACTTAATGGAAGCCATGTTTTCAACTTGACCATGATATCATTAGGACAAACATTTTGACAAAATGTCAAGCTGCTGAAGCAAACATTGCGGCCTGTAATGTGTTAACAAGATTTTCCTTCAATTTGACCTAGTGACCTAGTTTTTTTTACCCGATATGACCAAGTTTCGACATTGTCCAAGATTTGATGGAGAGGAATGTTCTGATAAACTTTCATGAAGATCGGATGCAAAATGTAGCCTGTAGAGTATTAACAAGGCAAAAATTTACGACGGACGAACGACGAGCGACAGGTGATGAACAAAAGGCAATCACAAAAAGACACCTTGAGCACTTCTTCTGGTTAACAAGAGGGCCAAGATGGCCCTAAATCGATCACCTGAATGATAGTTAATTAGAAGCAAATATTTAACTGCAAATATCTGTGAAAATTTGATCAGGAGTTCAAATGAAACTGCAAGGAGTGGACACTCAGTTATAGAAATAGTTTATCAGTAAAAGTAATTTGTATCTTGAAATCTAACAAGAACTTTAATAAGAATAGAATTATAAAGTTTTGTCATTTTGCACCTTTCCTTAATGCCGCTTTGCTGCCCTGTTTGTCAACGAAATCAATATGGTTCGAACAGTTTTTGTAGAGTCACCCAAAGAACATTTCTGCCAAATTATCTTGGAATCTGACAAATGGATTATGGAGATGGAAGTTTTTAAAGTTTGGGTATTTTTCTTAATTTCTGATGCCGCAGCAATAAAAGTTCTACACAGAATGTAAGTCTTTGAAAGAGGACAATCAAAGGAACATTCCTGAGAAGAAACGTTGAAATTGGTCGAGTGGAATGGTAAGAGTTGTCATTTGTAGCTAAAGTTCAATTTACCCATTTTGTGATGACGCCAGGTTGCTATGATGTTGTAACCAATCAATATGGCTTTAACAAATAAGTAGAGGATCACTGAAGTAAGATTCCTGTTCAATTTTCTTAATATCAAAAAAGAACTTAAAACAAGAGCACCGCGTACGGCACAGACGGTCGACTGATAGAAAACAGAAACAAGAGGGCCATGATGGCCCTGGATCGCTCACCTTAATTATACAATGTACTGCAATGCAAAACACATCAAGACAATTATTCTGAATGCAACCTCCACAGTGTTAACAAGATTTTCCTTCATTTGGCCTAGTCATCTATTTTTTTTTAACCTGATATGACCCATATTCCAACATGGACTAGATATCATCAAGACAACATTCTGACAAATGTTCAACTTGCTCAAAGTAAAAATGCGGCATCCAAAGTGTTAACATGATTTTCCTTCAATTTGGCCTAGTGACCTAGTTTTTGACCCTACATGATCCATATTCGAACTTGGCTTAGATATCATTTAGATAAACGTTCTCATTAAATGTCAAGCTGCTGTAACAAAAAATTCGTCTTCTACAGAGTTAACAAGATGTTCCTTCAATTTGGCCTAGTGACCTAGTTTCTAACCCAATATGACCCATATTCGAACTTGACTTACATATCATCTGATAAAGTTTCATCATGCTCAAGTTAAAAATGCAGTATCAAGAGTGTTAACAAGGTTACCCTTCAATTTGGCCTAGTGACCTAGTTTTTAACCCGGCATGACCCATATTCGAACTTGACAAACATTTTCAAGCTGCTTAAGCAAACAAGAGGACCATGATGGTCCTATATCGCTCACCTGATTGAATCAAACTTAAAAAGTTTTCATTGTTCTTTGTCTATACATATATACGGAAAACAAGCAACACCCTCTGGTGGCCATGTTTATCATCCTATCAAAATAATTTGAAGTCTTAGTAGAGGGGCACCATTCATGGCAAATGGACAAGAATATTTTTAAAGCGTTTATCTTAACAAGTCTATGTAAAACAAGTGATCCCCAGGGTGGAGCCATGTTTGACACCAGGGCTATACTAATTTGACCAATCTTGGTAGAAGTCCACTCGTTGAAGTTAGATTTCAAATATTAAACCTTTAGACAAGATCTTGGTAGAGGTCAACTAGATGATGCTACATACCAAATATCAAAGGCCTGGGCCCTCTACTTTTAGACAAGAAGATTTTTTAAGTTTTCCCCCTATATGAGTATATGTAAAACAAGTGACCCCCAGGATGGGGTCATTTTTTACCCCAGGGCTATAATTTGAACAATCTTGGTAGAGTTCCACTAGACGATGCTACATACCAAATATCAAAGGCCGGGGCCCTCTACTTCCAGATTTTGTTTTTTTTAATTTTTCTCTATATGAGTCTATGTAAAACTAGAAATATCACTGAAGATGATAAATACCCCCAAAACAGCACCTTGACTCAAAATATGGTTTACGACCGACCAACAAAAGGGCCATAACTCTGTAAACAAGAAAAAGTAACAAAGGGCAATAACTCTGTATTTAGATTAAATAGAGTTATGGTTTCTGTACACTGCACTTTCTCTCAATGTGTTGTATCATCCTATGAAGTTTTATTAAATTCCAACAATTAATTTTAAAGTTATGCTCCGGACAAGACTCTACGAATAAGAAAAAGTAACAAAGGGCAATAACTTTGTATTTAGATAAAATAGAGTTATGGTTCCTGTACACCGCACTTCCTCTCAATGTGTTGTATCATCCTATGAAGTTTCGTTCAAATCCTATGTTGCATTGTTAAGATATGGTCCGGACAAAATATGGCTTCCGACCGACCGACCGACCGACCGACACAGTGACTCCTATATACCCCCCCAAAACTTTGTTTTTTGGGGGTATAATAATTTGAAGATTCAAACCATAAACTTCTGCCATTTTCAAACCTTAATATGAATATGAAAAAGTAACAAACGGCAATAACTCTGTCATTATGTAAATTAGAGTTATGTTTCTTGTACACTGCACTTCCTCTGATTATGCTCTACCATTATTAGTCGCCGGGCAGAAGCCCGCGACTTCTATTTTTAATAGCTTTTCGGAAATCACATGGGAGGGCGGCTTATTATTAGAAAGAAACAAATCTAGATGATTTGAACATATTACAATTGTGGTTGTTTACGAACACTAATAAATGACACATCTAAAATGAAATAAATATTCCGATTTTTTAATGTTTGCAGTTTTTTTTATTTCACTCGCATTTAAGTTTTTTGTCTTATTTACGAAGACAAAAGTGGTCCCTTCAAGACGTGAACCAACACCCCCTAATGCAGACTCTTATGTGTCATAATTGAGGTCAATTTCGGATTCTCCTTTTAATAGCAATTTTAACTTACTAAATGTTGTTTTCATGTTCAAAGAGATGTCTTGATTTGTGTAGAATTCATTTAATAATGTTAATCCATGAATATCTCAAGTAGGAACTGTTTCTAAGCTAAATATAGACCCTATTCTGTTGTGTAGGTTCGTGACCTTTAACATCGATTTTCGCGCATGCGCATTTCGATATGAAAAAGCGAGTGATATTATTTTATTTTAGACAAGTACAAGACGAATGTTTGACGCAAAGCGTCAAAGAGAAGCCGCAATATTTCGTTGTACATGTAGAAATAAGAAAAAAAGAACATTTTTAAATCCACAAACAATAGAACAATTTAAACTGTAGACGGTAATGCTGATATATTTCTCCTTTTGAAGACTTTTGTTTTCTTCAAATTACCTCCCTTTAAAGCAATACCAGGATATTTACCTTGTGATTCGAATAAGATTGACAAACATTGAAATTATATGAATGAATACTATTATTTAAATAAGTAACAACAGCAAAATTAAATTTAAGCCAAGATAAATGTGTACACATTTCGTTAATTTTTTATAGATACCCTAATGTAGGTATGAATCTAAAATTTATAAGTAAGTGTTTTCATTTCAACGTTCCTACTGTTTGAATAGACTAAGGAAAGTCCAGAATACATAAATAAATCAATGCAGTCTTTTCCGGCGACTTTGATGCCTTGCATCAACTTTCTCTTGTATGTAGTTTTATTAGATTCCATCTATTAGTTATTAAGTAATTCTACGGACAAGAAAAAGTAACAAAGGGCAATAACTCTGTATTTAGATAAAATAGAGTTATGTTTCCTGAACACCGCACTTCCTCTCAATGTGTTGTATCATCCTATGAAGTTTAATTAAATTCCAACAATTTGTTTTAAAGTTATGCTCTGGACAAGACTCTACGAATAAGAAAAAGTAACAAAGGGCAATAACTCTGTAATTATGTAAATTAGAGTTATGGTTCTTGTACACTGCACTTCCTCTGATTATGCTCTACCATTGTATGCAGTTTTATTAGATTCCATCTGTTAGTTATTAAGTAATTCTCCGGACAAGAAAAAGTAACAAAGGGCAATAACTCGGTATTTAGATTAAATAGAGTTATGGTTCCTGTACACTGCACTTCCTCTCAATGTGTGGTATCATCCTATGAAGTTTTAATAAATTCCAAGAATCAGTTTTAAAGTTATGCTCTGGACAAGACTCTACGAATAAGAAAAAGTAACAAAGGGCAATAACTCTGTAATTATGTAAATTAGAGTTATGGTTCTTGTACACTGCACTTCCTCTGATTATGCTCTACCATTGTATGCAGTTTTATTAGATTCCATCTGTTAGTTATTAAGTAATTCTCCGGACAAGAAAAAGTAACAAAGGGCAATAACTCGGTATTTAGATTAAATAGAGTTATGGTTCCTATACACTGCACTTCCTCTCAATGTGTTGTATCATCCTATGAAGTTTTATTAAATTCCAACAATTAGTTTTAAAGTTATGCTCCGGACAAGACTCTACGAATAAGAAAAAGTAACAAAGGGCAATAACTTTGTATTTAGATAAAATAGAGTTATGGTTCCTGTACACTGCACTTCCTCTCAATGTGTTGTATCATCCTATGAAGTTTCGTTCAAATCCTATGTTGCATTGTTAAGATATGGTCCGGACAAAATATGGCTTCCGACCGACCGACCGACCGACCGACACAGTGACTCCTATATACCCCCCCAAAACTTTGTTTTTTGGGGGTATAACAATAGACCCCAGGGCTATAATTTGAAAAATCTTGGTAGAGGTCCACTAGATGATGCTACATACCAAATATTAAAAGCCTGGGCCCTCTACTCTTAGACAAGAAGATTTTTAAAGGTTTTTCCCTATATGAGTCTATGAACAAGCTCCGCCCCCTGGCGGCCATGTTTTTCAACGGATAGGAAATATTTGAACAATCTTGTCAAAGGGTGCCCCAATGAACATTTGTGCAAAATAATTTTCAAATCGGTCTAGTACTTTTGGACAAGAAGATTTTTAAAGTTTTAACAATGCACTTATAAGGAAAACAAGCTCCGCCCCCTGGCGGCCATGTTTTTCAACAGATTGGAAATATTTGAACAATCTTGGTAAAGGGTGCCCCAAGGAACATTTGTTTAAAATATTTTTTAAATCGGGCAAGTACTTATGGACAAGAAGATTTTTAAAGTTTTAACAATGCACATATAAGGGAAATAAGCTCCGCCCCCTTTCGGCCATGTTTTTCAACGGATCAGAAATATTTGAACAATCTTGGTAAAGGGGTGCCCCAAGGAACATTTGTGCGAAATAATTTTCAAATCAGGCCGGTACTTTTGGACAAGAAGATTTTTAAAGTTTTAACAATGCACATATAAGGAAAACAAGCTCCGCCCCCTGGCGGCCATGTTTTTCAACAGATCGGAAATATCTGAACAATCTTGGTAAAGGGTGCCCCAAGGAACATTTGTTCAAAATATTTTTCAAATCGGGCCAGTTCTTTTGTACAAGAAGATTTTTTAAGTTTTGGTTAATTTCCCCTTTTTTGTTGCCGTGGCAACCAAAGTTCTGCATGGAATAGAATTCTTTGAACAAGTTTGAAAGAGATCCACCCAAGAAACATTCCTGTAAAATTATTTTGAATTTGGTTAATTGGTTTAGGAGAAGTCGTTTGTAGGAAAATGTGAACGGACTGACGACGACGACGACGGACGGTGAGCGATCACAAAAGCTCACCTTGTACTTTGTGCATAGGTGAGCTAAAAGAGCTACAGAGTTACAAGATTTTCCCTCAATTTGGCCTAGTGACCTAGTTTCTCACCCAATATGACCCATATTTAAACTTGCCCTAGATATCTTTAAGACAAACATTCTGACAATATTTCAACATGCTCAAATTGAAAATGTGGCCTCTACAGTGTTAACAAGATTACCTTTCAATTTGGCCTAGTGACCTAGTTTCTGACCTAATATGACCCATATTCGAACTTGACCTAGATATCTTTAAGACAAACATTCTGACAAAAGTTCAAACTGCTGAAGCAAAAATTACGGCCTCTGGAGTGTTAACAAGATTTTCCTTCAATTTGACCTAGTGACCTACTTTTTGACCCGACATGACCCATGTTCGAACTTAACCTACATATCATCAAGACAAACATTCTGATAAAGTTTCAACATGCTCAAGTTGAAAATGTGGCCTCCAGAGTGTTAACAAGATTTCGCTTCAATTTGACCTAGTGACCTCATTTTTGACCTCATATGGCCCAGTTTCGAACTTGTCCAATATTTGATGGAGATGAATGTTCTGATACACTTTCATGAAGATTGGATGCAAAATGTAGCCTGTAGAGTGTTAACAAGCTGTGTTAACGCACGCCGGACAAAATGTGATCACAATAGCTCACCTTGCACTTTGTGCATAGGTGAGCTTAAAAAGCTGAGCTGAACAAAAAACCTTAACCGAACGACCACACCAGGGTCATGACAATAGCTCTCATTTTTTCAAAAGTCGACCTAAAAATGGAATTTCCTCCTGAATGCCATGTTTTTCAACCAAACGGTATGCCTTGAATAATCTTTGTAGAGGGTCATCCAAGGAACATTTCTACTAAACTATATTGGAATCTGAAATGCAGATTTAGAGGAGAAGATTGTTTGGACATTTTGCCCCTTTCTGATGCCGCAGCAACCAAAGTTCTCAATGGAATTTAAATCTTTGAACAATTATTAAAGAGGGTCACCAAAGGAACATTCCTGTGAAGTTTGGATGAAATTGGTCATGTGGTTTAGGAGGAGATGATGTTTAAAGCTAAAAGTTGAGGAAGGATGTCAGACGACGGACGACAGACAAAAAGGGATCAGAATAGCTGACCTTGAGCCTTTGGCTCTAGGTGATCTAAAAAGGGAAAATCTCAATTAATTGAAGTATAGATATTGAAAAGAATTGAAAACATTGTGGCAAAAGGAGAACATGCTCATTATGACCAATTTCTACTATTGCAACAATGTTTTCAAAAGTTGTCAACTGCTGAGGCATCAGAAAATCTGTATATTGGAAAGAGTTAATCCTGTCGGTGCTAGAACAACATGTTTTGTCGCAGACAGAGAGAAAACACAGTTATTCATTAGACACAGAGAGAAAACGCAGTCATCCGTTAGACACAGAGAGAAAACGCAGTCATCCGTTAGACACAGAGAGAAAACGTAGTCATCCGTTAGACACAGCGTGAAAACGCGGTCATCCGTTAGACAGAGAGAAAACGCGGTCATCCGTTAGACACAGAGAGAAAACGTAGTCATCCGTTTGACACAGAGAGAAAACGCAGTCATCCGTTAGACACAGAGAGAAAACGCAGTCATCCGTTAGACACAGAGAAAACGCGGTCATCCGTTAGACACAGAGAGAAAACACGGTCATCCGTTAGACACAGAGAGAAAACATGTTCATCCGTTAGACACAGAGAAAACAGTCATCCGTTAGACACAGAGAGAAAATGAAGTCATCCGTTAGACACAGCGAGAAAACGCAGTCATCCGTTAGACACAGAGAGAAAACGCAGTCATCCGTTAGACACAGAGAGAAAACGCGGTCATCCGTTAGACACAGAGAGAAAACATGTTCATCCGTTAGACACAGAGAAAACACAGTCATCCGTTAGACACAGAGAGAAAATGAAGTCATCCGTTAGACACAGAGAGAAAACGCAGTCATCCGTTAGACACAGAGAGAAAACGCAGTCATCCGTTAGACACAGAGAGAAAACGCAGTCATCCGTTAGACACAGAGTGATAATATCGTCATCTGTTAGGCACAGAGAGAAAAATGCAGTCATCTGTTAGACACGGAGAGAAAACGCAGTCATCCGTTAGACACACAGAGTTAATATCGTCATCTGTTAGGCACAGAGAGAAAAATGCAGTCATCAGTTAGAAACAGAGAGAAAACTCAGTCATCCATTAGACACAGAGAGAAAGCGCAGTTTTTGTTAGACACAGAGAGAAAAAATAAATTTGCCATCAAGAAAAATTCAAGCTCGATGTTTATAGAAACATTTGATGATGTTCAAAATCTCTACATTGTCCTCTGTGCACCAATTAAGTAAATACGGCTTATAGCAA
Organism: Serripes groenlandicus; assembly: GCA_031761405.1. Lineage (NCBI taxonomy): Eukaryota > Metazoa > Mollusca > Bivalvia > Cardiida > Cardiidae > Serripes > Serripes groenlandicus. The sequence continues at coordinate 186,997,843 of JASEVX010000001.1, forward strand.
AAGTCTTATCTTTTACCTTTGACTATAAACCCTCTCCAAATATATGAAATCTGTAGGAGACAACTTTGAGAACATCTAAGCAAAGTTATGAAAACATATCTATAACCTAAAGGAAAAAAATTGTGAAATGTGAGAACAAAAATTATATCAACATTAGAAGAATACCCCTCCTTATTCTTTAAAGAGTCAAACTTAATAAATATCAAAGAGGATAAGTGCTACAAACCTATTTGCATTCTTTCCTCATCATCTCCATCACTTTTAGGTTTTATTTTACTGGCGAAGTATTTTATCACATGTTCAATAACATCCCTACAAAACAAAAATATATATACGTACATTAAATTGAACAATGTCAAAGGAAAACAAGAGCATCGCAACAATGCGAATCTCCCTGCAGTGTTTTTTCGTACTGATGTATTATAGTCACTGTGACCGTAACCTTTGATCTAGGTTGGTGAAAAGTTAACTTGTCCAAACTCCATTGATACTGAACCAGTGAATGTAGTATGAAGGAATTATTACAACCAAAAAAGTGCAAGAGCCCTGTCATCATTTTGGACAGATGTATTATAGTCACAAAAACCTTGAGTCAGTAAAACAAGAACCTGTAGAAGTTACTTCACACTGAACCGGTATAAAGGAATTCTACACAGATGTATTATCACTGTGACCTATGTTGAAAAAGCGTGAACCCGTCCAAGCTGTCTTGAAACTGAACCTGTGTATGAATTATAAAGGAATTCTGTCGACAAATGACAGAGCAATGACATAATTTCATACCAACACGTCATAGTCACTGTGACCTTGATCTTTGACATAGGTCAGTGAAAGGCAACCTGTAGAAATATCTGATAAACAAGAGCACTGTGTACGGCACAGACGATCGACTGATAGGGAGAAAACAGAAAAACAAGAGGGCCAAGATGGCCCTAAATCGATCACCTAATTGATAGTAAATTAGTATCAAATATTTAACTGCAAATATCTGGAATTTTTTTATCAGGGAGTGCAAATGAAACTGAAAGGAGTGGACACTTCTCAAGAAACAGCTTATCAGTAAAGGCCATTTATATCTTGAAATCTAACAAGAACTTTAATAAGAATGGAATTATAAAGTTTTTGTCATTTTGCACCTTTCCTGATGCCAATCTTGCAATCGCACAAGTAGATTATGGAGGAAAAGGATTTTAAAATTTGGGTATTTTTCTCACTTTCTGATGCCGCAGCAACCAAAGTTCTCCATGGAATTTAAATCTTTGAACAATTTTGAAAGAGGACCACCAAAGGAACATTCTTGTGATGTTTTGTGGAAATTGGTCTATTGGAATGGTAGGAGTTGGTTGTCATTTGTAGCTAAAAGTTCAATTTACCCTTTTTGTGATGACGCCTGGTTGATATGATTGTGTAACCAATCAAAACGGCTTAAACAAATTAAATAGAGGATCATTACAGTAAGATTCGTATTATATTTTCTTAAAATCAGACAAACACTTTCATAACAAGAGGCCCATGAGGGCCTATGCTCTACTGGCATTGATCTGGCTTGTTTCAAAAGGAACAAATATGTCATCAATATTCAAATACAATCTAAGTTTGGTGAAGATCGGATAGTAAATGGAAGCTCTATTGTGTTCACAAGCTGTTTTATAGCAATTTTGACAATTTCAAGGGCCATAATCCAGCCATGCATGGGTAGATCTGGCCGTTTTTTAGAAATGAACCAAACTCTCATGGATATCTAACTACTGTATAAGTTTGATTGAGATACAACAAGTAACTGGAGGATTGCAAGCAATACCATAGTCCCCTACCGGTTTGCACTTTTGAGTCTGTTTCTGTTGTCATAGCAACCCAATGTTTAGGTATATCAAGACAATAAAGTATGAAAATAAAGAAAGGGAAATAACTCAAAAATTAGGGAAGCAAGAGTTATGGTTCATGTGCACTGCACTCCCCCTTGATACGATGTATTCATGTGTGAAATTTCATAGCCATAGCTAGTATAGTTATGGAGATATGCTCCGGACAAAAATCAAGTATGAAAATAAAGAAAGGGAAATAACTCAAAAATTAGGCAAGCAAGAGTTATGGTTCATGTCCACTGCACTCCCCCTTGATACGATGTATTCATGTGTGAAATTTCATAGCCATAGCTAGTATAGTTATGGAGATATGCTCCGGACAAAAATCAAGTATGAAAATAAAGGGAAATAACTCAAAAATTAGGCAAGCAAGAGTTATGGTTCATGTCCACTGCACTCCCCCTTGATGAGATGCATCCATGTGTGAAATTTCATAACCATAGCTAGTACAGTTTTGGAGATATGCTCCGGACAAAAATCAAGTATGAAAATAAAGAAAGGGAAATAACTCAAAAATTAGAGAAGCAAGAGTTATGGTTCATATGCACTGCACTCCGCATTGATGAGATGTATCCACATATGGAATTTCATAGCCATAGCTAGTACAGTTTTGGAGATATGCTCCGGACAAAAATTTGCCGGACTGACTGACAGATGGACTGACGGACTGACGGAGTGCAAACCTAATAGTCCCCTTCGGCACGCCGGTAGGGGACTAATAAACAAGAGGCCCATGAGGGCCTATGCTCTACTGGTATGGTTCTTTGGTCATTTTCAATCCAGAGCATGTATGTATGGTGAAGATCGGATAGTAAATGGAGGCTCTTTTGTGTTCACAAGCTGTATTATAGCAATTTTTACAATTTCATGGGCCATAATCCAGTCTTGGCGGATCTGGCTGGTTTTCAAAAGGAACCAAGCTCTCATCAATATTTAACTACTATCTAAGTTTAGTGAAGATCAGATAGTAAATAGAGCCTCTATTGTGTTCACATGCTCAATTATAGCAATTTGACCAATTTCAAGGGCCATAATCCAGTCTTGCATGGGCGGATCTGGCTGGTTTACGAAAGGAACCGAGCTCTCATAGATATCTAACTACTGTATAAGTTTGGTTGAGATTCAATCAAAAGTGAAGACTGTATCGTGTTAACAAGCTCTTTTATAGCAATTTTGACCATTTCAAGGGCCATAATCCAGTCATGCATGAGCGGATCTGGCTGGTTTTCAAAAGGAACCGAGCTCTCATGGATATCTAACTACTGTATAAGTTTGGTTGAGATACAGTCAAAAGTAAAGACTGTATCGTGTAAACAAGCTCTTTTATAGCAATTTTGACCATTTCAAGGGCCATAATCCAGTCATGCATGGGCAGATCTGGCTGGTTTTCGAAAGGAACTGAGCTCTCATGGATATCTAACTACTGTATAAGTTTGGTTGAGATACAGTCAAAAGTGAAGACTGTATCGTGTTAACAAGCTCTTTTATAGCAATTTTGACCATTTCAAGGGCCATAATCCAGTCATGCATTGGCGGATCTGGCTGGTTTTCGAAAGGAACCGAGCTCTCATGAATATCTAACTACTGTATAAGTTTGGTTGAGATACAATCAAAAGTGAAGACTGTATCGTGTTAACAAGCTCTTCTATAGCAATTTTGACCATTTCAAGGGCCATAATCCAGTCATGCATGGGCGGATCTGGCTGGTTTTCGAAAGGAACCGAGCTCTCATGAATATCTAACTACTGTATAAGTTTGGTTGAGATACAATCAAACGTGAAGACTGTATCGTGTTAACAAGCTCTTTTATAGCAATTTTGACTATTTCAAGGGCCATAATCCAGTCATGCATAGGCGGATCAGGCTGGTTTTCGAAAGGAACCGAGCTCTCATGAATATCTAACTACTGTATAAGTTTGGTTGAGATGCAATTAAAAGTGAGGACTGTATCGTGTTAACAAGCTCTTTTATAGCAATTTTGACCATTTCAAGGGCCATAATCCAGTCTTGCATAGGCGGATCTGGCTGGTTTTCGAAAGGAACCGAGCTCTCATGAATATCTAACTACTGTATAAGTTTGGTTGAGATACAATTAAAAGTGAAGACTGTATCGTGTTAACAAGCTCTTTTATAGCAATTTTGACCATTTCAAGGGCCATAATCCAGTCATGCATGGGCGGATCTGGCTGGTTTTCGAAAGGAACCGAGCTCTCATGGATATCTAACTACTGTATAAGTTTGGTTGAGATACAATCAAACGTGAAGACTGTATCGTGTTAACAAGCTCTTTTATAGCAATTTTGACCATTTCAAGGGCCATAATCCAGTCATGCATAGGCGGATCAGGCTGGTTTTCGAAAGGAACCGAGCTCTCATGAATACCTAACTACTGTATAAGTTTGGTTGAGATGCAATTAAAAGTGAGGACTGTATCGTGTTAACAAGCTCTTTTATAGCAATTTTGACCATTTCAAGGGCCATAATCCAGTCATGCATGGGCGGATCTGGCTGGTTTTCGAAAGGAACCGAGCTCTCATGGATATCTAACTACTGTATAAGTTTGGTTGAGATACAATCAAAAGTGAAGACTGTATCGTGTTAACAAGAAATTGTTTACGGACGGACGCACGGACGACGGACACATCGCCACGACATAAGCCCTTCTGGCCTTTGGCCAGTAGAGCTAAAAATAAAGACTATCGTGTTAAAAAGCTCTATTATAGCAATTTTGACTATTTCAAGGGCCATAATCCAGTCATGCATGGGCAGATCTGGCTGGTTTTCGAAAGGAACCGAGCTCTCATGGATATCTAACTACTGTATAAGTTTGGTTGAGATACAATCAAAAGTGAAGACTGTATCGTGTTAACAAGCTCTTTTATAGCAATTTTGACCATTTCAAGGGCCATAATCCAGTCATGCATGGGCGGATCTGTGGCTGGTTTTCGAAAGGAACCGAGCTCTCATGGATATCTAACTACTGTATAAGTTTGGTTGAGATACAATCAAAAGTGAAGACTGTATCGTGTTAACAAGAAATTGTTTACGGACACACGGACGGACGGACGGACAAATCGCCACGACATAAGCCCTTCTGGCCTTTGGCCAGTAGAGCTAAAAGTTCAATTTACAAATTTTGTCATTTTGCCCCTTTTCTGATGCCGCCTGACTGCCATGTTTTTCGACCAATCAGTATGGCTTGAACAATTTTTATAGAGGGTCACCCAAGGAACATTTCTACCAAATTATATTTAAATCTGACAGGCAGATTCGGAGGAGAAGATTTTTAAAGTTTGGACATTTTGTCCCCTTTCTGATGCCGCAGCAACCAAAGTTCTCATTGGAATTTTAATCTTTGAACAATTTTGAAAGAGGACCACCAAAGGAACATTCCCGTGATGTTTTGTGGTAATTGGTCTATTGGAATGGTAGAAATGGTTGTCATTTGTAGCTAAAAGTTCAATTTACCCCTTATGTGATGACGCCTGGTTGCTATGATTGTGTAACCAATCAAAACGGCTTAAACAAATTAAATAGAGGATCATTACAGTAAGATTCGTATTATATTTTCTTAAAATCAGACAAGCATTTGCATAAAAATGGAATTTTCAAATTTTACCCCTTTTTTGATGCCGCCTGACTGCCATGTTTTTCGACCAATCAGTATGGCTTGAACAATTTTTATAGAGGGTCACCCAAGGAACATTTCTACCAAATTATATTTGAATCTGACAGGCAGATTCGGAGGAGAAGAAGTTTGGACCTTTTGCCCCCTTTCTGATGCCGCAGCAACCAAAGTTCTCAATGGAATTTAAATCTTTGAACAACTTTGAAAGAGGCCAACCAGAGGAACAGTCCTGTGATGTTTCACGGAAATTCTTTGGAGTTTGGGAGGAGATGATGTTTAAAGCTAAAAGTTAACGCCGGACGGACGACGGACAAAAAGGGATCAGAATAGCTCACCTTGAGCCTTCGGCTCAGGTGATCTAAACAAGAGGGCCATGATGGCCCTATATCGCTCACCTGATTTAATAGAACTTTAATAGTTTTCAAAGTTTTTACTCTATACATTTAAGGAAAACAAGCAACCCCCCTGGTGGCGATGTTTTTCAATGGATCGGATTTATTTGAATAACCTTGGAAGAAGGTCACCCAAGGAACATTTGTGCAAAATAATTTTTAATTCAGGCAGGTGCTTTTGGACAAGAAGATTTTTAAAGTTTTAACAATGCACATATAAGGAAAACAAGCTCCGCCCCCTGGCGGCCATGTTTTTCAACGGATCGGAAATATTTGAACAATGTTAGTAAAGGGTGTTCCAAGGAACATTTGTGAAAAATAATTTTCAAATCAGCCAGTACTTTTGGACAAGAAGATTTTTAAAGTTTTAACAATGCACATAAAAGGAAAATAAGCTCCGCCCCCTGGTGGCCATGTTTTTCAAAGGTTCAGAAATATTTTAACAAGCTTGGTAGGGGGTGCCCCAAGGAACATTTGTGCAAAATATTTTTTAAATCGGGCCAACACTTATGAACAAGAAGATTTTTTAAGATTTGGCAATTTTCCCCTTTTCTGATGCTGCAGCAACCAAAGTTCTACTTGGAATGAAATTCTTTGAACAACTTTGAAAGGGGACCACCCTAAGGACCATTTCTGTGAAATTATTTTGAAAAATCTGGCCAGTACTTTTGAATAAGAAGATTTTTTAAAGTTTTAACAATGCACATATAAGGAAAACAAGCCCCGCCCCCTTGCGGCCATGTTTTTCCACGGATCAGAAATATTTGAACAATCTTGGTAGAGGGTGCCCTAAGGAACATTTGTGCAAAATAATTTTCAAATCGGGCCAGCACATTTGGACAAGAAGATTTTTTAAGATTTGGCAATTTTCCCCTTTTCTGATGCCGCAACAGCCAAAGTTCTACTTGGAATTTAATTCTTTGAACAACTTTGAAAGGGGACCACCTAAGGACCATTCCTGTGAAGTTATTTGGAAATCTGTCAATTGGTTTAGTAGAAGAAGTCATTTGTAGGAAATTGTTAACAGACGGACGGACGGACAGACGACGACGGACGCCGGACATTCAGTGATCACAAAAGCTCACCTTGCACTTCGTGCATAGCCTAGGTGAGCTAAAAAAAGAGCTAAACAAAAAACCTTAACCGGACGACGACGACGACGCCAGGGTCATGACAATAGCTCTCGGTTTTTTCAAAAGTCGAGCTAAAAATGAAGATGTTCGAGTGAGAATGTTGTCGGGAGATGTAAGGACTGTTCCTTATGTTCCCTTGTAATACTGGTAGGGTAACTAGAATAAGACTAAGATCAGATTGCACTTATTATGCATTCAAATCATGAAAGCTAGTTTTAAGAGCAAGGTCATATGAAAATCTACAATCTGAGTGGGGTTGGATATTTTTGAAGATGAACCGGTCCGCTACCCATAATAATTTGATCTTGTTGCCTAGTTTTTGAACTCACATTACCATGTGTCAAACTTGGCCTAGATATCACCAATGCAAACATTCTGATCAAGTTTTAAGCTTAAGGAGCAAAATATGTGGTCTCTAGAGTTTTAACAAGATTTTCCTTCAATTTGGCCAAGTGACCAAGTATATGACTGGACGTGACCTACATAGTCAAGATATCATCAAGACAATTATTATGACAATGCTTTAACATGCTTAAGTTAAATAAGACCTCAAGAGTGTTAACAAGATTTTCCTTCAATTTGACCTTGTGATCTAGTTTTAACCTCACATAACCAAGCTCTGAACTTGGCCAAGATTTGATGAAGATGCATGTTCTGATAAGCTTTTTATGAAGATGCGATATAAAATGTGGCCTGCAGTGTTAAAAAAGGCAATTGTTGACGAAGTGAGATGAACAAAAGGTGATCACAAAAGCTCACCTTGAGCACAGGTGAGCTTAAATCAACAGCTTCTGATTTTTCATCAAGAGAACATTTAAAACAGGATATAAATTATGGGTAAAGGGATATTTACTGAAATGTAAACCTAGCCTAAATATCATGCTAAACTTTACTTTTCCTTTATTACGCCTCTTTAATTGGCTTTTTGTATTTGTTATGTGTCGAATAATATATTTTTTCAATGTGAATGAAATATTGCCAATAATGTATATAATACTTCTGTGCAACATAAGTGATATGTACAGGTCATTTTTCCCCAATTCCGACAAACTACATTTCCTGTTAAATTATTTGTGTCAATTATTTTTGATCATTTTCCTAAAAATAAAAAGTGCAATGAACAGATGTATTTAATATGTGAATTTGTTATCTGATTGCCAAAAAGCGCTATAATTGTGGAATTGTGGTATAACTGGAATTCCAGTAAAACGCGATATAAGGGGTCTAAGGCCTGGCATCGCGAGTCACCATAAGAAATTAAAGCAATCACAAGTAATATTCCTCAGCATGCCAAAACCTGATACTCATCAATCTCCACCGTTTAACTGCATGCAATCTATTTTAGCAAACCAGAATATGGTGTCTATATGTGTATATACTTTTGCTGTTATACGAATATAATCCTCACTTAATTTGATTTCGAAATTGACTTATATAGAGGGTTGTAAAAAACGAACTCATTCCAACTCATTGCAATGTGCGCTTGTTTTGAATGTCGTCTGCTGCTTTCAAATGGATAATCGAACAATGTCTCTTATTCTAACATTTTTATCTCTTAAAAGACAAAAAATTCTCAAAACCACGTATTTATAGCTTTAAATGCAGATGTAGCAGACAGCGTTTGAAAACATTGTGAGAAAAAGAGAAACTGCTTGTTATCAGCATAATCAGTAAACAGCGATGCATCCTTTCCTTTCTATTCCTCTCAGTTTTTTCTAGTTTCAAAGTTGTTAAATAAAGGAAAAATGAAATATGTATGTTCATACCCTTTAAAATCCTTTTCAATTCAAAGTTAATTACCCAATTTCAAACAAATGTAGCAATTTCTCCTTTTGTCACAACACTATCAAAAAAGTCTGCTGCAGATGCGTCGAAATGTGTGTGCCAATGGGTATAAAGGGTGAAATCAATTAAGTTACCTTTATTTTCCGTAAATCATTAAAGCATAGCAATTTCCGCCCACAAATGAGCTACGTCATTAAAAAAAGATTATGTGCAATTTAGTCACACAAGCAGCCTAGTAATTGGATTGTAAATTTGACATTAATTTATATGGGCGTTTTTCATTCGTCGTGACTCATCCAGTTAAAAGTGATGTAATTCACCTCACTGTTTACTGCCTGGACTAGAAAAACAACTGACACTGAGAAAACCCTTTGTTCGATTTTTGCACTTTTATATTTTTATAGGATAAGAAAATTATTTAGGAGCAATACTATTACTTGAATTTAGTTATTTTCTCTTTGGATTTTTTTTTGATTTATAAAATCAGGTTTGTGCATTATTCATCTATAATGCAACGACTACAATGTTTTACAGAATTATTTGTCGTTTTTCTTTGGATTTTTTTTTTTCGAAGTTGGATTTTCAGGGGGGTTTAATTTTCAAATTAAAAAGGAAAATAGGCTCTTTTTTCAAGATTGCAACGGGAGCCAAGTCACCATCGCGTTTTACTGGATATAAGTTGTATCCTTTCTAAAATTATCCGTGTTCCAGTGTATCTGTCTTGCTCAATGGGCATTTGAAGACATTTTGCAGCATTACTTATGTGTACAGATAACACTTTCTGATTCCAACACATTCATTTCAAGAACTAATATCTCAGTTAATATTATCATGAAATACATTATCTTTTCCAAGCAAGAAGGGTCTTGATTGCTCACCTGAATGCCAACCACAAAAGCTAATTTTGCCAAAAAACCCAAACCCTATGTTGTCTATCTTTTGTTAAGTTTTTTTGTCTCAAAAGGTCACCTTAGAAATATTTATGTACCACTTAGAATTTCCCTAACCCCAGGTGCCCATAGCTTGAACGAATCAGGTAGAGGGTCACCCAAGGAATATTTCTACCAACCTTTTTGGAAATCAGGCTTTAAGCCAGAGGGTATATACATTTGTTCATGGAGATTTTTTATGTCTAGAGGTTTTCAAAATCATCTGCTGCAGATAAGCTTTATGTGGGAAAGAGTTAAATTACCTTGGAAACAATTCCTGTAACACAGAAACACACTCTTCTATAGGTATACCAGACTGTAACCAATCATTTTCTTCACCCAGTTGTATTAAATGTGTCATTACTTGGACCAGGAAGTCAAAGTCCAGCACTCTCCAATAACCTGGAAATAGAAGGAAGTCATCATGAACAGAAACAGTACATGTCCTATCTAAGTCTAGCACTCCCCAATAACCTAGAAATAGAAGGAAGTCATCATGAACAAGAGGCCCAAGAGGGCCAGTATCGCTCCACGGCCATAAGGCAAAAATCAAATCTCCAAACAGCCCTGCCCCCTGGTGGCCATGTTTTTGACCAACCACCATGGCTTAAAGGAATCTTGTAGTGTCACACAAGGAATGTTTCTGCAAAATTATTTAAAATCGGCCTGACACTTTTGGAGGAGAAGATTTTTTAAGTTTTCTCTTTAGCCATATAAGGCAAAATAGCCCCGCCCTCTGGCGGCCATGTTTTTTAACCAATCAACATGGCTTGAAGGAATCTGATTGAGGGTCACCCAAGGAACATTTCTACAAAATTATTTGAAAATCTGCTCAACACTTTCGGAGAAGAAGATTTTTTAAGTTTTCACTATGGTCATATAATGCAAAATAGCCCCGCCCTCTGGCGGCCATGTTTTCAGACCAATCAACATGGCTTGAAGGAATCTGATAGAGGGTCACCCAATGAACATTTCTACAAAATATCAGCTGAACACTTTCGGAACTTTTTGTGGAAGACAGTGGTGCAGAGGTAGAGCGTCGGCCTCTCACATCAAAGGTCCCTGGTTCGAGTCCCGTGATGAGCGGGTCCTGACTTTGGGATTTTTCCACACAATCGGCGCGAGTACTGGTTAAGTATCCAGGAAGCAGACATCGAGCGTGATTAATATAAGCTTAAAGCTTGTTTCGCAATCGATATAAAATAAATAAGTTTAAACTAACACTTTCGGAGAAGATTTTTTAAGTTTTCACTATAGCTATACAAGGCAAAATAACCCCGCCCCCTGGCGGCCATGTTTTTCAACTAATCAACAATCTTTTGGTTGCCATGGAAACCAGAATTATGGATAGATAAAAAAAAATTGAAGGAATTTAAGAGAGGACATTGAGAGGATGCTTCCTATGAAGTTTAACCAAATTGACCAAGTGGTTAGGGAGAAGAAGTCGTTTAAAGGAAAAAGTTAATGCACGCACAGACGCACGCACAACGGACAATTCACCATGACATAAGCTCGACTGGCTTTCAGCCAGTGGAGCTAATAAAAACAGTACATGTCCTATTAAATTTAAAAATTGTTTATTCAAAATTTCTGGCCTCCGACCCATAATATACATACAAATTATCATATACATAGAGAGAGGTGGTAATTTAACATAAGGTGTTTACATACATCGACTTTTGAATGATTTAGACTAAATTTCAGTATTTTTGCGAAGTTATGTATAATGTGATTATGTGAGGGTATCAACATGTACAATTTTGTGGCATCAACAATAATGTTGACTAGATCCAGGCAACAGTTACATTTTAGAGTGTTTTACATATTCAGTATGGATTTTTTCGCCAAAACCCTTACATTTTTAGAAATGCATAATGGACAATGTCTTAAGTCTCTATCTATTTTCCGATGCTGTCCTATCTCTACCATCAAGTTATGACAAGAGCACCTAAAATTTGCCAAAACTTTTTTAAATTTATAACTTAATTCAATTGACAGATATTTTTCAACGGTTAGTAATGATTTGTAGTGTTTGTAGTGAATTGCTTTTGGTGATGATTCAATGTCGCTATGGAGTTTTTGTGAGTAACAGTTGATAAGTCTCTGTTTGACAGTAGCTATAAATTGATCGTGATCTCCAACGTCTTGAACAATCCATACATATTCAAAACCATACGTGAATAATAAGTGTTTAATTTTTGAAGCCCACGTTTCTCTTCCAGTGTAATCTAATTGCAGTAATAGGTAATAACATTGTTTTGGGTATCTATAGGGTTCAAGCCGGAGAAGGCGTATCCAGTATTTTATACAGTTTGAGTTAGACATATAAGTAATACACAATGGGAGGCGTCCACATTCGCTAAGAGAAAATGCGTCCATGCAGTTATTATACAATAGACAATATTTCTTACAAAACTTGGTGTGTACAGATTCTATTTTTTGGTTGTACTTATGACCCCAGATGTTGGAAGCGTAGCAGAGAATGGGTTTCACCATTGAATCGAATATTTTAAACATTTCTGTTGGCGGTATGTTCCCAAATTTCTTTTGATATCTAAGTATACAATTTGACGCTTTAGTAGCTTGTAAAGATAATTTATTGAGAGAAACAGACCAAGACATTTTCGGTGTGAAGTATACCCCCAAATACTTATAGAATGAAACTATTTCTATCGGATTTCCGTCAAGAAACCAACGTTCTGTTTTTTTAACAGCACCCCCATTTCGAAATACGACAATTTTAGTTTTACTTACATTGATTTTCATTCCTATTTCATTTGAGAAATCTGATATATAAATGATTTGTTTTTGTAATCTTAAAACAGTTTCTGCGAAACTTGTTACATCGTCTGCATACAAAAGTGCATATAGGTCGCATGTTTCATTTGAAACAAAGATCCCATTTACACATTTATGTTGTAAGTATTTAACCAGGTCATTAATGAAAATACTGAATATTTTTGGACTTGCTGTACAGCCTTGTCGTGTTCCAACTAGGCACTTGAAAAAGTTACTGAATCCGTTCTTGACCTTAACACTTGATTTCGTGTTACTATAAATTGATTTCATTATGTTTAGGAATTTGCCGTTAATGTTAATGCGTTCAAAAGATTTCCATACGACAATTTTAGTTTTACTTACATTGATTTTCATTCCTATTTCATTTGAGAAATCTGATATATAAATGATTTATTTTTGTAATCTTAAAACAGTTTCTGCGAAACTTGTAACATCGTCTGCATACAAAAGTGCATATAGGTCGCATGTTTCATCTGAAACAAAGATCCCATTTACACATTTATGTTGTAAGTATTTAACCAGGTCATTAATGAAAATACTGAATATTTTTGGACTTGCTGTACAGCCTTGTCGTGTTCCAACTAGGCACTTGAAAAAGTTACTGAATCCGTTCTTGACCTTAACACTTGATTTCGTGTTACTATAAATTGATTTCATTATGTTTAGGAATTTGCCGTTAATGTTAATGCGTTCAAAAGATTTCCATAGTTGAGCGTGCTGGACTTTATCGAAAGCTTTCTCAAAATCTATGAATATACAATAGAAACGACCACCCTTTTTAGAAAGATACTTTTGTACTAGAGACTGCTTGGGATTCATCTTTTTTTGTATTTTGTTCGCACCATTTATCTAATCCAGAGTTTAAAATAGTAACGAATATTTTAGAAATTGAATTAATCAAAGAGATAGCTCTATAATTATTAGGGTTGTTTCTTGACCCCTTTTTATGTATAGGTGTAATGATACTTTCCCCCCAAACTGAAGGAAATTGGCCGGATTCAAATCTTTCGTTAAAGAATGTTGTAATATAGGGCAGTATCAAATAGAGTGTTTGTACATTTCAATATTTATACCATCGGGTCCTGGTGTTCAATTGTTTCTAATTGATTGAATACTGTGTATAACTTCCTGTTCAGTTATTGATAAATTTAGAGCTCTACAGTCATAGTCATTGTTGATGTAAGAAAAAAAGTTGTTGTTTTGCTTGCTGTTAGATTCGGGTGCACTGTTTGAAAAAAGGCTTTTAAAATAACTATACCATTCTTGCGATGATATATTGTCAATAACAGGTGATTTAATTTCATCCTCTCTAAGCAATCTCCAAAATTCTTTGGGGTTTGTGCTAGCGGACAATAAACTTGTGCGTTTTATTGACAGAGATATTCTTTTCTTTTTTCTACAGAATGCCTTGAATCGATTTCGATGCACAATATACTGAATACGGGTCTCTTCTGTATTGTTTGATCTGTAGTGTTGAAGAGCCCTATATTTATCCTGTTTTGCCAAACAACACTCCTCATCCCACCATTTCGGCTGAGATGAGGGCGCAGAGACTTTGTTGCGAGTTCTCATATTTGTTCCAACCCTCTGGTATAGCTCTATAAAAGATGATATCAATGTCTAGCAATCTCCAATAACCTAGCAATAGAAAAAAGTCATCATGAACAGAAACAGTACATGTCCTATCTAAGTCTAGCACTCCCCAATAACCTAGCAATAGAAGGAAGTCATCATGAACAAAAACAGTACATGTCCTATCAAAGTCTAGCAATCTCCAATAATCTAGCAATAGAAGGAAGTCATCATGAACAGAAACAGTACATGTCCTATCTAAGTCCAGCACTCCCCAATAACCTAGCAATAGAAGGAAGTCATGAACAAAAACAGTACATGTCCTATCAAAGTCTAGCAATCTCCAATAACCTAGCAATAGAAGGAAGTCATCATGAACAGAAACAGTACATGTCCTATCAAAGTCTAGCAATCTCCAATAACCTAGCAATAGAAGGAAGTCATCATGAACAGAAACAGTGCATGTCCTATCAAAGTCTAGCAATCTCCAATAACCTAGCAGTAGAAGGTAGTCATCATGAACAGAAACAGTCCATGTCCTATCAAAGTCTAGCAATCTCCTATAACCTAGCAATATAAGGTAGTCATCATGAACAGAAACAGTACATGTCCTATCAAAGTCTAGCAATCTCCTATAACCTAGCAATATAAGGTAGTCATGAATAATAAACTTACCTTCAATGAGAAGAGCTTGTAAGTTTTGAAGAGCAGATGTGATTTCAGATTCACTGCCCTGCACCATTGAGAGGATATCATTGAATGTGTACTGAAATAAATATTAACCCTTTCCCAAATACAACAAAATTGCAGCAGACCACTTTGAAAACATCTGGACAAAAGTATGAACAAAAGAGGGCCATGGATCGAGATATGCCAACAACTTAGTCAATAAAAAAAAACCTAATTTTGTTGTCAGGTAAGCTTTTTCTAGTGTTAACAAGTTTTTGCTTCAATTTGGCAGTGACCTAGTTCTTGACTCGCATATAGCCATTTTCAAACTTAGCCTTAATACCATCAAATTGTCCATTCATGCTAAAATCATAAATACAGCTTCCCAAGTGTTAAAATGACTTTCCTTCAATTTGGCCTAGTGACCTAGTTTTTTAATGACTTTACCAATATTCAAACTTGGCCTAGATATCATCAAGACAAACATTCTGACACAGTACCAGCTGCTGAAGCAAATAATGCAGTCTCAAGTGTTAACAAAAATTTCCTCAAATTTGGACTAGTGACCTAGTTTTTGACCGGACTTCGACCAATATTCTAACTTAGCTTAGATATCATCCAAACAACCATTCTGACAAAGTTTCAACATGCCCAAATAAATAATGCAGCATTCAGTGTTAACAGGAATTTCCTTCAATTTGGTCTAGTGACCTAGATTTTTTACCCTTTATGACCCATATTACAACTTGGCCTAGATCTTATCAAGATATACAATCTGAAAAAATGTCAAGCTGCTGAGGCTAAAAATGTGATCACTCAAGTGTTAACAAGATTGTCACTAAATGTTCTCAAATAAAAATTCAAGATGCGTGTTCTGATTATTACCTTTTTCCCTTGATGGTCCTCGTCTTGCTCTGAAGCTATACCACTGTATGGATTTTCTTCTAACAAAACCTTTAACTTCTGTAACTTGGGTTTACTTGGTCTACACTCATAAAACTGATTTACAACTGACCCTACCTGGAAAAAGTATAAAAGAAACACAATAAAATTAACCCTATCCCACATACAGACAAATTTTCTTCTTTTGCCACAATGTTTTCAACATTCATTTATAGGAATGTTCCACATGTTTGCATAGATTTTGAAAGGATTAAATTTTGAAGTTTTTTTTGCCTGAAAATTGTGACCTCTAAATGAGTGACAGGCCCTTTTAAGTTAATTTAATTTACCTGTGTATAAAAAACATTTGGTTCCCCAGTGCCAGAGAGGTCTGGACCCAGCCTTAAGTCCGATAAAAGCAACATTTGATTTGATATTTCTCCCAGTTTAATATCGTAAGTTTGGTTCTCTGTACACAGTACTGCATCGTCATCTTTATCTCCTCGTATAATTATCCTAGAAATATAACATACATTTTGTTTTTTCAAGATTTAAGTTGTTTTTAACTCTTTCCCACATAAAGAGGCTTTCTGACACCTCTGCAGCAAAAGACTTTTGAAAACACTGTTCTAAATGAGCACTTTCTTTTTTTGTCACAAAGTTTACATCGCTATTCAGTATAATACTATCGTATACAGAGAATTTTCCTTGATTTGTTCAAAGTGGTCTACTGCAGATTTGTAGTTAATGAGAAAGGGTATTTCTGTGATACCATGATAGCAGAAAAATTATTCATGAACACTGGGTGACTGACCAGGACCAAACTAGGAAATTTGCCCTAAGGGAGGGTACTCCAACATGAGTCAATAGCTTTTTTGTAGGGACGGCAGCGAATATTCAATTGTATGGTCGAAAATTCGAATGCTATATCATGATTCGAATATTCAATGAACATCAGGAGTATTCTATAATAAGAGGGCCATGATGGCCCTGGATCGCTCACTTGATTTTATTTCTTTTCACTTTGGCGGCAATAGTTTTCGACCAATTAACATGGCTTGAAGGAATCTGATAGAGGGTCTTCCTAGGAACATTTCTACAAAATTATATGAAAATCGGCATGACACTTTCGAAGGAGAAGATTTTTTAAGTTTTCACTACAGCCATATGAGGCAAAAAAGTCCAGCCCCCTGTTGTCCATGTTTTTCGACCAATCAACATGGCTTGAAGGAATTTGATAGAGGTTCATACATTAAGAGGGTCACCCTAGGAACATTTCTACAAAGTTATTTGAAAATCGGCTTGACACTTTTCGAGGAGAAGATTTTTTAAATTTTCACTATACTAAGCCATATAATGCAAAATGGCCCTGCCCACTGGTGGCCATGTTTTTCGACCAAAATTTCGATAATTGTTCATGTGAAGATCGGATGTAGCCTGTAGTGTTAACAAGCAGGACGGTCACCGGACAAAATGTGATCTATTCTTAGCTCATCTTGAGCTCTTCGTGTACAGGTGAGCTAAAAACAGACCCTTAATGTTGAAATATTTGAAATCTAGCAACAACAACAATGGTTATATGTTTTTTACAAACATGTTTTCATCATAATTACCTTTTTCCTTGTTCTAGTGTGGCCAACAAGTTCTCATCAAGCTCTATCAATTTGACTGCATCATTGTCAAGCTGATTCGCAAAGAAAATACTCTGAGATTCTGACTTTATTTCGCTGCGTTCTAATTTGGCATACTCTAAAACTGAGTTAATGTCATTAATACTCCTGCAAAGAAATATATATCCATCTATTAACAATCAAATGTCACAATTAAGACAATTATTCTAACAGCGAAAGAAAAACAAGCAAATTCAGAGAATCATGGTCCCCCGCCAGGGTCAAGGTCACAAAAATTGGTATTGATGGAAAGGGGTTGTCACAAGGAATACACATGTGAAATATGAAAGCAGTACCTATTACGGTTCAGAAGTAAGGGCCATAACTCCGTGAAAAATCATCCAACCGGAACGCAAACAAAATATGCGCATCTACACTTGGTGGTGATCCTTCCTATGAAGTTTCATAAAATTCCAAAAAGCGGTTGCAGAGAAAAAGCCCGGAAATGAATTTAGTCATACATAGCCTGATGGTGGAGTAAAGGGCCATAACTCCGTGAAAAATAATCCAACCGGAACGCAAACACGATATGCGCATCTACACTTGGTGGTGATCCTTCCTATAAAGTTTCATCAAATTCCAAAAAGCGGTTGCAGAGAGATAGCCCGGAAATGAATTAAGTCATACATAGCCGGATGGTGGGGTAAAACTCCGTGAAAAATCATCCAACCGGAACGCAAACACGATATGCGTATCTACACTTGGTGGTGATCCTTCCTATAAAGTTTCATAAAATTCCAAAAAGCGGTTGCAGAGAAATAGCCCGGAAATGAATTTAGTCATACATAGCCTGATGGTGGAGTAAAGGGCCATAACTCCGTGAAAAATAATCCAACCGGAACGCAAACACGATATGCGCATCTACACTTGGTGGTGATCCTTCCTATGAAGTTTCATAAAATTCCAAAAAGCGGTTGCAGAGAAATAGCCCGGAAATGAATTTAGTCATACATAGCCTGATGGTGGGGTAAAGAGCCATAACTCCGTGAAAAATAATCCAACCGAAACGCAAACACGATATGTGCATCTACACTTGGTGGTGATCCTTCCTATGAAGTTTCATAAAATTCCAAAAAGCGGTTGCAGAGAAATAGCCCGGAAATGAATTTAGTCATACATAGCCTGATGGTGGAGTAAAGGGCCATAACTCCGTGAAAAATAATCCAACCGGAACGCAAACACGATATGCGCATCTACACTTGGTGGTGATCCTTCCTATGAAGTTTCATAAAATTCCAAAAAGCGGTTGCAGAGAAATAGCCCGGAAATGAATTTAGTCATACATAGCCTGATGGTGGAGTAAAGGGCCATAACTCCGTGCAAAATAATCCAACCGGAACGCAAACACGATATGCGCATCTACACTTGGTGGTGATCCTTCCTATGAAGTTTCATAAAATTCCAAAAAGCGGTTGCAGAGAAATAGCCCGGAAATGAATTTAGTCATACATAGGGGTAAAGGGCCATAACTCGTCAGGGTCAAGGTCACAAGGTCAAAAAATTGGTATTGATGGAAAGGGGTTGTCACAAGGAATACACATGTGAAATATGAAAGCAGTACCTATTACGGTTCAGAAGTTATGACCAAGGTTAAAGTTTTTGTGACAGCGTGACTGACGGACTGACGAATGAGAAATAATAGTCCCCAGCTTTCGCTAAAAGCGGGGGACAACAAGCAGACAGGCCAGGGCTCGAACGAGGGACCTCTTGCTTTCAGGGCGAGTACCCTTCCAACTGAGCTAACCTGCCCCTTATATACAATCTCTCCAGATGTGTACGAACGGCATCATACACCCCTTCTTAACTGGAACTTTGTCCACGAATTTCAGAACTAAAGTGCCAAGAATGTCATAAATCACACTTCAATCGCTGTTAGATTGACCAAGCATTGCTGTCACGGTCCCTTATTGGGTGCCAATGTCACAGCTCAAAACCCTGAACCTCTCGCTTTCAGAGCATGTAGTGTACTCCACAGACTGAGCTAACCGGACAAATGTGTACTAGTTTGGACCGCAACATTAAGATAAGGGGTGTATTTCTTGTTTTGATATCCTCATTAAGACGAAGTTTTGAGAACCCGAAACATAGGGTTTAGTTGAGAAATAGAAAAGATAATGTAGGACAAAGACCTGTCTAAGAGAAGAAATGGATGTGACCTATACATCCCATAACCTTTGACCCAGAGATCCCAAATAACAACAGGGGTCATCAATAAGTCTAATCATCCTACCAAGTTTGAAGACTGGGAATCATCTACTTAATTTGGAAAGTTTGAAGCTTATTGAAAAATATTTTGACCTTAAAAGACCGTTTAAGTCAAATTCTCCTATGAGGATTGACAACTTAAATAGTCAAAGGGCTCTTGAGATATTGAGTGAAAATGACTTGACCTTAATTACCCCTGTGACATTGAGTTGGTGACCCCTAAAACAAATAGTGTCATCTACTCAATTAGTTAAATCATCCTATGTCATTAAAGACTCTGGGACAACGGTTCTTGAGCTGAAACTGATTTTGACCTTTTTGGTCCTTGTGACCTTGACTTTTGACAAAATGAACCCCCAACAAATAGGGTTCATCTATTGAATTAGGAAATGTGAAGACTTTGGGTGAAAGGATTCTTGAGATATTGAGCAGAAACAGTTTTAAACCTTTATGGCTCACGTGACCTTTGATCCAGTGACCCCAAAATCAATAGAGATCCTAGACTCAATTAGGAGTTTGAAGACTCTTGGTGAATGGGTTCGAGATATTGAACAGAACGGATTTGACCTTTATGGCTCCTGTGACCTTGACCCAGATAATTACTTCGGTCAAATATTGTTTACTCCCTAAAATTATTATTAAAGAGTGAATCAATACTGAAAACCCGACACTCAAAAATCAGAAAGAGTGAATTTTCAAAAGGTTTTTAACTTATTTAATTCATCTGTACGCTTCCTGTGTATTCATGTAACAGCATAAATAAACAGTGAACTAATAATTATTTACTAACAGGAACACATATCAAATCCTTCTTATAATACAGAAAAGGCTAGACCAAATAAACACATTCTCTTTTCATGGCATAACATACACAGAGTGGTGCAGAGTTTTGAGAATGACATTATCTTTATCCCATTTTGCAGACGAAAAGGCAGTGAATCTTTGGTTTTCCACACAGCAGATGATGTCACATTAATTTTTTATCAAATTTTACAGTTTCTGGTTTCACACCGTGACTTATACTTACAGCATAATTATGCTATTGCATAAAAAACAAAATCTAGCCCCAAATGTTGTTTCTCTAAATCATAATGAATTCAGGGAAAGACAACTCAGAAAAAGTACTTGATTTATATCTATAGCTAGACAAACATATCAACATGATTTTGATGATTTAATTCAATGCAATACATCATTTATATCAGAAAAACAAGAGGACCATGAGGTCCTGGATGGCTCACCTAAGAATGGGCTATTTAAGACTTAACTCTTTCAAAGCCAATGCCAATATGAGATTTTTGCCTGCAATGTTTGTTGACTGGAAGCATTTTCTGACAAAGTTTATTGATTTTTAACGGTTTGTTACAAAAAAGTGTTAATACTTTTCAACACAACTGTAAATGAAATTATGTGCGTGTTCTATACTTATTGATTTGGACTATAGTTGAAGCCTAGTTTTTATGTTGGCATCGACATTATTTGCCAGGTTGACACGACCTCCGTCAATTTGACATAGTGCCCTAGTTTTTGAAGCCCACATGACCTATATTCAAACTTCGCCTAGATACCAAGACACAATTTCTGGCAAAATTTCAAGCTGCTCAAGTCAAAAATGCAATTTCTATAGTGTTAAGATTGTTCTACAATTTGGCCTAGTTTTTGACCTGATCCGACCCATAATCGAACTCGGCCTAGATATCATCAAGACAAATATTCAAATCATCATGCTCAAGCCAAAAATGCGGCTTCGAGAGTGTTAACAAGATTGTTCTTCAATTTTGGCCTAGTGAACAAAAGTTTTTGACCTGAAATGACCCATATTCGAACTTGGCCTAGATATCATCAAGACAAACTTTTTGACAAAGTTTCAAGCTGCTCAAGTACAAAATGCAATCTCTACAGTGTTAACAAGATTTTTCTACAATATGGCCTAGTGACCTAGTTTTTGGCCTGATCAGACCTATATTCGAAGTTTCATCATGCTCAAGTTTAAAAAATGCGGCTTCCAGTGTTAACAAGATTTTCATTTAATTTTATCTAGTGACCTAGTTTGTGACCCCCACATAACCCAATTTTGAACTTGGCCTAGATTTGAAGGAGACGTATGTTCTGATAAACGTTCATGAATGCAAAATGATGCCTCTTGATTGTTAACAAGCATATATTGACGACGACCGACCGACAAAAGGCGAACACAAAAACTAACCTTGAGCACTTCGTGCTCTGGTGAGCTAAAAATAAAACAAGAGGGCCAAGATGGCCCTAAATCCTAAACTACCTGAATGATAGTAAATTAGAAGCAAATATTTAACTGCAAATATCTGTGAAAATTTAATCAGGAGTTCAAATAAAACTGCAAGTAAAAGCCATTTGTATCTTGAAATCTAACAAGAACTTTAATAAGAATGGATTTATAAAGTTTTGTCATTTTGCACCTTTCCTGATGCGGCTTTGCTGCCCTGTTTGTCAACGAAAGCAATATGGCTTGAACAGTTTTTGTAGAGAGTCACTCAAAGAACATTTCTGCCAAATTATCTTGGAATCTGACAAATGGATTATGGAGATGGAGGTTTTTAAAGTTTGGGTATTTTTCTCAATTTCTGATGCCGCAGCAACAAAAGTTCTACACAGAATGTAAGTCTTTAAACAATTTTGAAAGAGGACCATCAAAGGAACATTCCTGTGAAGTAACGTTGAAATTGGTAGAGTGGAATGGTAGGAGTTGACATTTGTAGCTAAAAGTTCAATTTACCCCCTTTGTGATGACGCAAGGTTGCTATGATTTTGTAACCAATCAATACGGCTTGAAAAAATCAAGTAGAGGATCACTGAAGTAAGATTCCTATTCAATTTTCTTAATATCAGACAAGGACTTAACAAAAAATGGAATTTCTAAATTTTGTCATTTTGCCCCTTTTCTGATGCCTCCTCCTGACTGCCATGTTTTCAACCAAACAGTATGCCTTGAACAATCTTTGTAGAGGGTCACCCAAGGAACATTTCCACTAAACTATATTGGAATCTGACATGCAGATTCAGAGGAGAAGATTTTTAAAGTTTGGACATTTTGCCCCCTTTCTGATGCCGCAGCAACCAAAGTTCTCAATGGAATTTAAATCTTAGAACAATTTTGAAAGAGGGCCACCAAAGGAACACTCCTGTGAAGTTTGGATGAAATTGGTCCTGTGATTTAGGAGGAGATGATGTTAAAAGCTAAAAGTTAACGAGATGATTTTGCCCCTTTTCTGATGCCTCCTGACTGCCATGTTTTTCAACCAAACAGTATGCCTTGAACAATCTTTGTAGAGGGTCACCCAAGGAACATTTCTACCGACTATATTGGAATCTGACATCTGCCGCAGCAACCAAAGTTCTCAATGGAATTTAAATCTTTGAACAATTTTGAAAGAGGGCCACCTAAGGAACATTCCTGTGAAGTTTGGATGCAATTGGTTCTGTGGTTCAGGAGGAGATGATGTTTAAAGCTAAAAGTTAACGACGACGGACGATGGACAGACGACGGACAAAAAGTGATCAGAATAGCTCACCTTGAGCCTTTGGCTCTAGGTGATCTAAAAATCCAGCATCCAGAGTGTTAACAAGATTTCCCTCCCGTTTGGCCTAGTGATATAGTTTCTGACCCAAAATGACCCGTATTCGAACTTGAACTAGATATTTTTAAGGCAAACATTCTGACAAAATTTCAAGTTGCTGAAGCAAGAATCAATGTGACCTACTTTTTGACCCGACATGACCCATGTTCAAACTTGACCTACATATCATCAAGAAAACCATTCTGATAAAGTTTCAACATGCTCAAGTTAAAAATGCGGCTTCTACAGTGTTAACAAGATTTCCCTTCAATTTGGCCTAGTGACTTAGTTTCAGATCCAATATGACCCATATTCGAGCTAGGCCTAGATATCATTAAGATAAACATTCTAATCAAATTGTAAACTGCTGAAGCAAAATATGCGGCTTCTACAGTGATAACAAGATTTCCCTTCAATTTGGCCTTGTGACTTAGCTTTTATTTTTAACCCAACATGACCTATATTCGAACGTGTCCTAGATATCACTAAGACAAACATTCTGACAAATTTTTAATATGCTCAAGTTTAAAATGCAGCTTCAAGAGTGTTAACAAGATTTTCATTTAATTTCATCTAGTGACCTAGTTTGAGACCCCACATGATCCAGTTTCGAACTTGGCCTAGATTTGATGGAGATGTATGTTCTGATAAACTTTCATGATGATTGGATGCAAAATGTTGCCTCTAGAGTGTTAACAAGCAAATGTTGACGACAAACAATGGACGCCAGACAAAAGGTGATCACAATAACTCAGCTTGAGCACTTCGTGCTCTGGTGAGCTAAAAACCAAAAACTTGGCAGGAGACTGTCTGACACTAATTATATACTTCAGAAGTTCAGAGGCCGTCGAAAAAATAGAAAACTACATATACATGTATATATACATAAACAGTACAGACCGAGTTGACCCGAGGCCGAGTTCAACTGGATACCTTCAAGACCGGTTCCTAGATTCATCAAAATCGACGGATGATACTATTACGTATGTCATATATAATAAACAATTAAGTAATTATAAGATATATTAGAGTTTATTTGATCAATAAATTGTAAAAAACAAGTTAATGTCGTATTGCAAGTAATTCAAAAGTCCCCTACCGGACGAAGACAGCACATTGTGTATTGTATGTGCATTTGTGGACAAAAACAGCAATGCACTGCATACATTTTGGATACAGTCCTATCAAACATTTCTTATTTCGACCTTTGACCTGTAAATGCGACCTGTACCTTCCAGTTACAGGCCTGTGTCTTGTGTGCCACTTGTCACCTCATCATGGTGAACATGTGTGCCCACTAACTTGGGAATTCAGTGATGCATGGTTTCTCATTTCGACCTCTAAATGTGACCTTGACCTTTGAGGTACAGGCCTGTGTCTTGTGTGCCACATGTCACCTCATCATGGTAGTGCCCAGTAACTTGGGAATCCAATGATGCATGGTTGAGATGCAGGTCGGACAAGGTAGTCCTACTAAACAGTTCTCATTTTGACCTTTGACCTTTTAAGTTTGACCTCAACATTTGATGTACAGGCCTGGGTCTTGTGAGTGACACGCCACCTTATGATTGAGAACATGTGTGCCTAGTAACTTATCCTACAATGCATGGTTGAGATGCTGGCTGGACAAGATACAGTCCAATCAAACAGAACTCATTTTGACCTATAAGTGTGACCTTGACATTTGAGGTACAGGCCTGGGTTTTGAGAGTGACACGATGCTTCATCATAGTGAATGTTTGTGCCAAGTTTCATGGAAATCCTATGATGCATGGTTGAGATGCGGGTCGGCCAAGGTACAGTCCTATCAAACTTCTCATTTTGACCTTTGACGTCTAGTGTGACCTTGACATTTGAGATGAACATGTGTGCCAAGTAACTTGGGAATCCTATGATGCATGGTGGAGATGCCGGCCGTACAAGGTAATCCTATCAAACAGTACTCATTTTGACCTTTCAGTTTGACCTCTAAGTGTGACCTTTGACTTATAAGTGTGAGATTGACATTTGAGGTTCATTTGAGTTTTGACCCATTAATGCAAACCGTAACGGACAAACGGACGGATGGATGAACAGACAGTCAGTCGCTCCAGACAAAGTACAAAGCTTGGGGAAGCACTCATTAACGAACAAGAGCATTTCACGGAACGCATGTGATGCATGCGAAAGTCATATGATAAGTGAGAACATGGAAAGAAAAAATATACACACTCCAAACACAGCATGCTAAATATTTGGTAATGGTGCACTCCACAGATGTTAGTTATAAGTTACCTACAAACCAAGTTTTAAATTGATACAATGGAAATTAATTGAGAAAATCGCTGAAATAAATAAGAAAACATGGAGATTACTAAAATAAGCAGACAAATAAGAGTTATGTACCTAGTATTTTGCCGTTCTCCTGATCACACGGTATAAGTGTGACCACTGAGAAATGAATCTGCCAAACAGAAACATTTTAACCAATAAATGCAAACCATGACGGGCGGAGGAATGCACATTCAGGCAGGCAGCCGGCCGGACGCCAGATAATGCCTCCAAGCGTTACAGAGATTGATTGATTGATTTGGGTTTAACGCCGTTTTCAACAATCTTTCAGTCATATCACAGTGGCCAGTTCACCTATATTCATATGTTTCCTGGTTTTCTCACACCAGTACTTCACACAACATACTTTCCAAGCAACTGGCTGCTTTTCCACATAGACTGTAAGCCCATTGGTGAAAGACGAATGACGCTGACTTTTGTCAAACGTCAGAAGAATGTTGGCAGAGCTGGGGTTCGAACTTACAACCCCTGGATTGACAGCCCGCGCCGTTACCGACTGAGCTACCGGGTCTCGGCACAGACAGAGACAACACATAAAGTATTGATTACAGAAGACTGGTTCTATGTGTTAAATCACGTCTGTGTTTAGGAAAGGGTTAACATGTTATAAATGGTATTTGTAACATATTTGCAGTTTAATTGAATCTCCGAAAAAGGGCCCCGTACAAGGTTAATTGACAAAAACCTATTTAGACTACATTTCTATTTTATTTGAAATCTAGGACTAGATTACATGTTGACGTGTGGACGTTGAAATTAACTAACAACACTGACATTGAGGTCAATCATATGTCAGAGACTCAGAGCGTGTTTCACTAATTGGAACTATTTTGTCTCATTAATTCCGCAATGTGTGTGTTAAACAGTTTGCCTACATCAGTAAACAATTAAATAGATTAATTTCATTGATTTTCGGAAACAGATAAAGAATTTCAACTTAAAATGCAATCTGTAAATGAAGAATCATATCTTAACATCGTCACGTATCATTCAATTCAAAACTTTAATTGCAATCATGGTGTTCATAGCAAGTAGGAAACTGTGTTATGCAGACCGCACTTACACATTCAAAGCTAAATCAAAAGTGAGCCAGAGATGGGAATGTATACATAGACGAGGACATTACAGCAGACATTGATGTTCTTTAATATTAATATTATTTGGCTAAAAACACAGTAAGAGTTTAAAGCGTGTTTAAAGCCTTTTGGAAATAAAGTAAAGTATTAATATTGAAGGGACTGATGTCTGTTGAACTTGATAATGTCCGTATACGAAGGGGATTAGTCTCAATATATCGCCGTTACATATTGCATTGTAAGATGCGAACAGTCAAAATAAAAAATCGCATTCCTAGTACAGAAACCTGGACTAGAAGGGGATAATCTCCGCTTTCATCAATTTATGTGTAGGGGATAATCTCCTCATGTTAAGGTGTCCGCGTTAGCCCTATCCATATTTTTTTTACGAAGGGGATAAGTCCAGAGGGGCTAATGTTCGCCATTCATGATTAACTTTATTAAACGCGGCGAAAAGTCCTGGAGCGAACAGGTTATTAGGCGAATCTATTTTTTAGATATCGATATATGAAAATATCGTCTCAATATTCAATTCAATATCTGAAACTGACATGGATCGTTGCATTAAAAAGATATATGAAAAAATGATTCCGTAATTATGAGGTCAAATAAAATTGCATTAATCTAAAAGAAACAAAAAAGTTAACCTCTTGCTTTTCCAATCCATTTTCCCGCGGTTTCTTCCAAAATATAACGATTTCTCCTTGTAAAAAGGGAGTAAACTGTCATAAAATATTTAAAATACATTAAATAGTTACTTCCCTTAGGTGCATGGAAATACCGGAATGGACCGAAGTAGGTCGGAATATATTGTAGCATTTGAATGTCGTGATAACGGAGTTTGCTGATGGAACCATACGGCATCCGGTTGTGCGCGCGCAACAAAGATAACACCGGTTTTGTGTTTACCTTGGTATTCGTGATAACACGGTATATTCGTAGAACCTACTATATATGCAGTAGAATAAAAAAAAAAATCCTGCCGGTTATGCTAATTAATTTTGGTAAACAAAGCCGTGATTGGGAATTTATTATTCTCAAGAAATAATTTATAGATTTCATTCCAAACAATTTTCTTCGATATTACGAGGGAGACTAGTGTCCCTGATATTACGAATATTATGTCGATCATATGAAGCTATTTCATATTTGATTCCGCAGTGGAATAACTTAAATGCTGTTGACAACGGCGTAGAACTCCGTCGTGGTATAACTATAGTGCTGTTGAAACGGCGTTAAACTCCGCCGTGGTATAACTAATATTCTTGAAACTGACGGCGTTAAACTCCGCCGTGGTATAACTGTAATACTGTTGTAAACGGTTTTATAAACTCCGCCGTGGTATAACTGTAATCTTGTTGAAAACCGGTGAGGATGCTGAGTTGGATGATGATGAATTTAATGAAAGTGTAGCCAAACAAACAAAATATTTTATATCGGAGGTTTTAAAGCGTCTGTGAAAATACCAAAGCTGACCAATTATGTTAAAAACAGGGGCTTAAATGTCACAATGATAAGGGTTTTCCGTCAAAAGTATCGACAGTCAGTGGTGATAAGACGGAATGTTGAAACGCCAAATTCGATTAAGCTAACCGAACAAGGATTCTGGCCGCGAGGAGTTACATGCAGGCCATGGCTAAAAGTATCCCATGAACAATTGTATAATTTTATGAATCTTAACTTAGTCGCTGGTGTTCACGCCCGAGAAAATGTGTATTTTCGCTATTATTGCATAAAATAAGAGCAAACATCCAACATATAGTCCGCTGTAACGTTCAGTTGTACGATAACCGCCGATAAACATGACGCGATAAGGATTGACACATGTGACGTCATAAAATAAACAAGTTATGTTTTATATATCCACGAACCGGTCCTACATCAAGGTTGCCATCACTGACTCGAATGGTTTTGGATTATGTTATGCTCTTTAACTGTGAGTCTATTGCATGTTACCGATTATCGAGTTAAAGAAGCTGATGTTATTGTTAACCCAACAATTGCTCCTATTCTAGGGGAGATGGAGCGTCCATGTTTTGTTTACTAACGGTGCCCGGGTAATGCATATGTAAAACATCTAACCGGTCTGAAACGGCACGTACGCGCGAGAATCGCTTTGTTTATACACGTTTTCTCGCCGTTTACGCCCGGTTTTTGCAATGTTTCTGTATCCCTTAAGCGGGCGTAAAACATAGATTTTATGCAATAATCGATGTTATTATATAACCTATTAATAGACGCCTTTTCATTGGCTAAAAAGTAATTTTTTAGAAAAAATATCTAGCGATATTGACCGTTTTTTTCTGATATTGACCCGTTTTATTCTGATATTGACCCGTTTTATAAATAGTAACAGGGGAAGACCGGGGAATTCCACGAGCCGCCTATTAATATCCTTCGCCTTTATCCGTACGCTACGGAATTTTCCGAGGTGCGTTCCGAATGACCGCGGAAACTTCCGAGTGGTCATTCCGGTGACGTAATTTTTTTTAAATGACGTCATGCACGTGCATTACCAACATTTTAGACGCGCGTTTTAGACTGTTATCATGTCAAAAACGTACTGTTATCATGAGACAGAAATTTATACAACATACAACAGAAATGTTCCTTGAGTGGTCCTCTTTTTTCTTTTCAGTTGATTAATATCAAAACAATATGATAAATTAAGGGTTATATAATAAAACAGTTATGGACTTTTCAGCTGTTATACATGATGTTGATATGCACCAAAAAAATCATTATTGACCTCGGCTATCGCCTCGGTCAATAATGAATTTTTTGGTGCATATCACATCATGTATAACAGCTGAAAAGTCCATAATTGTATATTATTATATAACCTATAAATAGACGACTTTTCATTGGCTAAAAAGTATTTTTTTTAGAAAAAATATCTAGCGATATTGACCGTTTTTTTCTGATATTGACCCGTTTTATTCTGATATTGACCCGTTTTATAAATAGTAACAGGGGAAGACCGGGGAATCCCACGAGCCGCCTATTAATATCCTTCGCCTTTATCCGTACGCTACGGAATTTTCCGAGGTGCGTTCCGAATGACCACGGAAACTTCCGAGTGGTCATTCCGGTGACGTATTTTTTTTTAAATGACGTCATGCACGTGCATTACCAACATTTTAGAATCGCATTTTAGACTGTTATCATGTCAAAAACGTACTGTTATCATGAGACAGAAATACAACATACAACATAAATGTTCCTTGAGTGGTCCTCTGTTTTCTTTTAAGTTGATCAATATCAAAACGAATATATGATAAATTGAGGGTTATATAATAAAACAGTTATGGGCTTTTCAGCTGTTATACATGATGTTGATATGTACCAAAAAATCATTATTGACCTCGGCTATCGCCTCGGTCAATAATGATTTTTTTGGTGCATATCACATCATGTATAACAGCTGAAAAGTCCATAATTGTATAATGTACACTGTTTTATTGATAATCTATATCAGTGCATTTTTACAAGCATTGATGAAGTATCCGCCTTGCATCTTCCGCACTCCAGTAACCATACCTTAAACCTTATTGGTCTGACAGTCTCAAACAATACCATGCGCTTATGAGAATAAAGCGCAGGGCTTAGATTGGTGCTGGCATACCTAGATGTACGTACTGATCATGACTCGTATAAGGTATACAAGGAAGCTAAACGATGTTTTCGTAAGTTTCATAGAAACAGTTCATTCAAGTATCTGCAGCAGATAAACGAAGACATAGACACTGCCTCTGGCGTAGATAGCCCTTTGTTTTGGAGGCTTTCTCAAAATAAAAATAAAACTGTGAATAATAATGTCTGTAATGAAATCAAATTTAGTGGGATTGTTTTTCGCGATCGTGAAAGTATTTGCCATGAATGGGGTCGTCATTTCGCCTCGTTGTACTCTGATACAGAATGCACTTCTTATGATAATACTCATTTTGAGGATGTTACTACACGCAGTAATAGTATCAAGGTAGCCTCCATTGTGGATAGTGATGATCACATTTTTCAGGTGGAAGTGTTATCAGCATTGTCGACTTTAATCAAAGCGCTGAAAGCGCTGATGGTATGGGGGCATATGTAAGTTGAAATTATATGGCATAGATACTATGGACAACCATTGTTGAAACAATAAAAAATGACTTTTAAAACAAACCAAACCAAAAATGTGTGAAGCAAGACATCCTGCTTGCCAATAACATATACCTTATTTATCAAAGTTTGACCCTTTTCTTGTATAAACAAAATAAATCAGGAAGGACAAAAAAACGAGCAGCGACCCTAATTAAAATATTTCCAGTTCAGAAACTAAAGATCCACAATGTATATTGTAATCATGCTGATAAATGAAAGACAATCGAAAGCATGTTAGAGTTATGCTTCTTTTTGCACTGCACATTTGTGGCTCTGAGTTCCCTATACACCAAGTCTTAAATTGATACATTGGGCATCTATTGAGACAATAACCGAAAAAATGAAAAAATGAGTTAACACCTGAAACAACAGATCAGATTTGTGTTCAAAATATTGTATCGATCTCCTAATCCGAATGTATACGTGTGACGACTTTGAAATAGATCCGCGAAACAGAAACAAAGTTTTGACCCATTAATGCAAACCGTAACGGACAGACGGACGGATGGATGAACACAAAGACGGGCAGACAGTCAGTCGCTCCGAACAAAGTACACAGCTTGGGGAAGCACTCATTAACGAACAAGGGCATTTCACATGCTAAAGTTATGGTAATGGTGCACTGCACATCTGTAGGTCATAAGTTACTTACAAACCAAGTTTGAAATGGATACAATGGAAATTAATTGAGACAATCGCTGAACTAAATAAGTAAAAATGGAGATAACTAAAATAAACAGACCAGAGTTATGTACCTAGTACTTTGCCGTTCTCCTGATAACACGCTATAAGTGTGACCACTTTGAAATAAATCTGCCATACAGTAATAACGTGTTGACCAATACATACAATCCATGACGGACGGACGAATGCACATTCAGGCAGACAGCCGGCCGGTCGCCGGATTATACCTCCAAGCTTTACAGACAGAGACAACTTATAACGTATTGATTACAGAAGACTGGTTCGATGCGTCTACGAAACGGGACCGTACAAGGTTAATTGACAAAAAAAACCATTTAGACTACATTTCTAGTTTATTTGTCAACAGATACATCTAGGACTGGATTAAACGTTGACGGAAGTTGAGTCTTCAATTAACGCAAATGCATATACATTATAAATTTTGTCCCAAATTCGCTAGAAGCGCCTCAATTATAAAATGAATAATGACCTTGCGGTTATAACTCGTGTGTATGTTGACATTTTCGGCCAAATTTCTGTCTGACGTTTGACATTGCGACATGCGTCATTCGTCTTTCACCAATGGGCTAAGTCTATGTGGAAAAGCAGCCAGTTGCTTGGGAAGATTGTTGTGTGGAGTACTGGTGTGAGAAAACCAGGAAAGACATTTGTAGGTGAACTGGCCGCCGTGGTTTAACTGAAGAAATGTTTAAAACGACGTTAACCCCAATCAATCAATGTTGAAATTAACTTATCTCTAATTTGTAGGTTTAATTTCTATTTCCTATTTTGAATAGTGATGAAAACATTGTGGAAAAAGACAAACTTGCTGATTATCATTCATCTGTTAAAGTGAGTCAACTGTGTCTAAAAGGGGAAAAGGTTAAAATAATAACTGTAGACAAATGTTTTCGTTATCTAGGTTATAGAAAAAAATTGATTCATGTTTCAAAGCATTGTTTGGAATGGAGGAATTGCTCATTGTCAGCAATTGCTCCGTTTGCAAATACACTTTCAACATTCGTATGTAACTAAGTAGCTATAACGGAAACGGTTCAACCCTTTCCTGTTGATGCATGTGCAGCAGACGGCTGCAGAATTGTTTATCGTGACCCATTTCCTCTTTTTCCACAAAGGTTTCAACTATATATTTTTCCCTTTGAATTAAGGCAAATTCGTCTCTAGCATGTTATTCAAAATGTGTCGAGTAAAAGAATGTAAAACGTTCAAATATGAAAAGAATTAATTTGAATCGTGTTTGAAAGCATTGAAAAATACTGACGATTTTCTGATATATATCAAGAAATACATTTTCTGATATCAAATATTCATTTTCTGATATCAGGAATTCGAATTCTTGATATCAGAAAATCATTTACATTTCTTGATATCAGAAATTCCATTTATTGATATCAGAAAATCATCTGATAAGGAAAAATAGAGCATATTTCTTGTTATTTTTTGATATCAGGAATTCGATTTTTTGATATCAGAAAATCATTTTTTGATATCAAAAATTCGAATTCCTGATATCAAAATATAGATTTTCTGATATCAAAAAATCGAATTCTTGATATCAATAAATAAGGAATAAATAGTAAAACGGCGCCTCATATATGTCGTCTGAGTAGCAACCGCTTGGGAGACAAATAACACTCGTCGACAACTAAGCAGCAATCGCCAAATGGTCGCGATCCTTTTTTGTGAGCTTTCGTTTTCTATAAAGTTTTCGATCGTTCTGTCGTCAGCTGTCAGTCTGCCAAAGTCAATGCGGCAGACGTTTGACCAGTGCCGGATTTCAGTTGGTAGCTCTATAAAGTTGCTATGTTTGCTATCATCATGCTCTATAATGTTGCCTTAGATAAGTCGGCAACATATTAATAAGCATGACCTGTTGAAAGTTATGTGACGGATGGATATAACTGTTAATTGTGAGGCAGCGACACACAGACATGTAAATTGCTCTGTATACTTACAATATAAGATACCTTAATGCTGCTAACGCGTCTTCCTATACGCACAATACTAGAGCGAACTAAGTAAGGACCAACAAGATTTGTGGTATCAAGTCCACGACATTTTTAAGCAACCTACATTCAGTATAAAAGTTGAAACAGAATCAACGTACTAGTTTCCTTTCACATGGTTCTTTCCTCCGCATCCCATGCGAATCAAAATGTCGATTTCGGGAACAAATTGGTAAAAGGAATTAACAAATTTGGTTGTGTATTATATTTCTTTAAATCCAAAGATATTGTTGTATACTACGAGCATGTCCATTCCGGTATTTCCATACGTACAAAACCCTATTAGGTCCATTCCGGTATTTCCATATATCCATTCCGGTATATCAAATGTCCACTCCGGTCCATTCCTGTATCAGGTCCATTCCGGTATTTCCATGCACCCCCCCCCCCCCCCATATACTTCTATTTACACGATTATCTTTTTCTGACGCTTCGCCGCATTAAAAAGGTTATTTCCGGTTTACGTCAACAGAAGAAATCGATTTTTGTCAACACATTTTTAGTACAATAAAGAAAGAATATTGCCAATGCATTGGGGTTATACATTGTAAAATAAAATTAACTACATACATGAAAAAACGGAGTCATTCAGGTAGCACTTAATCTACTTTTATTTTTATTGTAAACATACTGGTACAGTTTTCTTAACGTTTTTATTGATCTTGTAAGGACTCACATCTTCCCCTATTTATAAATATTCTGAGCAGTCCCGTGAGAAAACCAACATTGTGGACTCTCTAAAGTATCGACCCGGATGCCGCACAGGCTAATCCTGGCAGACATTTTTGGCTGCCAGACTTTTCGACCGCTTATTTACACGACTGTTCGACCCCTCGGGGCGTATTAGACCCTTCGTCAAATTAACGGTCAATGTGTAGTTAATATGAGTATAGGTGGTACCTATTTCGGGTAAACATTTATTATATGTTGTGATCGGTGAATAATTCCCCGCGAGCTGCAGTTAGCCCCTTGCTTGCACCACGATCAGTTATTCACTTCAATTACGAGTCCTACCGACCTAAGCAAATAAAATAAAAATCATCATCAGGTTAAGCTTATAATTAACTTTAAAATATAGCCAAGTTTTTACATCCATGAAATTATGATGACAAGTACAACAAATAATCAACTTGCCCTTCATAAAGTACTTCAAATAAGACGATTCCATAATTCACGGAACTACATTTGTGACAAGTCAAACTAACGTTTCCTAATATGAATATAGGTGGGGCCTATTGCGGGCAAACAAATGGATTGGTTTACCACAAACATAATAACCAATGATTTAACTATCTAAAACATTTAATAAAGTCTTTTCTATTTAAGATGAAATTAAGTATGATTGGAAGAGGCAGTTTGCCAACATTTTACCTGTAATAGATATAATGCTGCCCAGCTCTAGCCACGGGGAGGCCACCTCTTTAAGAGCCAAATTTTGAATTTTGAAAAATGATCTAAATGGTCCAAAAGAATGACTTTGAACTAGATGAAAATGAAACAAAAAAAAACTTAAGAATTAATTTTGGTATTGATGTTGATGTATAAAACATAGCTGTAACCACTGGAGTTAGCTGATAATACATTTACCCTTTCCTACATACAATCATCTGCTGCAGACAAATTTGCAAAAATTTATATAGGCAACTTTGTGGAAAATCTCTTTAAATGGGGTATGAATGTTGATTCAAGTTGAACGCATTGAGGCAAAAGGAGGAGTTGCCATAAGCAATTTCTCGTCTAGTCACAATGTTTCCACAATTTGTCTGCAGTGGTGATACAAAGTGTGTGAATATATGGGAAAGGGCTGGGGCTTGTAATTTTCTGTCTGTGTGGGTATGGGCTACATAATAAAACTAGTTTTGAAGCTAAACTACCACCCTGTAGTTTAGTAGCTGACATGCCACACAACAAGAACAGAATAATAATTTACTTTTGTGCATGCATTTGATATACTGAGTCTGTAGTGTAGGGGAGAGTTTATTAACATTTACCAAACATTCAAGAAGAAAATGGTGTAGTTAAACTTACGTACAATACATATTCACTTATGTAAACATAGACATGTAGTAATGAGGCTGGCCAGTTCCTGCCTTCATTTTGCAAGCCATGATTAATAGTGGAGTTATTAATATTAAAGGTGATATCTGACAGACAACACAAGAATTTGTCTCCCCATCCACGTCACCAGGGTCAACTTGATCAGAAGCAGGACCATTGTCAGGGTCACATTTATAATCACTTGTTTCTACTGTATCAATAACCAAAGGTTCATTTTCAGGTAGAGCATTTACACGAGATTTGCAGATAATAATATCAGCATCAGGGCTCTCACGAGGGGGGGTGATTTGGGCGAAGTGGTCGCCTAAAAAGTTCTGACTTCGCCCATTCACTCGATTTAAGCGAAGTCGACTTCGTCCGAAATCTCAGTCAGAGCGAAGTTGACTTCGCCGACAATTTTGTCCTATCATCGGACACTGTTAAAATGATCACAGTCACGCACCATGTCGAATCGATGTATACAGTTCTCGATATACACAGTTGCGTAATCAGTTATTTGACAACTGAGAGTGTATATCCATTAAAAACCGAAGAATCGAATCATTTAACACACACAATGGCGTAGAACCAATCAAAATCGTGCCCTTTAGTCCAATTTGCATAATAAAAGAACCGATAGTCATATCAAATATTATGACGCCCCCTGATAAAACATTAAATACGTATCCGATGTAAATGAGATGGAAGTCGAATTATGTTTTAACCCTTTCAATAGTATAAATAATATTGTGAATCTATTCATGGTTTAATGAGATAATCGTCTTCAATAATTGAGAAAATGGGATTTTTTAGATATTTTTTTAGGGGATTCAGAATAAATGCTGTAGCATGGGGGTGTCATAATATTTGGAATTAACTAATCAAAAGACAATACCTCAATTCTACTTGTAAAGGGTGTGTATGTTTGGCCGATACAAATAATTTACGTTGTTTATGACACTTATGACAGACTTCTTTACAAAATGCCTTTAACCTTTACACGGCAAGTAAAATGTAGCTTCATTAATTATATTTTTCGGCGACTTTAGAACACAATGTTCGGATCGCAAACCCGATACAAATAATTTACGTTGTTTATGGCACTTAGGACCGACTTGTTTACAAAATGCCTGACACCTTTACAGAATGGACGGCGAGTAAAAGGTAGCTTCATTAATTAATAATTTCTGCGACTTTAGAACATAATGTTCGGATCGCAACTACTCTTCGAGAAAAACAATTTTAGAACTTCATGTGATAATCATAATTAAAATAAAATAATAAAACATTCATCTTTGTTTAAGTAAATGTGTTCTATCCCAATCGATGCGGTTACGACACGTGACGACACACAAGAAATATCACTTAAGTCTCACCCACTTCTCCCTAAAGTCTCCCCACTCGGCCCTAAATTGCCCGGAGGGCGAAGTCACTTCTCCCTAAAATTTTAGCCTAGTGAGAGCCCTGAGCATATGCAGGATTACATAATTTTAGCCACTCAAGTGCTTTTAATACTTTTGATCTTTGGACATTGAATTCTTTAGAAGTGTCGTTTGAGTCCTTTTTGCGAATTCTTATGATTTTAACTTCACTTGGAGGCCTTGGAAGTATCTTAGCTGGTTCATTCACATTTTGTGGAAATGTTACGCAATGACCATTTGCAGCAATACCTCCATGCTTTAGTAAATGAATGTTGATGACTGAGGCTAATCTTGCTATTAATTGTTGCTCTACAAGAGTAAGATCAAAAAGTTCTTCAGGTGCTGGTTTAGGATCCATATTATTTTGGTCTGAGAACATTTTTACACTTGATTTGTCAGATTTGCAACGTAGACATAAATTGTAATTAGACATTTTCATTTCAAGCCTTCGCTCATTAAAAACATGACAGCAATTAAATTTATAAGACATTTGCTCAAGTTCAAATGCTCTTATGCAATCCATTGCCTTGTTGCATTGACTGTCGTTAGAAGGCGGTGCAGGTGGTGGTAAATCATCAACATTTATGTTTAGTTTCTTCTGAGCCTGTGCTATTTTTAGCTCACCTAAGCACGAAGTGCAAGGTGAGCTTTTGTGATCATTCACCGTCCGTCGTCGGCGTCTGTTAACAATTTCCTACAAATGACTTCTCCTACTTAACCAATGGACAGATTTCAAAATTACTTCACAGGAATGGTCCTTAGGTGGTCCTCTTTCAAAGTTGTTCAAAGAAATTAATTCCAAGTAGAACTTTGGTTGCTGCGGCATCAGAAAAGGGGAAAATTGCCAAATCTTAAAACATCTTCTTGTCCAAAAGTACTGGCCCGATTTGAAAATTATTTTGCACAAATGTTCCTTGGGGTACCCTCTACCAAGATTGTTTAAATATTTCCGATCCGTGGAAAAACATGGCCGCCAGGGGGCGTAGCTTATTTTCCTTATATGTGCTCTGTTAAAACTTTAAGAATCTTCTTGTCCAAAAGTACTGGCCTGATTTGAAAATTATTTTGCACAATTGTTCCTTGGGACACTCTTCACCAAGATTGTTCAAATATTTCCAATCCATTGAAAAACATAGCCGCCAGGGGGCGGAGCTTGTTTTCCTTATATGTGCATTGTTAAAAATTTGAAAAATCTTCTTGTCCAAAAGTACTGGCCCGATTTGAAAATAGTTTTGCACAAATGTTCCTTGGGGCACCCTTTACCAAGATTGTTCAAATATTTTTGATCCGTTGAAAAACATGGCCGCCAGGGGGGTGGAGCTTGTTTTCCTTATATGTGCATTGTTAAAACTTTAAAAATCTTCTTGTCCAAAAGTACTGGCCCAATTTGAAAATTATTTTGCACAAATGTTCCTTAGGGCACCCTTTACCAAGATTGTACAAATATTTTTGATCCGTTGAAAAACATGGCCGCCAGCGGCGGAGCTTGTTTTCCTTATAAGTGCATTGTTAAAACTTTAAAAAATCTTCTTATCCAAAAGTACTGGCTCGATTTAAAAATTATTTTGCACAAATGTTCCTTGGGGCACCCTTTACCAAGATTGTTCAAATATTTTTGATCCGTTGAAAAACATGGCTGCCAGGGGGGCGAACTTGTTTTCCTTATATGTGCATTGTTAAAACTTTGAAAAATCTTCTTGTCCAAAAGTATTGGCCTAAAAAGAGTAAAAACTTTGAAAACTATTGAAGTTCTATTAAATTAGGTGAGCGATATAGGGCCATCATGGCCCTCTTGTTCTTAAATTGAGTTTTTGTCTGGCTGTTATTTGTTTATTTGTTTCATTTAATTCTGAAAAACAGAACGGTAATCCAAGCTTTCTGCATCTATTGTAAGAGTCTGCTTCTTTTACTGTAGTAGAAAAATTCTTTGAGGAATTATGTGTATGTCTATATGTTTTGTTACTTTTGATCTTTATTTCTCTACATTGATCAATACCTTCACCAATATTTCCCTGAACATCTTCATTTTGTTTAGTTGTTTGAATGTTTTCATTAACAATTTCATTTTGTTCAGTTGTTTGTGTTGATATTCTTTCCACAATGTTTTCATTAACAACTATATTTGCAGTTGTATCAGTTGATAGTTTCTTTCTCATTTTTTCATGATGTGTAACCTTTTGCCTTCATTTTTGGAAGAAATGCTTATATCAGACTCAATGTTATTGTGCTCATTCAACCCTGTTAACACTGTGAAGTGAGAATTTTGAAGTAATAGATTTATAATTCCACTTGCATTATCTGTTATATATGTTTGCTCAGTGTAGCGTGGCATAAAACGCCAAATGTTGATGTTCATCGTTAAGAGGAAACAAGCAGCCTGGATTTCTAGTGCAGTAGCATATCCATTTCTGTTAATCATATGTTCCCAGTACAAGTTTACAGAGTTTATGCTAATATCATGATGCAGTGACACTGCATTGGCCCACAGGTCTCAGTTGTTAAGAATGTAGTTACAGATTAATAGTCTGTAATAATGAGTTTGCTCAAAATCACCATTTATTGATAAACTAAGTGAATGAAAAAAACAGTTTCCATTTCCAGGGACATTTAGTGATTTCATTTTGATTTCATTAATGGTAACAGTATTATATGTACCAGTATATGTCCTTAAATCAAATAATACATGTTGTTTTTTTTACACTTTTCAGATTTTTGAAAATTTACTGTTGTCTGTCTTTTTCTTTGGATATTTCCATTTTTCTTCAAAGCATTAAATTTCTTTTTGTCTTTTTTTAATTTTGATCTTTTAGACCTTTCTGATTTTGTTGTTTTGGGCTTTGAGGAGGAGTGATTAACATTAGCATTAAAAGAAGCTGGTGGTGTTTTTATTGAACAATATGGATGATCAAAGGAAACAGGGTTCTGACAAATATTGTTACTTTGTAACCTTGGATTCAGACTGTAACAATGTTCATTCAAAATAACACCTACCATTTTGACATATTATTTATTTATTTATAGATAACATGATAGAGTATAATGTTTAGTTCAAGAATTAAATGATTTTAAATAATTATGTTGTTAGTAAAATTATCAGCTAACTTCCAGTTTCTATGATTAAAATCCCTATTTCAACTAAATGTTGTTTTTTGTCTCAATAGGAAATATCTTTTACTCCAATCATGATTAAAAAAAATAAACACACTAACAAAATAGAAATTAAAAATAACCAAAAATTAAAACTTAAATTTGAGTTTAAGAACAGATTCAATATAATAAATCGACTAAATAATAAATAAGCACTCTGAATTATTAATAATGTGTCTACTTACTTGTAAATAAACAACGCCGACTTAAACTGCCAAGTTTCCAAAAGGTGACGCCGACATAGTGAAACCTTTGCAGACGAAAGATAGGTTAACCGAATGAACTGGTCCTCTGCTTTGTGTAATTTAACAATTTTGTAATTCAGGGTACAAGACATGTTTTTATACGACTGTTTTTTAAAAACGGTACGTATTATGGTATGGTCATGTCCCTCCCTCCGTCCGTCCGTCCGTTCGGGTTTCCGCACTTTTTTCTTACATACTTTGAGCTATTGAGCTGAAATTTTGTATAAGGCTTTGTAGTGATGTGTCACAGATCAAGTTCATATTTCCTGGGATTCCGTCAATTTTTAAATGAGTTATGCCCCTTTTTGGACTTAGAATATTTGTTTTCCGCACTTTTTTTCTACATGCTTTGATGTATTGAGCTGAAATTTTGTATATGGCTTTGTTATCATGAGTTACAGAGAAAGTTCACATTTCCTCTGATTTCGTCAATTTTTGAATGAGTTATGCCCCTTTTTGGACTTAGAATATTTGTTTTCCGCACTTTTTTCCTACATGCTTTGATGTATTGAGCTGAAATTATGTATATGGCTTTGAAATCAAGTGTCACAAAACAAGTTCACATTTCTTCGAATTTCGTCAATGTTTGAATGAGTTATGCCCCTTTTTGGACTTAGAATATTGGTTTTCCGCACTTTTTTCCTACATACTTTGAGCTATTGACCTGAAATTTTGTATATGGCTTTGTAATCATGTGTCACAGATCAAGTTCACATTAATGATTTCCTCGGATTTCGTCCATTTTTGAATGAGTTATGCCCCTTTTTGGACTTAGAATATTTGTCAATTTCTGCATGAGTTATGCATTTTTCATAGTTTCCCATTATTCTTTAACAACTTATTTCTGAACAACTTTATTGACTTTTTACAAACAAACAATATATCAAAACAAAGAGGAAACTTACAAAGAAGTTCCTGACGGGCGTATTATGTACCGTTTGCGGTACTCTTGTTTTGTTTATCAACATCCGGAAAGTCAAAAAACCCATACAAGTTTTTATTTGGACTCATTTTAAATATAGACGACGAGTGTTATTACAGGCAAATTATCATACATAAAATAATTTGTGCTCGTTCCTTTATCGTGTACGTATTATCATATTTAATTATTTCCTCTAGATTTTTTTTTTCCGATATTTTCTTTTCATCCAATGAAAACGTACGAGTATCGTGACTGCATACATGCATCGAAAAGTTCGCTCTGGACACAATTTTTGGAAAGACGGTATAGCAAATTTTTGCAAAGTTCATACACATTACCTATTGACGGGAAACATC
The DNA here is from genome assembly GCA_031761405.1 of Serripes groenlandicus. Taxonomy (NCBI): domain Eukaryota; kingdom Metazoa; phylum Mollusca; class Bivalvia; order Cardiida; family Cardiidae; genus Serripes; species Serripes groenlandicus. Next base: position 187,039,351 of record JASEVX010000001.1, read on the forward strand.
GCCGGCTTCGCCGTCGATTTGTTTACCCGTATAATTATGTATCCCCCCCCCCCCCCCCATACATGGGGGTGACATATTGTTTTTGCCCGTTCCGTCCTTCCGTCTGTCACACTTGTTCATACACATTACCTATTGACGGGAAACATCGCCGGCTTCGCCGTCGATTTGTTTACCCGTATAATTATGTATCCCCCCCCCCCCCCCCCCCCATACATGGGGGTGACATATTGTTTTTGCCCGTTCCGTCCTTCCGTCTGTCACACTTGTTCATACACATTACCTATTGACGGGAAACATCGCCGGCTTCGCCGTCGATTTGTTTACCCGTATAATTATGTATCCCCCCCCCCCCCCATACATGGGGGTGACATATTGTTTTTGCCCGTTCCGTCCTTCCGTCTGTCACACTTGTTTCCGCTCAATAACTGAAGAATGCTTGGGCGTAGGAACTTCGTACTTGGTATGTAGGTTGGTCATGACCAGTAGCTGATCCCTATTGATTTTGATGTCAGAAGGTCAAAGGTCAAGGTCATGGTGACCTTGTGAGGTAAAAAGTGGTTTCCGCTCAATAACTGAAGAACGCTTGGGTCGAGGAACTCCATACTTGGTATGCAGGTTGGCCATGGCCAGTAGAAGACCCCTATTGATTTTAAGGTCAGTACATCTAAAGTCAAGGTCACAGTGACCTTGAGATAAAAGGTCACAGTGACAATGAGCTGAAAAATTGTTTTTGCTTAATGGCTTTGGCCATGGAAGTTAATACTTGGTGTGAAGGTTGGTCACCACAAGCAGATGACCCCTATTGATTTTGAGGTCACTAGGTCAAAGGTCAAGGTCGTGGTAACCTTCAGCTGAAAAATGGTTTCCGCTCAATAACTAAAGAATGCTTATGTCGAGGAACTTCATACCTGGTGTGCAGGTTGGTCCTAACCAGTAGATGCCCCTTATTGATTTTGTTTGCTTTTGAGGTCACAAGGTCAAAGGTCAAGGTCACATTAACAATGAGCTGAGAAATAGTTTTTGCTTAATAACTGTAAAATGCTTTGGCAATGGAAGTTAATACTTGGTGTGCAGGTTTTTCACCAGCAGCAGATGACCCCTATTGATTTGAGGTCACTAGGTCAAAGGTAAAGGTCATAGTAACCTTCAGCTGAAAAATGGTTTCCGCTCAATAACTAAAGAATGCTTATGTCGAGGATCTTCATACCTGGTGTGCAGGTTGGTCCTAACCAGTAGATGAACTTTATTGATTTTGTTTGATTTTGAGGTCACAAGGTCAAGGTCACGTTAACCTTCAGCTTAAAAAAGGTTTTTACTCGAGAGCGCTTATGCCCAGGAACTTCATAATTGGTGTGCAGGTTGGTCCTAACCTGAAGATGACCCCTATTGATGTCAGTAGGTCAAAGGTGAAGGTCACGGTGACCTTGGGCTGAAAAATGGTTTCTGACCAATAACTGAAGAATGCTTGGGCCCAGGAACTTAATACTTTGTGTGCAGGTTGTCACCACCAGCAAATGACCCCTATTGATTTTGAGGTCACTAGGTCATAGGTCAAGGTCATGGTAACCTTCAGCTGAAAAATGGTTTCCGATCAATAACTAAATAATGATTATGACAAGGAACTTTATACTTGGTTTCGCACGTTGGTCCTAACCAGTAGATGACCCCTATTGATTTTGTTCGATTTTGAGGTCACAAGGTCAAAGTCACATAAACATTCACCTGAACACATTTTTTTTACTCAATAAATCATACTTAGTTTGCAGGTTGGTCCTAATTAGTAGATGACCCTTATTGATTTTGTTCGATTTTGTTTGATTTTGAGATCACTCAATAACTCAAGAACTCTTATGCCGGGGAACTTCATACTTGGTGTGCAGGTTGGTCCCAACTTGTAGATGACCCCTATTGATTTTTCAAAAAAGCAATCTCTAGTTTCTGTCGTTTTCCTTTTGGTTCATTTAGTTTAAACTTATTTATTTTACATCGATTGTGAAACAAAAACAAGCTTTCAGCTTATATTAATCCCGCTCGATGTCTGCTTCCTAGAGACTTAACCAATACTCACGCCGTTTGTGTGAAAAAAATCCCAAAGTCAGGACCCGCTCATCACGGGACTCGAACCAGGGACCTTTGATACAAGAGGTCGACGCTCTACAGTTAAGAACATCATGAAATTGACAATCTGAGCGGAACGTGATTGGATCGTGAGCGTGATTCGAACGAAGTTGTTACGCTTTATGAGCGGAACGGAGTTTTGTGCTCTGAACGAAACAATCATAATGAACGAAACAATCCAATCACAGGAATGCTTCGCTCAATCTGAGCGGAACGGAAAAAAGCAATCACAATGTTATGAATGAGTGAACGCTTTATGAGCCGAATGGAACTTTACGGAACGGAGCGGAGCGTGAACGGTAGATTTGTCAATTTCAAGATGTTCTTACAGTTTAGAACATCATGTAATTGACAATCTGAGCGGAATGTGATTGGATCGTGAGCGTGATTGGAACGAAGTTGGAACGCTTTATGAGCGGAACGGAATTTTGCGCTCTGAACGAAACAATCCAATCACAGAAATGCTTCGCTCAATCTGAGTGGAACGGAAAAAAGCAATCCCAATGTTATGAATGAGTGAACGCTTTATGAGCGGAATGGAACGTGAGTGGAACGAAACGGAGCGGAGCGTGAACGGTAAATTTGTCAATTTCAAGATGTTCTTAACTGTACCTCTGCACCACTAATAGAATGACGTCATATTACAATTTACAGGAAATTTGGACACAATTTTTGGAAAGACGGTATAGCAAAATTTTGCAAAGTTCATACACATTACCTATTGACGGGAAACATCGATTTGTTCACCCGTATAATGCATGTTAATATTGTAATAATGATGTATGTTCAACACATTATCGATTATACATTATTAAAACTGTTGAATTACAAGAGAAAGTTGATGCAACGCATCAATGTCGCCGGATGATGCATAACACTTACATTATAGTAGTTGAAAAAACAGTTATCAACTGAGGGGCATATTAGAACAGGGGTGGGGTCAAGTGAAAATGTATCATAACTTGCATTGTTTTGTCAACGAAGTGAATGTCCTTCATTGAAATATAATTGAAGCCTTTCATTGTTTATGATCAACCTCCATTCTAAGGTAGGTTGACCATACACACAGCCAACTAATCATTAAAGGAATACGCTTGGCTGATGACAACTCGCTTTGAATTGAAAACAGTTATAAGATTTGTGAATTCCACATACACTTTTCAAGATGTTTGTCAGATTATTTGAATTTTATTATAAAACCACAAAACAGACAATTTAGGGGTTGCATGCAATAGCATGTCATTTTACATTTCCCCTATTAAAGTCAACATTGGACACCTTTGTAGCAATCTACTTTTAAAACAATGAGAAAAAGGTTAAATCGCGGAAGATATGAGTTTTCTCTTTTTCTCAAAATTATAATAGCTTGGCATCCTAATTATAAAATACTTTGACATATGTTAAAATGTAGTCCAATATTTATAAATTAGACCACCCGGGAAATATAATATCAGCTAAACAGTTAAATTTCATTGAAATTGTTGTATATTTCAAACTGAATTTCGAACATAATCTGAACCCTACAACATGTTATTGTAATTCTTTCCTTAATTTTTTATACGACCGTTTCTTAAAAACGGTACGTATTATGGTATGGTCATGTCCGTCCCTCCCTTCGTCCGTCCGTTCGGGTTTCCGCACTTTTTAGCTCACCTGTGCACGAAGTGCTCAAGGTGAGTTATTGTGATCGCCCTATGTCCGGCGTCCATCGATGTCCGTCAACATTTTCTCCTCTGTAACCGTTGGGTCAACTAGGATGAAACTTCACAGAAAGCATCCTCTCAATGTCCTCACCAGAATTCCTTAAACATTTTGGGATCCATGCAGAATTCTGGTTTCCATGGCAACGAAATGAAAAAAACTTCAAAATTCTTAAAAAATCTTCTTCTCCGAAAGTGTCAGGCCGATTTTCAAATTATTTTGTAGAAATGTTCCTTAGGTGACCCTCTATCAGATTCCTTCAAGCCATGTCGATTGGTCGAAAAACATGGCCGCCAGGGGGGGCGGGGCTATTTTGCCTTATATGGCTATAGTGCAAACTTAAAAAATCTTCTCCTCCGAAAGTGTCAGGCCGATTTTCAAATTAGTTTGTAGAAATGTTCCTTAGGTGACCCTCTATCAGATTCCTTCAAGCCATGTCGATTGGTCGAAAAACATGGCCGCCAGGGGGGCGGGGCTATTTTGTCTTATATGGCTATAGTGCAAACTTAAAAAATCTTCTCCTCCGAAAGTGTCAGGCCGATTTTCAAATTAGTTTGTAGAAATGTTCCTTAGGTGACCCTCTATCAGATTCCTTCAAGCCATGTTGATTGGTCGAAAAACATGGCCGCCAGGGGGGGGCGGGGCTATTTTGCCTTATATGGCTATAGTGCAAACTTAAAAAATCTTCTCCTCCAAAAGTGTCAGGCCGATTTTCAAATAATTTTATATAAATGTTCCTTGGATGACCCTCTATCAGATTCCTTCAAGCCATGTTGATTGGTCAAAAAACATGGCCGCCAGGGGGCGGGGCTATTTTGCCTTTTATGGCTATAGTGAAAACTTAAAAAATCTTCTCCTCCAAAAGTGTCAGGCCGATTTTCAAATAATTTTGTAGAAATGTTCCTAGGGTAACCCTCTATCAGATTCCTTCAAGCCAAGTTGATTGGTTGGAAACTATGCCCGCCAGATGGCGGGGCTTATATAGCTAAAGTGAAAAAAAAAATCAGGTGAGCGATTCCAGGGCCATCATGGCCCTCTTGTTTCTTACATACTTTGAGCTATTGAGCTGAAATTTTGTATAAGACTTTGTAGTGATGTCTCACAGATCAAGTTCATATTTCCTGAAATTTTTGAATGAGTTATGCCCCTTTTTGGACTTAGAATATTTGTTTTCCGCACTTTTTTTCTACATGCTTTGATGTATTGAGAGGAATCCGCTGTGGTCGAGTGGTTAGCGTCGGGGATTTCGAAACCGGGTATCCCGGGTTCGATCCCCAGTCGCGACACTACGGTCATGGTGGAGTGCCCTTGGGCAAGGCACATTTTCTAGCCTAGTACTGGTTTGTTTACCCAGGGATCATGAATAATTAAATTTAATTAGCTGTCGATGCGCCATAAAACAATATACATTCATTTGATGTATTGAGCTGAAATTATGTATATGGCTTTGTAATCAAGTGTCACAGATCAAGTTCACATGAACTCATGTTTTAAAATTATATTATGATGAACGCCCTTGTGTCAATAATGCATAACAATATGCAGCTCGCAAGCAAAACTAATGACACATTTAAAATTGTCAAGGACGAAATAATTTTGTACAAAAGTCCCGATTCGTAAACCCATTATTCTTCGAAGCGTTGTAGTTCTTTACACTCTCCTTATAGGCAGAGAGGGTTCATTCAAAGTAATTTTTCTATTAAATCCAGTTTTATCTCAGTTTGTTCCTTTCTTCATTTGTTTCGAACCAAAGAAACATTTTAAATAACCTATAATTAACTATTTGTAAGTGAGTGTAAAGAACGGCTCTCTGCAAAGGATATTGATCTACGCAGTAGGTATTCGCTTGTCACGTGATCAACAATTTTAGCTTAGAAACAGTTCATATTTTAGATATACATGGATAAACATTATTAAATGCATTCTTCACAAATCATTCTTCACAAATCAAGACATCTCTTTGAACATGAAAATAACATTCAGTAAGTTAAAATTGCTATTAAAAAGAGAATTTGACGTGATTTTTATCTCAATATTGACACATAACAGTCTGCTGCTAGCAGGTGTGCGTATGTAAACAAATTAGACTGTGCAACGTAAAGGTTTGTAGTTATCGTCTTTTGATTACATGTAGTATATGAAAATAAAGTATCTCGGTCTAGCTTATAGGGACTGTTTTGTCTTCGTAAATAAAACAAAAAAACATAAATGTGAGTCAAAATAAAGAAACTGCACATACTTAAAACATCGGAATATTTATTTCATTTTAGATGTGTCATAACTTAGTGTTTTTAAACAAACGCAATTGTAATATGTTCAAGACATTTAAATTTGTACTTTTCTAATAATAACTCCTCCTCCCAGGTCATTTCCGAAAAGCTATTAAAAGTATAAGTCGCAGTCTTCTGCCCGCTGACTTATAATATGTTTACTTTGTTGTTTTGAAAATAAATTAAGATTATTATTGTTTTTATTACGAAATTTCATGTTTGTGTGATAATTGTTTGGTAATTGTTTGAATAATTCTAACTTTCTAAATACATGTTTCATTAAATTAATTATGTCTCCCCCTGTATACAGGGGAGATATATTGTTTTTGTCCTGGGCGTCTGTCTGTCTGTCCTTCTGTCTGTCTGTCCGTCTGTCCGAAATCGTGTCCGCTCCATATCTCCAAGACGGCTTGAAGGATTTTCATGAAACTTGTATCAGATGTTCACCTCATGAAGGCGATGTGCAGAACCCATGTCCCGACCATACAGGTTCAATGTCAAGGTCAGACTTGAAGGTCAAAGGTTTGAGCCTTAATTTCGTGTCCGCTCCATATCTCCAAAACGGCTTGAAGAATTTTCATGAAACTTGTGTCAGATGTTCACCTCACGAAGGCGATGTGCAGAACCCATGTTCCGACCATACCGGTTCAAGGTCAAGGTCAGGCTTGAAGGTCAAAGGTTTGAGCCTGTTTTTCGTGTCCGCTCCATATCTCCAAAACGGCTTGAAGGATTTTCATGAAACTTGTGTCAGATGTTCACCTCATCAAGGTGATGTGCAGAACCCATTGTCTGCTTTATAGGTTGGAATGTTTTGAGAGATTTTGACAGATATTTGAGTGGGAGACATCTGTTTTTTCAAAAACAATTCTAGTTGTTGTTTCATCTACTTTGAATGTTTATTTTAATTACTTTAAATAAATGTACTTATTATATTAATTGCGTATTTCAAGTGCCATTAATGAGGTGTTTAATAATGTTATTCGCACCCGATACACATAAAGGATGAAACTTATAAAAATTGTGTTATTTTACTTACTTTCTCCTTTTCACACAATGTTTATAAAATGATATGTTTTCAAAGTATGAAACATAGTCGTAATATGATAGTTTGTATACTATTGGTTATGTGTAGAATTGGGTATCACCCAATAGAGCGTTTGTGCATTTTCTCCTTTTTACACAATGTTAATAAGTTGATATGTTGTCAAAGGTTATATATGGAAAAGTGTGAATTACGTATTATCACCCAAAAGAGCCAATGTTCAATTTCTCCTTTTCACACAATGTTAATAAGTTGAAATGATAGTTTGTATACTATTGGTTATATGGAAAAGGGTAAATTATGCAGTATCACCCAAAAGAGCGCATGTCCAAAAACAATTTCTCTCTGAGAGGTCGAAAAGTCACGTAAATAAAGGGGTCGGAGGGTCGAAAAGTCTGGCTACCACATTTTTCACCTCCTGTGGATTTTTTGTTTCAGAAATCATTACTCTATACCTTTTCCCCTAAGATGGAATGTCTCTGCCCGGGTTAGTCTTCGCAGGCTGATCTGGGTCAATACTTAACGCAGAGGCCATATACTGTTGGTTTTATTGCAGGACGGCTCATAAAGTGTAATTTACTCAACACTACAAATTAAAAAAGGTTGTTCCATATGTCAACTTATCTGATTTTAATTGCTTTTTGATCTTAATTCTAACCTTACAAGGATGGTTGATGCCCTTCCAAGGAGTTCCTAGATTCATTGAAATCCACCTCATACCGAGAGCGACTTCACACTCACCGAAATAGATGTGATTGCACCATCCTAGACCTTTCTAAGTGTAATAATTCCTTTGTAGTGCATCTTACAGATTTTAAGTGGTTTAAGTCTGTAAAGTCTTTTGCTGAAGCTAATAACTTGGAAAAGAAAGCATTATAAAAACAAAATCTATTTATTTTATTCATCTATGCAAAAATTTGTCATATTTAGTGCCTTCTTAGTAGCTGTTAAAGAATTAATAGCTCAATAATAGGTCGTCTGATTTCGTCAACACTTTTAGGATACAAAACATAGAACATTATTCTTATAAATAGCATCTATATAAACAAGTTCAAACCATCGACAAATAAGCTAGCTCTCAGTAGTGGCTTTCATAAAATAATATATATATTGAGCCGTTCCACGAGAAAGCCAACATTATGAACTCTGCGTAATGTTTAGACCCAGATCAGCCTGCGCAGGATAATCTGGGCCAACACATTCCATCTTAGGGCGCCGCGATAAAGGTATAGAGTAATGATTCCTGAAGCAGAAAATCCACAGGGAGCGAAAAATTGTCTGTCCGGGTTAGCCTGTGCTACATGCTTAGGCTGATCCAGATCTATTCTTTATGGAATGTTGGTTTTCTTGTCGCACAGCTCTTATATATCATTCATATGAAGTTTCTCCTTTTGTCATCAATGTATCTTGAAGATGCTTCATTTGAAGTTGGCATCACCAGTGAACATTTTAGACAGAACAATTAAATCTGCATAAAATAACAATATATATATTTGTTTACATTTTAATATAATCTAACATCTAAAGTTGATTCTTTCATTAAATAGTAAAAACAAAACTTTAACATGAAATTGATATTGGTTCCACAAAGTGGGCCTTTTAACCTGGTCGTTTTTTGGTTTTTTCGGCCTTTTTGGTAATTAATGTTTATCCATATTGCATGCTTCAATTATCAAATTACACAGGAATAAAAACCATGATACCATGTGTGTTTGCATTGAAGTGTTATGAACTCTAAGCCAGACATGTTTCCTGATAAGTGGAATTTAAAACTTGGTGGCGCAAACCAAAAAGAAAGCAGCATTCAATGGTGTAAAACTATTTTTATCGACACTCATTTTTTTTTGTATTTGGCGACGATTTTAATTGGAAGGGCAAGTGCTGATACACATGTGTGTCAATTTTTTAATAAATGTATATTAGGCCCTTAACCATCATCGTTTAATAAAGCATATTCACTTTACAACTTGTCAGCATTTTAATTTTTTTGGTAAATTCTAACATATTACTGGACAGAACATTATTACAATATTGGACGCAACAAAATACTAAAAAGGAAAGGAGGTAAACAGAAAATGTCTTTATCATTTATGCATGTTTTGAATCAAATATGAGCTTAACCCTTTCCCTCATATAGACGCTTTCTGATGCCTCTGCAGCAGACAGCTTTTTGAAAACGTAGTGACAAAAGAAGAAATTGCACAAAACGTGCAATTTCTCCTTTTGCCACAATGTTTTCCACTTTTTTTCATAGGTTATCCATTCAATTATGGAGATTATTCTATTTTTTCACAAAATACGTTCAAAGTCGTCTGCTGCAGAATTGTCATAATTTATGAGGGAAAGGGTTAAGATTGCAGGAACTTGAGTGTGTGCATCCTGTTCAAATTTATAATTTTAAGGCACCACAATGATATCAATAAGCTTGAATCTAACTTGATGACCTTGGGACAAGGTTGTAACAAGCTTATTGAGAGCTTGCATATCTATAAGGGTTGCCAAAATATCTGCTTTAAGCCTTTATAAAAAAAATCAGAGCTCCAGATAATGGGGGGTTGCATGTTCTAAAATCCTCATACAGCCTTCTAACCCTTTGTTGTGGGTACTCAAAAAAAAATTCAATAAGTGAATTCTATTGAGTACCAACATCATAATAAGGGATAATTTGATCGATATTCCTAATGTGGGGAAAAGGGCTGTATACCTATCTGGAACTCTGAGTCGAATAATTCATTTTGCAGGCATGCATGAAAGCTGACACAAGTGAATTATGGGTGCTGGACCGTTGGTTGTAGAGATCATCTGTACTTGTTTTCTTGCTGCATTTCTCTTGAACCGTTATGGGGATCTACGGAAGCAGCATGTTCTTGTCACACTGTTTACCTTCATAGCTTGGTACTTCTCCTTGATGATTATATTCATTCTTCCTCTAGATGTCTCCATTGTAAGTATTTGATTTTTTTCATCTTGTAAATTAGTTGCACAACTTTCAGCCCAGGATTAATTATACATGGTCCTTTGGTATATAATAATATGAGAATAATGATAAAATGCTATAGGTTAGCAAATATCAACAAAAGTGTTATAAAACGTTTGTGTTAAATCGAATAGACCTTTGCTTTTGCTGGATATACATATTATTTTTCAGTTGACACGTAAAGCTTTCGGAAAGGGTAAAAGATTGATTTTATCTTTCCTTATAAAATATGACATACAGAATGTTATTCAAAAGTTGTCTGCTGCAGAGGACAGGTTTCTAACTATGGACAATGCTTATAACCAAGTTTCTAAATAATTAAAGAGTAAACTTTTTTAATTTTATTCCAGACTTTTTATAATCAATGTCTAGAAGAACAGGCCAAGAGCATTCCAACCCCAACACTACCACCTTCCACAACAGTCACCACCTTAGGACCTTCTAACATCACTAGCACAACAAACGCCTCAGTTGTCAGAGTTATACATACTCATGAAGCTGGTCTGCGATCATCAGTGTTGGAACATTGCCAGCAACCCGTCAGTCATGTACCAGGCCATGTTTTACCTACATTGTGGCAAATCGTTTACTGGACATCTCAATTCTTAACATGGTAAGCTATCTGTATATTGGACATGATATGCTATTTGAGCCACACTGGTCCACTGATAATTTTGAATAGAAAACTTAACAAGATTTGTGTAATTTATTTTTGGTACCATTACAAAATAACTGTTTTTCTTTATGTGAGTCTCAAATAAATAAATTGATTGACACTCAAAATGTTCAGCTTTAACCCTTTTCTCATACAGACTCATTTTGATGCAGCAGACGACTTAGAAAAAACATTGTGACAAAAGGAGAAATTAATCATGATGAGGAATTACTTCTTTTTAGCTCACCTATGCATGAAGTGCAAGGTGAGCTATTGTGATCACATTTTGTCCGGCGTCCGTCCGTCGTGCGTCGTCAGCATTTGAGCTTGTTAACACTCTACGAGCTACATTTTGCATCCAATCTTCATGAAAGTTTATCAGAACGTTCATCTCCATAAAATCTTGGACAAGTTCGAAACTGGACCATATGAGGTCAACAACTAGGTCACTAGGTCGAATTGAAGAGAAATCTTGTTAACACTTTGGAGGCCACATTTTCAACTTGATCATGTTGAAACTTTATCAGAATGTTTGTCTTGATGATATGTAGGTCAAGTTCAAACATTCGAAAAAGTAGGTCACTAGGTCAAATTGAAGGAAAATCTTGTTAACACTTTAGAGGCCACAATTTTGTCAGAATGTTTGTCTTAAAAATATCTAGGTCAAGTTTGAATATGGGTTATGCTGGGTCAAAAACTAGGTCACTAGGTCAAATTGAAGGAAAATCTTGTTAACACTTTGAATGACGCATTTTTTGCTTCAGCAGCTTGACATTTGGTCTGAATGTTTGTCTTAAAGATATCTAGGTCAAGGTCAAATATGGGTTATATTAGGTCAGAAACTAGGTCACTAGGCCAAATTGAGGGAAAATCTTGTTAACTCTGTAAAAGCCGCATGTTTTGCTTCAGCGGCTTGAAATTTGTTCAGAATGTTTAGCTGAATGATATCTAGGCCAAGTTCGAATATGGGTCATGCCGGGTCGAAAACTAGGCCACTAGGTCAAATTAAAAGAAAATCTTGTTAACACTTTGGATGCTGCATTTTTTGCTTCAGCAGCTTGAAATTTGGTCAGAATGTTTGTCTAAATGATATCTAGGCCAAGTTCGGATATGGGTCATGCCGGATTAAAAACAAGGTCACTAGGCCAAATTGAAGGGTAATCATGTTAACACTCTGGATACTGCATTTTTAATTTCAGCATGATGAAACTTTATCAGAATGTTTTTCTTGATGATATGTAGGCCAAGTTCGAATATGGGTCATGCTGGGTCAAAAACTAGGTCACTAGATTAAATTGAAGGAAATTCTTGTGAACACTTTGGATGCCACTATTTTTGCTTAAGCAGCTTCAAAATTTGGTCAGAATGTTTGTCGGAATTATATCTAGGTCAAGTTCGAATATGGGTCATATTGGATCAGAAACTAGGTCAATAAAGGAAAATATTGTTCAAACTCCGGAGGCCGCATTTTTTCTTTGAGCAAGTTGAAACTTTGTCAGAATGTTGTCTTGATGATTTCTAGTCCATGTTGGAATATGGGTCATATCAGGTAAAAAGTATAGATCACTAGGCCAAATGAAGGAAAATATTGTTAACACTATGGAGGTTGCATTCAGAATAATTGTCTTGATGTGTTTTGCATTGCAGTACATTGTATAATTAAGGTGAGTGATCCAGGGCCATCATGGCCCTCTTGTTTCAACAATGTTTTTAACTTTATTCAATAGTCCTATTTCACTTAATAAGATTTCACATATTTTTGACTAAATGTTTTCAAAGTTGTCTGCTGCAGAATTGTTTTAACTTTTAGAGCTGAACCCATACATATGTCCTTTTGTAAATTATTAATTTAGCTCCAATTTCTTCATTTGCCAAAAGTGTTGCAGAAAGAAAAATAATTTCCAGGGGAGGCCCTGTCTCTAATGTAAGTCATTAAATGGTTCAATAAAGATTAAAGAATTTCGCTTTTCACTAAAAATCAAAGTTGGCTTTAGTCTGGTGTAACCTGCCCCTACCATTTCATTATAGAGTAAGGCATATGTCAATAATGGCAGTGACCTTTATATATGGTGTAATGACCTTTATGTGGACCAACAGATTGACCTCACAAACTCTTGATTCATTGTTTATGTATTGACTCCATACATCAAGCTATAATGGGACACTATAGAGTTTACGAAAAGCAGTTGTATATTTACTACATATGCGATATATGGAGATGTGACCAATCTAGTTGCCATTGTTTGTTCAGGCCAAACATACTTACTAAGTTAGCTTACCAAACTGGGCACTGTTTACAAACAAGGATACCCATGTTCTCTTAAAACTACAAGTTTTATCTTTATGTCTCTCACCCATGTACTCGGGGATATATATTGTTTTTGCTTAGTTTGCCTGTCTGTCTGTCCTTTCCATACTTTTAGAACTACACAAAGGATTTTGAAATAACTTGCCTCAAATGTTCAACATATTAGGACGATGTGTAGAGTGCATGTTTTATCTAGCTTGATCAAAGGTTACGGTCACACTTAGAGGTCAAAGATCATATGATTGTATTTCTTGTCTGCTCTATTCCTTTTTAACCTTTTTAAGGGGTTTGAAATAAATTGCAACAAATGTTCGTTATATTGAGAAGATGTAAATATTTCTGCAAGCTCAGTTGAAGGGTCAAGGTCATATTACTTTATTTAGTGTATGCTCCATATCTCTTTTACATCTTGAAGTATTTTAAGCTCAGTTTAAAATCAAAGGTTATATGACTATATTTTGTGTCCATTTCATATCTGAGTGATTCTCATGAACTGCTTGAAGGAATTTGAAACAAATTGGCTTAACTTTTCAGGATATTGAGACTACTTGATGAGTGCATGTTGTGTCTGTCTGTCCATCATGAATCATGTCCACTCTATAACTTTGAATCACTTGAAGGATTTTGAATATTCACCGTATTGAGACAATATGCACAGTGCATGTTCCTGCCAGCTCAATTGAAGTTCAAAGACACAAATCAGTTCATTTGACTGTATTTCATGTCTATATCTCTTGATCTGCTTGAAGGATTTTGAAATAATTTGCCACACATGTTAAGGAAAATGAGGCGATGTACAGAGACCATGTTTCTGCCATACTCATTTTTATTCCATCATCATGTATCAGTATTTTAATTACTGACCAATGCCCATAGAGTAGGACAACCATCTACTATCTAAGTTTTTTTTAAAGATGATGAATAGTTATACCCCCTTCGAAGAAGAGGGGGTATATAGGAGTCACTGTGTCGGGCAGTCTGTCTGTCGGTCGGCCGGAAGCCATATTTTGTCCGGTCATTTCTTACAAACCACTGGGTGGAATTCAATAAAATTTTACATGAAGCTTCTATACCAAGAGGAGATGTGCATATCCTAAAGGGGTTATAATTGCATGTTATTCTACAGAGTTATCATCAGAGTTATGGCCCTTTTACTTATTAAGTTATGGTGTAAATCAAAGTGCTGTTTAGGGGGTATTTATCATCTTCAGTGATAGTTCTAGTTTTCTTTAGTGTTATTTGCCTACCAGCTGGGTATAGACTTTACAAGGAAACCCAGGTCCTTTTTAGGTAGTAGGTTGAAGTCTCATGCCTTATTACTTTCAACTGTTTTCTTTCAGGGCCTTATTACCCATGATGCAGTCCTACTCAAGAGCCGGAGATTTCACAGTGATGGGTAAAATCAAGTCTGCACTGATAGAAAATGCTATATATTATGGAACCTACTTCCTCATATTTGGAATTTGTTTGATTTATGTTGCAGCAAGGCCTGATTTGAATATTGATGGGTAAGTTTTTAGCTCACCTATGCACGAAGTGCAAGGTGAGCTATTGTGATCTCATTTTGTCCGGCGTCCGGCCGTCGTGCGTCGTCAACATTTGAGCTTGTTAACACTCTACGGGCTACATTTTGCATCCAATCTTCATGAAAGTTTATCAGAACGTTCATCTCCATAAAATCTTGGGACAAGTTCGAAACTGGGCCATATGAGGTCAAAAACTAGGTCACTAGTTCGAATTGAAGGGAAATCTTGTTAACACTCTAGAGGCCACATTTTCATCTTGAGCATGTTGAAACTTTATCAGAATGTTTGTCTTGATGATATTTAGGTCAAGTTCGAACATGGGTTACGTCGGGTCAAAAAGTACGTCACTAGGTCAAATTGAAGGAAAATCTTGTTAACACTCCAGAGGCCGCAATTTTTGCTTCAGCAATTGAAATTTTGTCAGAATGTTAATCTTAAAAATATCTAGGTCAAGTTCGAATATGGTCATGCCGGTTCAAAAACTAGGTCACTAGGCCAAATTGAAGGAAAATCTTGTTAACTCTGTAGAAGCCGCATGTTTTGCTTCAGCGGCTTGAAATTGGTCAAAATGTTGAGCTGAATGATATCTAGGCCAAGTTCGAAAAAGGGTCATGCTGGGTCAAAAACTAGGTCACTAGATCAAATTGAAGGAAAATCTTGTGTACACTTTAGATGCCGCATTTTTTGCTTCAGCAGCTTGAAATTTGGTCAGAATGTTTGTCTGAATTATATCTAGGTCAAGTTTGAATATGGGTCATATTGGATCAGAAACTAGGTCAATAAAGGAAAATACTGTTCAAACTCCGGTCAGAATGTTGTCTTGATGATATCTAGTCCATGTTGGAATATGGGTCATATCAGGTAAAAAAATATAGATCACTAGTCCAAATGAAGGAAAATATTGTTAACACTGTGGAGGTTGCATTCAGAATAATTGTTTTGCATTGCAGTATATTGTATAATTAAGGTGAGCGATCCAGGCCCTCTTGTTTCTTTAAAATATTGATTTTAGCCTATTATATATGTGAACCCTTTCCCTCATATGGACGCTTTCTGACGCCTCTGCAGCAGACAGCTTTTTGAAAACATAGTGACAAAAGAAGAAATTGCACAGAACGAGATTTTATATGTTTTGACAAAATACGTTCAAAGTCGTCTGCTGCAGAATTGTCGTATGTGGGAAAGGGTTAAACCATTATTTAACTGTTTCCCACTTTTAGCCGCATCTGTATCAGACAACTCTTTAAAACATTGTGACAAAAGGTGAACTTTAATATTACTTATTTCACCTTTTGCCACAACTTTTTTTTTGCAACTGGATTTGAAAATCATACTTTCTTTTAAAAGAGAATGTCCGCCATCGAATTTTAATAGGTGGGAACGGGTTTATCCATATGTCATAATATCATGAGGCTATGTTAGACCTTTCAAAATTTAAAGATCTAAAGAAAAGAATATAGGACATTGGCATATAATTGCGCCATTGTGCTAAAGGATAGTTGCTCATCATGAGCAATTTCTCCTTTTGCCACAAGACCACCTCAGTGGTGTAGTGTTAGAGCATACACCTTGGATCACGGAGGTCGGAGGTTTGATCACATCGGGTGCATAACAAATACTTTAAAAATGGAAGTAATGGCTTTACTCCTTGGCACTGTAGGGTAGCATTATGACTGCTTGATCCTTGCTATAACCAAATTTTTTTTTAAAGTGGCGTAAAAAGAAACAAACAATCCTTTTGCCGCAATGTTTTCAACTCTATTCATATACTTTCATATTTTTGCCTATATGTCTTCTACTTCAGATTCGCTGTATGTGGAAAAGGGTTAAAAAGTTCAACCATTTCCCTCATATAGATGCTTTCTGACGCCTCTGCAGCAGACTGCTTTTTGAAAACATGGCGACAAAAGAAGAAATTGCTCAAAACAAGCAATTTTTACAACTCAATTCAATTATTGTACTCACATTTAAAGAAGCTGTTGAAAGCGGCGTTAAACTCCAAACAAACAAACAAACAAAAATCACATTTAAAGGAGTTTCCAATTTTCTCCGATATGTTTTCAAAGTCGTCTGCTGAAGATTTGCTGTATGTGGGAGAGGGTTAATTTGTAAATAGCAATATGCTCGTTAATTTGAAAAACTACTATTTCAGAGAGAAGTTAAAGATTATAGGAGTGACAGCCAGTAATACCTGGGGACTGTTCCTACTCGTGTTATTACTGGGATATGGATTGGTTGAGGTACCAAGGTATGTTTGGAACAATGCCAAACACTCTTACATGTTATCTAGAACATACTTTAAAATAGCCAAACAGAGCACAGAGAAAACAGAGGCGGAGGAAAACCTTGAAGATGTTTTAGAGGTAGGCTTCAATACTACTGACTCGTGCAGTCTTATTCAATTTTCATCATACAACAAATCTGCAGCACAAAACATTGAAAATATTTCTTCAAAAAATGGGAATCTTTCTATAGCTGGAAGAACAATTATTGAATAAAGTTGAAAGTATTGTCGCAAAAGGAGAAATTGGGCAATATTTCCTTATGCCACAATGTTTTTG
Source organism: Serripes groenlandicus (assembly GCA_031761405.1). NCBI lineage: Eukaryota > Metazoa > Mollusca > Bivalvia > Cardiida > Cardiidae > Serripes > Serripes groenlandicus. The sequence continues at coordinate 187,056,509 of JASEVX010000001.1, forward strand.
AAAGTCATTTGCTGCAGAAGTGTCAGATATGTGGGAAAGAGTAAACTTGTTGTTATCTCCATATTATCTATTAAAATGCATTAAAAAACCTTTTTTTGTGGGTTACTCAAAAGAATTATATAAGTGGCCAAACTCTATGATGTTGATTCTGAAAAGAAATGTTCCACGAAGCTTTTGTGTATTGCGCTATATCCTATCATACAAACAGTCACATTTTGACACATCTGCAGCAAACGGCTTAAAAAAAAAATCTCATTTTGTTACAAATTATTCAATTAAATTCAATTATCATATGATCATATATAGATATTTTCAATATATATGCCAAGATGTTTTTTGAAAGTCGTCTGTTAAAGATTTAATGAATGTGTGGGAGAGAATCAATATTTTTTGCTTCAGGAAGTGAAACAAGCTTCAGAAAAGATTCGATACAATCATGCCCTTAGAAAAAATGTGGACACTATTCTTCTGAAGGTAAGACATGTATATAAGTTTTCATAATAATTTAGCTAGGGATTGATAAGAAGGGTAAAATAGACCTTTGTCTGATAATATATTTCTTGTCTATTAATTAAACCCTATATTTTGGTACTAAAAAGATTTTTTTGCATAGTACCTGCATTAAAGGGTTATGAGGTCAGATCAAGATTTAAGATTATTAAATATGCTCATTGATAACAATCAATTTGAGCTGTGCCAATTAAAAGGTGTGCTGCATAACACAGCTTTATCACGACATAAAGGTTACTGGGAGTAAAAGAAGTGCTGCTACACAGGTTTTTGTCTATTTAGATTACCTGTGCATGCAGTGCTCAAGGTGAGCTATTGTGATCACAATTTGTCCGGCGTCTATCTGTTGTGTGTTGTCAACAATTGCCTTGGGTGCGTGCGTGAATCAACATTTTGCTTGAAGCGACTTCCCCTCCCTAACCACTTGGTCAATTAGGATGAAACTTCATATGAAGAATCCTCTCAATGTTCTTTTCTAAATTCCTTCAAATATTTGAACCATACAAAATTCTGTTTTCCATGGCAACCGAAAGATTCTCCTTTAAATTCTCCTTCACCCAAACTTTTTCGGGTTTTTCAAATAATATTTTAGAAATGTACCTTGGATGACTTATCTGATTTCTTCAAGCCATGTTGATTGGTTAAAAAACATGGGGCTATTTTGCCTTATATGGCTAAAGTGAAAAATTAAAAAATCTTCTCCTCCGACAGTGTTGGGCCGTTTTTCAAAATATTTTGTAGAAATGTTCCTTATGTGACCGACCCTCTATCAGATTCCTTCAAGCCATGTTGATTGGTCAAAAAAAATATGACCGCCAGGGGGCTCTGGGCTATTTTGTTTTATATGACTATATTGAAAACTTAAAAAATCTTCTCCCCCGAAAGTGTCAGGCCGATTTCAAATAATTTTGTAGAAATGTTCCTCAGGTTACCGACCCTCTATCAGATTCTTTCAAGCTATGTTGATTGGTCCAAAAAACATGGCCACCAGGGGGCGGGGCTATTTTGCCTTATATGGCTATAGTGAAAACTTAAAAAATATTCTCCTCCGAAAGTGTCTGGCCGATTTTCAAATAATTTTGTAGAAATGTTCTTTGGGTGACTCTCTATCAGATTCCACCAAAGCATGTCGATTGGTCTTAAAATATGGCTGACAGGGGGGCAGGGCTGTTAGCTTTAAATTTTAAAAATCTTCTCCAAAACTATTTGGCCGATTTTCAAATCATTTTGCAGAAATGTTTCTTGGGAGACACTCTATGAAATTTCTTCAAGCCACTGTGATTGGTAAAAATACATGGCTCCCAGGCTGTTTGTTTAGAGATATCATTTTTACCTCATTGCTGTGGAGTGATACTTGGGCCTCTTGTTTGTGTTTTTCATTTCTTTTTTTTTGGACTTGTTAGCTATGCACATTTCATCTTTGTATTTTTAGCTCGACTTTTGAAAAAAACGAGACCTATTGTCATGACCCTGGCGTCGTCTTCGGCGGCGGCGTGGTCGTCCGGTTAAGGTTTTTTGTTCAGCTCAGCTTTTTTTCTGTTTTCTAACAAACTACTACTGTTAAAGTCACTAAACTTCATAAACATAATCATAATATGTTAAATAATAAAAGTATATAGCTGGAAATCTTTATTTGTTTCACTTAAAACTTCAAAACGTAAGGTTAAGGTTTTTTGTTTAGCTCAGGTTTTTGACAATTTTTTACTCATGATTTTTCATATCTTAAAAACTTTTCTTTTTTTTTGCTTGAAAATTCACAAACTTGCTGAGTGTCTTAAGTTGACCCTATATAACAAGTTTCATAACTCTGTAAATAGTATTGACAAAATTATCTCCCCATTTCGATTTAGAAAATCTACTTTGAAGGGGAGAAAAATGGTGATAACTGAAACACAATTTAACCTATAGCTTTGAAACTTCCTAAACTTATTCAATGTCTTAACATAACTTGATACAACAAGTTCCATAACCCTGAACTTAATATTGACCAAATTATCCCCCTTTTGGACTTAGAAAATCTACACTGAAGGTGTTGTCATCCGGTTAAGGTTTTTTAGATCACCTGAGCCGAAGGCTCAAGGTGAGCTATTCTGATCACTTTTTGTCCGTCGTCCGTCCGTCCGTCCGGCGTTAACTTTTAGCTTTAAACATCATCTCCTCCCAAACTCCAAGGACAATTTCCGTGAAACATCACAGGACTGTTCCTCTGGTTGGCCTCTTTCAAAGTTGTTCAAAGATTTAAATTCCATTGAGAACTTTGGTTGCTGCGGCATCAGAAAGGGGACAAAATGTCCAAACTTTAAAAATCTTCTCCTCCGAATCTGCCTGTCAGATTCAAATATAATTTGGTAGAAATGTTCCTTGGGTCACCCTCTATAAAAATTGTTCAAGCCATACTGATTGGGCGAAAAACATGGCAGTCAGGCGGCATCAAAAAAGGGGCAAAATGACAAAATTTGAAAATTCCATTTTTATGAAAGTGTTTGTCTGATTTTAAGAAAATATAATACGAATCAAGAATGTTCCTTTGGTTGTCATCTTTCAAAATTGTTCAAAGATTTAAATTCCATTGATAACTTTGGTTGCTGCGGCATCAGAAAGTGAGAAAAATACCCAAATTTTAAAATCCTTTTCCTCCATAATCTACTTGTGCGATTGCAAGATAATTTGGTAGAAATGTTCCTTAAGTGACCCTCTAAATAAACTGTTGAAGCCATATTGATTTCGTTGAAAAACAGGGCAGCAAGGCGGCATCAGGAAAGGTGCAAAATGACAAAAACTTTATAATTCCATTCTTATTAAAGTTCTTGTTAGATTTCAAGATATAAATGGCCTTTACTGATAAGCTGTTTCTTGAGAAGTGTCCACTCCTTTGCAGTTTCATTTACACTCCCTGATAAAATTTTCCCAGATATTTGCAGTTAAATATTTGCTACTAATTTACTATCAATTAGTTGATCGATTTAGGGCCATCTTGGCCCTCTTGTTATTAGCTCGACTTTTGAAAAAAACGAGAGCTATTGTCATGACCCTGGCGTGGTCGTCTGCGGCGGCGGTGGCGTGGTCGTCCAATTAAGGTTTTTTGTTTAGCTCATTTTTTTATTTTTTTTTCTCCCTATCAGTCGAGCGTCTGTGCCGTACGCGGTGCTCTTGTTGTATTTATAAGCACTAAGGAAGGTTTGTGAGACACATAATTACACGTAATTCTTGTTTCTATAAATGCTACAAAGTTTCTGAAGATATCTGCTGCTGATTTGTCTAAAGAAAGAACAAATTTTGGTATTCCCATTACCAAACACTTGTACGTTAAAAATAGAAATTGTGGATAAATAAGGTTTTATGATGAACTCAATAAAATGATTTTGAAATAAGCATTACTTCATTAATAGTTTGAGCAATTTCTTTATATTGATTTGCCTTCATATTTCATTTGTTACAAAAAAAAAATTCCGTCCTGAATTTACAGTGTCCTGAAACCATGAGAAACAGTGTGAGTCGCACAGAAGATTATGAAGATTATAATAAAAGTATCGACACACCATCAGAAAAGAGTCTTGCCAAACTTCACCGTAATGTTATACATGCAATGCAAACAAATCAACGTCATCAGACACAGTGGAGTATGATGATGCAGCAAGCGTTCAACCTTGAAGATGTGATAATGAATGAAATGAGTGCCGATAGATGTTATAAATCCAGTTTACCAATACAGAGGAGGAGTCTGTTACAGCACATTTATACTCCTAAAACAGGTTTGTATTCAGTGAAGACATAATTTACAGTATCACAATCACCTTTACAGTCTGCGTAAATGTCTGCAGATGTCGCTTTTGACCAAAACAAAACCAATTACTACTAGTTTCGATGCTTAACAAAAGGATCAAATAAGACCTCTTTTTGGATAGTATATAATATTATTGCAATTTTGTTCCTATAAGGGGAGCTGTTAGACATTTAAAAGTGAAAATAATTGTTTTTTAACAAAATTGCCATTTTTTATTGTTTTTTAAAAAGTCTAGTTTTAGTAAGGTAACAGGAACTTATGAACCATCTAACCACATTCCGTAGCTTAAATTATTATACAGTTCTTGGAATAGGAGAAAATGCTCAACATAATTGATTCTCCTTGTTCCTACAAAGAAATCCAGCTTTGAAGTTATAACAATTTCTTTCCTATTTACTGAATCTCAGATGTTTTTTCAGCGCTTGTGTTATTACCTAGATATCTGTAGCTACAACAAATCTGCAGCAGACGACTTCGAAAACATCGAGGCAAAACCATGGAAAATCTGTATAAAAGGAAGTTTAATTACAGAATAATGTTGAAAACATTGTGGCAAATGAAGAATCTTCTTATTTTGAGAAATGTTTTCAAAAGTCATCTCCTGCAAAGGCACCAGAAAGGCGTCTGTTTTTAACTGAAACATTAGATTTTGTGTCACCTTCCTACCTTCTTCACTTCTATATTGTCATTCTTTTCATTTAGTGACTAATCAGCAGGTGTCACATGTATGTATTTTTTAAACATTTTTGTTTAGATATAATTCTTTCATATTAGCCATTTCCCTCATATGACAATTCTGCAGTAGACGACTTTTGTCAAAAAATAGAAAATCTCTATAATTGAATGGATAACCTATGACTAAAAGTGGAAAACATTGTGGCAAAAGGAGAAATGACTTGTTTTGAGCAATTTCTTCTTTTGTCACTTTGTCAGAAAGCGTCTATATGAGGGAAAGTGTTAATTAACTGAGTTTATATTGTGTTTTGTTGTAGAATGGTACTGGAAGTGTTTAATCGAGCCCTGGGTGTGTCGTGTGTTAGCTGTCATACTAACTGTGGTCTCCTTCATGGTGGTCTGGTCGGAGTGTCTCTTCTTTGTCAAAGAACCTGTACTCTCTATCTTTGCTGTGTTCATCAACCTAGCCAAGGAGAATTATGATTATGTTTATATCGAAGTAAGTACGTTTACTACAGAACTCTAGATAATCTCCTACTTCATATTCCTAAATTCATATGAAAACAACAAAATCCGATGCCATTGGTACTCAATTGAACAGTCTCAGCGAGACATTCGATGCCTTTTGATAGCACACCATCAGGTTTTATTGCTAAGATTAGTAAGGTCACTTAAGTCATCCTTATCTGATACTTTATGGTTTACAATTTGATTTATTAACCCTTTCTTACATGCAAAATGTGATTTGATGCATTTGCAGCAAACTTCTTTTGAGCAATTTCTCCTTTTGCCACAATGTCTTCAACTCTATCCAATAATCAAACTGAAATCAACGATTTCACAGGAATGTACCTTAAGTGGTCCTTTTTCAAGTTGTTTAAAGAATTTCAATTCGTTGTTTAGAATTTTGGTTGCTGCGGCATCACAAAGGGGGAAACATTCCAAACATTTAAACAAGTACTGGTCCGCTTTGAAATTCATTTTTCACAAGTGTTTCTTGGGTGACTCTACGTCGAAGTGCAAGGTGAGCTTTTGTGATCACTGAATGTCCTTCGTCGTCGTCGTCTGTCCGTCCGTCTGTTAATAATTTCCTACAAATGACTTCTTCTACTAAACCAATGGACAGATTTCAAAATAACTTTACAGGAATGGTCCTTAGGTGGTCCCCTTTCAAAGTTGTTCAAAGAAATTAATTCCAAGTAGAACTTTGGCTGTTGCGGCATCAGAAAAGGGGAAAATTGCCAAATCTTAAAAAATCTTCTTGTCCAAATGTGCTGGCCCGATTTGAAAATTATTTTGCACAAATGTTCCTTAGGGCACCCTCTACCAAGATTGTTCAAATATTTCTGATCCGTTGAAAAACATGGCCACAAGGGGGCGGGGCTTGTTTTCCTTATATGTGCATTGTTAAAACTTTAAAAAATCTTCTTGTTCAAAAGTACTGGCCAGATTCAAAGAATTTCATTCCAAGTAGAACTTTGGTTGCTGCAGCATCAGAAAAGGGGAAAATTGTCAAATCTTAAAAAATCTTCTTGTTCATAAGTGTAGGCCCGATTTAAAAATTATTTTGCACAAATGTTCCTTGGGGCACCCCCTACCAAGCTTGTTCAAATATTTCCGATCCGTTGAAAAACATGGCCGCAAGGGGGTGGGGCTTTTTCATATAGGGGAAAGAACACTGAAAACTTTTTTAGTTTGATTAAATCAGGTGAGCGATATAGGACCATCAGGGTTCTCTTGTTTGGAAATTTGAAACTTAAAAATTCTTCTTTGCCTGATTTGAAAAGAATTTGGCACAGACGTTTTTATGGTACCCTTCTTCTAAGATTGTTGAAATTATTTGAATCCCTTGAAAACATGAATGTTTGTCTTTATAATATCTAGGCCAAGCTCGAAACTGGGTCAAACACTAAGTCACAAGTTCAAATTGAAGGATTATCTTGCAAATACTCTGGAGGCTGCACTTTTATCTATAGCATATTAAAACTGTATCGAATAATTGTCTTCATAATATCTAGGCTAAGTTCAACTAGGTCACAAGGCCAAACTGAAGGGAAACTTTGTTATAATGTTTGTCTTGGTGATATCTAGGCCAAACTGGATCATTTCAGGTTAAAAAAGTAGGTCACAAGGTCAGATTGATGGAAATTCTTGTTAACACTGGTGGTCACATTCTTTTCTTTAGCATAACATATGAAACTTTGTCAGAATAAATGTCTTGATGATCTATAGACCAAGTTGGAATATAGGTCATTTTGTATCAAAAACGAGGTCACTATACCAAATTGAAAACAACTCTTATTAACCCTTTCCCTCATATAGACACTTTCTGCCTTTTGCCACAATGTTTTCTACTTTTTGTCATAGGTTATCCATTCAATTATAGAGATTTTCTATTTTTTGACAAAATACGTTCAAAGTTGTGTGCTGCAGAATTGCCGTATGAGGGAAAGGGTTAACACTCTAGTAATAGCTTACCTGACCTAAATATGAGTTATTGTGATTGACTGTGGTTGGCATAACTCGGGTGAATAATCCAGGGCCATCATCGCCCTCTTGTTGAATATAAAATGTAGTGATAGGTTAATATCTTTTATACTCTACTTTCAGTTGGCCAGTATACTGACAATAGCCTACCTGTGTACCTGTGCGTATTATAGTGTATTCCAGATCAAAATATTTAACTATTACTATATAGCTCCACATCATCAAACCAACGAATACAGTCTTATCTTTACAGGAATGTAAGTAGTTCATAAACCAGTCAGTCTTACTATTCACCGGGTATTCAGCAAAACACCTTTCTTCATGTTTTCAGCAGTAGACATTTGAAAACAGTTTCTTTTTTTCCCATAATCTTTTTTTAGTTTATTGTTCAATTGTTAATTTCAATTATTTCCCCCAGATGTTTTCAATGTCTTCTGCTGCAGATTCAATTTAACATAAGATGCATTTATTCTTTGATTTTCTCACTAAACATTAAGATAGTAATAAGTAAAATTTTAGAAAAGTGGAAGTAAATGTTGATATATTGTAAAACATTCTGTGAAACACTGAGCTTAAAAGATAAAATTCTTAAACAAAATCTGTATGCGGCAGATGCATCAAAGCTAAATTTTATCAGTTAACGGGTACATTTATCAGTAAAAGGGTACATTTATCAGTTAAAAGGTATGTTTATCAGTTAAAGTGTACATTTATCAGTTAAAGGGTACATTTTATCAGTTTATGGGTACATTTTTCAGTTAAAGGGTACATTCTTCAGTTATATAGATGCATTTTGAGATTGTCCTAGAGCACTTATTAAAAATAAATATTTTTAGCATAAATATTAAATTGCAGGGTGGGCTTTTGTGATCACCCATTGTCCGGTATCTGTTGTCATCGTCATTCAAATTATTTGGTTTCTATCAAAATTGTTCAAATTTTTCCTATCCATTGAAAAATGGCCGCCAGGAGGCTGAAATTATCCTTATATATGTTTTAGTAAACTCTTCTTGTCCAAAAGCTCCGACCCATTTTGAAAACAATTTAGCACGAATACTCCTTGGTTGACAATATAACAAGATTGTTCAAACTATTCCTATCCGTCTAAAAACATTGACACCAGGGGGTTGGGAATAGTTTTCCTTATATTAAAACTTATTTTATGAAGACTTTTAAAATCTTCTTGTTCAATATGACTTCTCCGATCTGAAAAGAATTTTGCACAAATGTTCCTTCTGTTGACCTTCTACCAAGATTGTTGTGATTAATCTAATCTGTTGAAAAACATGGCCGCCAGGGATGAAAACTTTAAAAATCTTTGTGACCAAAATATAGGTCCGATTTGAAAATAATTTGGCTCACAGATCCCTTGGATGACCCTATGAAGATTATTGAAATAATTCCACCAGAGGGTGGTGCTTGTTTTCCTAATAATTATATATAGTGAAAATGGTATATTGTTCAAACATATAGACCTGATTTTAAAATTATTTGGCACAAATGTTCCTTGAGTGATCCTATACTAAGATTATTGTAATTATTACAATTGTGATAAACATGGCCACAAGGGGGCATTGTTAGTTTTCCTTGTATGCATAGATAGAGAATATTGAAAACTATTTAAATTCTATTAATTCTGTTAAGCGATTAAGGTCCATCATGGTCCTCTTGTTTCCAAGTAGTTTATAATTGTCTATTCTAGGATTCAAAAATAAGGGGGGAATTTCATCGAAAAATATATTTTAAGAAATTGAGATTTTTTTTTTAAGGAGGTGATATTCAAAACAGTTTGAGAAAAGCATGTCCCCTGTCCTAGATTTGACACTGAGTATAAATACTGATATCTTGACATTGGTTTTTATTTCAGGGTATTATGTCGACTTACTCCGCCTATGTGTTTAAACTTTCTGGGTCTGATTCATTTAGACAGTCATGTGACACACTCCAATCAGATACAGGAGACCGCTTACACAAGGGTAATGTTGTTAACCTTTACTGTATACCATCGGTCTAGATGATGACTAAAGGAGGAGTAAATGGGTCTTGGTTCAAGAATATCTCACTTATTAAAATCCTATGTTGTGGATACCAGAAGTATAATCTCACTGAGATGATTCTTTCTAGGACCCACAACCTAGGGTTTCAAGTTCAAATACAAATTTAAGAAGGTGAATTACACCCCTTATCTAGAGCTTTGGTATATTACTAGAAAGGTGAACAATTTTCTGGAAATATTTTGTTGTTAATAATCTAACTGACATGATTTCATGATGAAGATGTCAGATGTCAGCTCTTAAAATATTTGAAGACAAAAGTTATAACTTCTAGAACATTTAAAGTATTATTTTGGAACTGAGTTGAAAACATTTCGGGAAAGTCAAGATGTATGTATCACATTACTGTAAAGATGCCTTTACCCTTTCCCTCATACGGCCATTCTGCAGCAGACGACTTTGAACGTATTTTGTCAAAAAATAGAAAATCTCTATTATTAAATGGATAACCTATGACAAAAAGTGGAAAACATTGTGGCAAAAGGAGAAATTGCACGTTTTGTGCATTTTCTTCTTTTGTCACTATGTTTTCAAAAAGCTGTCTGCTGCAGAGGCGTCAGAAAGCGTCTGTATGAGGTAAAGGGTTAATGCTTTCACATATGCAGACATAAAGTTGCAGCATATGTAGCAGATGAAAACTTTCAGACAAAGGGAGAAGTTGCTCATGATGATCAATTTCGCTATTTGCCATAATATTTTCAACGCTATTTAAGAATTATTCTTTTATTTAGGCCAAAAGTTGTCTGCTGCAAATTGATTGTATGAGGGGCAGGTGTTACAGAATAGGCCACAATATGGAATCTCTCTTAGTGAAATTACTATTTTCTAAATATAATTTGAAAACTTGGCAAAAGGAGAAATTGGTCATATTGCACAATTTCTCAGTTTGCCAAAGTGTTTACAAAAATAAGTCTGTTGCAGAAGTATCAAAATGCATCTACAAATTGGAGAAATTTAACCCTTTCCCTCATACAACATTTCTGCAGCAGACGACGTTGAACGTATTTTGTCAAAACATAGAAAATCTCCATAATTGAATGGATAACCTATGACAAAAAGTGGAAAACATTGTGGCAAAAGCAGGTTTCAAAAAGCAGTCTGCTGCAGAGGCGTCTGAAAGCGTCTATATGAGGGAAAGGGTGAATTGAGCTGCATTTCAGAAAAGCAGAGCTCTTGGTAACTTGTAACATTGTATATCAAGATTATTCTGAACATTTACACTGTCTTATTTAGATCTGCACTATAAGCCAGTTTCCTTACCAGTTTTGCTGGAAGGTAGGGACTAGAGGGTTGTCCGTCTGACCAACTATCATCATGTCTATACAAGTGGGTTATTTGATCATTCCAAAACTATTATAACTAGGTTCATGAAACTTGCTATCTGCATAGAGGGCAGTTAGGAGAGTATGTATGTCATTAACCCTTTCCCACATACAACAAATCCGCAGCAGACAACTTTGAAAACATAGGCATCACTATTGAAAACCTATAAATGAAAGTTTAATTATTACATAGAGTTGAAACCATTGTGGCAAAAGGAGAAATTGCTCATGATGTTTTCAAAAGTCATCTTCTCAAAAGGTATAAGAAACATCTGTATGTGGGAAAGGGTTTTTGTTTTACATTTGCTTTTAGGGTCGAACGTCAAAAATTTGGTATCTATCCTCTAATTAGTTAGTAGGTTGTTTCTTTATTGTATAAAAGATTGGTTACAGTAACTTGTTCAACAATGAGTCACCGAAACTTTCATAAAGACTGTACATTTTGATCAAATAGCTTTGATGTACATGAGGTGGCATTTGCACAAATACCCTTAACCCTTTCCCTCATATAGTCGCTTTCTGACGCCTCTGCAGCAGACGGCATTTTGAAAACATAGTCACAAAAGAAGAAGTTGCTCAGAACAAGCAATTTCTCCTTTTGCCACAATGTTTTCCACTTTTATTCAATTATAAAGATTTTCTTATTTTTGGACAAAATATGTTCAAAGTCATCTGCTGCAGAATTGTTGTATGAGGGAAAGAACACTTTCTTTCATACAGTCGCTTTCTGAGGTATCTGCAGCGGACATTTTTTAAAACCTTTGAAGCAAAAGAATCAATTGTTCATAATGAGCAATTTCTCCTTTTGCCACAATGTTTTCAACTTTGTTCAATTTTTAACATTTATTCACATTTTTGCCTAAATATTTTCAAAGTCGTCTACTGAAGATTTGCTGTTTGTTGGAAAGGATTAAACCTTTCCCAAATACATTACATTTGCAGCAGATGACTTTGAAAATGATAGTGCAAAAATATTGGAAATCTGTCTAAATGAAAGTTCATTTTCAGAACAGAGTTGAAAATGTTGTGCCAACAGAGAGAAATTGCTCATTAATGCATTTAGCTAACCATGCAATAATAGTGGATTCTACATATTAAACTAATTATCTATGTAATGTGAATAGCTTATTAATATGTTTAGTAATGATGCTTTTTCAGAATTTATATAGAGGCTATAAACATCTTAGATTACCGGTATAACTACTCTCTACTTAATGCATGTAATGGTATCAGAGTTTCTAAAATATGGGTTTAAATTGGGTTTATTTTTAGACATGTATGACCTTTCATTGGGTTAATTTGAAACATGTAGGACCTTTCTTTGATACAGACACCATGCGATGTTTTTGCAGCAGACATAGTTTGAAAAAATTGTGGACAAAATAGAAAAAGTTTCTCCTTTGCTGAAAATGTTTTCTACTCTGCTTCAAAACTTGGTTTTTAGCTCCACTGGCTGAAAGTCACTCAAGCTTTTGTCATGGCTAATTGTTTATGCTACGCCACCCTTGAAAATATCACCTTTGCTTTTCACATGATGAAAGAAATTTCAATAATACACTGAAACAAACAATTATCCTCTATATCATGCATTTGGGGATGTAAAGATTTGCCATGAATATTAAATAAAACATATTATTAATAAAAAATAAAAATATAAATAGAGGATGCTTTTTTTTTTATTAAATGCAAGAAAAATCGACGGACAACAAATTAGTTTTTAAAATGTTAAGCTTTGAGATTGTTTTTGATTTTGCAGTACATTTACATTACTTTATTCTAAAACTGTTAAGAAAGGAAAGACAGAACTACAGAAAGGATTTGGCAGGGCTTTTTCTACAACACTAACATTTTGTCACTTTTTTAGGAATGTTTGGTATTGGTTTACTTGCTAACATGTTAATTAACACTAATGTTCACCAAGTTTGTTTAACTACTCATTTGAACATTCTAAAAATTACTAAATAGCAAGATGTCATTAATAATTAAATTTTCTTTTAGTAAGTAGAATTGCTTCAAATAATATATTCTGGTAGACAATTGAATTTGAACATTAACCTCATCTACATTGTAAGATAAATATACACCAAAAACATTCAAAGTAAAGCAATATAAAATAATAACAAACTGAAATTTCAATTTTGGGTCGGAATTGAATACGGTAAGTGTTAAGATAATGCTATTTGTTACAAAGAATTTCTCTGATTTATACAATAGTTTCTAAAGTCACATGCAGCTAAAAGTAAATTCTATTCACTGTTGAAGCTGAGTAAAAACAAACTTTCACTTGCCTTTAACCGTTTTCGACATGCCAGGTTTCCTCCCCCTCAGTGTGATTTCAGTCTCAAATACATACACTGGTATATATATGTGAGGCATTTGTCATGTTTTGAAAACAGTGTTGACCTCCTCCAAACACTATGTTGTGGTTTCGCAAAATAATGTTTTCATTTAATTGACTGTAAATACTCACAACCAAGAGTTTGGGTTAGTAATAAGTAAAACATTGTGGAGCAAAGATCAGTTTACATCCCTTTGCCCCTATTTTACCCTGTGCTACCACCTACATTGCTTTCTCAGATACTAATAACAGTTAACACATCTGATGCAGGTGACTTTTGGAAGAATATAGAAAAGGAGAATTTGCTCCTTATAAGAACATTTCAGACGTGTTCAATGCATTCACTCTAATAAAAGGAAACATTCAACCAATCTGCAGCAGACAATTTAAAAATCATCCAGGCAAGCATATGGAAATAATGAGATTATAATTATCAAATTGATTTAAAAATATTGAGGGCAAAAGGAGAAATTACGCAATTTTTCCTTGTGATAAATTGTTTTCAAATGTTGTCAGCTGCAGATGCATCTAAATTGCATAAATATGGATGAAATGTCACTTATGCACAGGCAGACACTTTCTGACGCCTCTGCAGCAGATGACTTTTGCGGAGTTTTGCCTAAATGTTTTCAACTCTATTCAATTACCGGTATTGAATTTTCATATAGAGATTTTTCAAACGTTCTAAATTTAAGCTTAAGACATTATCTAAGTTGTCTGCTGCAGATTTTCTGTATGTGGGAATGGGATAAAGTGAATGATTCAACTTGTCATGTTGTTTATAATTACAGATAATGGGCCATATGGATGTGATTCCAATCATCTCGGATGGTTTTAACATATATTTCCCCATAATGATAGTGTTGCTGTGTATATGTACATACTTCAGTCTAGGCACCCGAATTTTACACTTACTGGGGATCAACCAGTTTATAGGAGACGATGATCTGACACAGGAACTTGTGGATGAGGGACGAGAAATTGTGAAGAGGGGTAAGTTTAAACCAGTGCTGTAGATAAGGGTAATTTTTCATGTTCTAAAATTCTTATTTAACTCTCGCACCCTATATTGTGGTACTATAAGAATGGTCTCAACGAGACGTTTCTATTGAGCAACCACAACATAGGGATGATTGAGAGAAATATTGTGGGGAAAAGACTATTTTACTCCCACTTATGTAGTCCTCATGTTAAACCCTTTCCCACATACAACATATATTTAGCAGAGGTCTTTGAAAACATCGATGCTAAAATATGCTTAATCCCTAGAAATGAAAATGTTGTTATGGATTGAGTTTAAAACACTGTGATAAAAAGTAGAAAGTGCTCATTATGAGCAATTTCTCCTTTTTACCACAATATTCAATTCTTCTGCTGATTATGCATCTGCATTTGACAAAGGGTGAACTATTTCATGGCTTTGACATGTTGAGTATTGTCTGCCTAAAGTATATCTGAAGTCGAAAATGTAATAACTGGAAGTTTGTATGTAAATCTTTTAATTAGTTGTAAACACTTATGGGAGAAAGAGAATTTGCTTAAAACAAATTTCCAAGTTACCTTTGTTTCAGGGACACCAAAGTTGCCAATTTGGTTAACCCTTTCCCATATACAACAAATAAGATGCAGACAACTTTGAAAACATTGAAGCAAAAGTTAATTGAAAATCTCTATTAGAGAAAATTATGTTATGGAAAAGAGCAACAGCTGAAAACATTGTGGCAAATGGCATTTTTTTTATTATGAGCAATTTTTACCACAAATGTTTTTCAATATCATCTGCTGCACAGGTGTCAGAATAGGTGTATATGTTAGAAAGGTTCTGATGTATAAAATATTGAATACAGGTGTATATATGTGAGAAAGGGTCTGATGTATAAAATATTGAATACAGGTGTATATGTTGGAAAGGCTCTGATGTATTAAATATTGAATACAGGTGTATATGTGAGAAAGGGTCTGATGTATAAAATAATGAATACAGGTGTGTATATGTGAGAAAGGGTCTGATGTATAAAATATTGAATACATCTGCAACAGACAACTACAGAAAAAATGCTTCTAACTAATACTCACAATTTTGCATCAAACTTTTAATTTCGCCAATATTTCTCATCTGACATATGTTTACATGGTAAATGTATCAACTTAACATAGTTACAGATGCTACAGATGCTTTCTGATGACTGTTTAAAACATTGTGTTAAAAGGAGATATTGCTCATGATGAGCAATTTCTCCTTTTACCTCAATGTTTTTAACTGTATTCAATGATGATACTTTTATTAGTCCCCTACCGGTCGAAGATTTGGGGACTATAGCTTTGGTCGAATCCGTCTGTCAGTCTGTCACCTAACCTTGTCTGGCCTGCATCTTAACCGTGCATCATAGGATTTGAAAGAAACTTGGCACAAACGTTCACCATGATAGGGTGGCGTGTCGTGCACAAGATCCAGAGGTCAAAGGTCAAAATGAGTACTGTTTGATAGGATTACCTTTTCCAGCCCGCATCTCAACCATGCATCATTGGATTTCTAAGAAACTTGGCACAAACGTTCATAATGATAAGGCAGCATGTCATGCTCAAGACCCAGGCCTGTACCTCAAATGTCAAGGTCACACTTAGAGGTCAAAGGTTAAAATGAGATCTATTTGATAGGACTGTACCTTGTCTGTCCCACATTTCCACCATGCATCATCGGATTTCAAAGAAACTTGGCACTAACGTTCACCATGATGAGGCGGCATGTCGCACACAAGACCCAGGCCTGTACCTCAAATGTCAAGGTCTCACTTAGAGGTCCGGCCTTCATCTCAACCATGCATCTTAAAATTCTCAAGTTACTGGACACACATGTTCACCATGATGAGGTGGCTTGTACCTCAAAGGTCAGGGTCACACTCAGAGGTCAAAGGTCAAAATGAGTACTGTTTGATAGGTCTACCTTGTCTGGCCCGCATCTCAACCATGCATCATAGGATTCTCAAGTTACTGGGCACACATGTTTACCATGTTGAGGTGGTGTGTCACGCGCAAGATCAAGGCATGTACCTCAAATGTCAAGGTCACACATGCTTGAATGGATTTTAATATAACTTCACACAATTATTCTCCATAACAAGATGTCTACAATTCTAGAACTTCAAACATTTAATCAGGACCATTAGAAGACCATGTATGTCAAGGGGCATAACTCTTTAAGTGAGGATTGATAGAATAATGTGCCTTTTTCAACTTACAGTTTTGTGTCTGGTAGGGGACTCTGGTAGTGCTTGCAATACTACATTAACTTGTTCAAAGTGATTTTCCATATAATTGCCTAGATATTTTTCAAAGTTGTATGTGGGTAAGGGTTAAATATCTTTCTACACTAGACAACCTTTTATTTCAGCTACTTTGTAAATAATCAAGTTTAAAATTTCTCAGAGAAAACTTGTTGGGTAAAAATAAGAAAATTCAATATAAACAACAAAACTAACAACTTTTACAGAAACTGTTTTTAGCTCTACTGGACAAAGGCCAGAAGAGCTTATGCCGTGGTGTGGTGTCCGTCGTCCGTGCGTCCGTCCGTAAACAATTGCTTGTGAACGCGATACAGTCTTCAGTTTTGATTGTATCTCAATCAAATTTATACAGTAGTTAGATATCCATGAGAGCTCGGTTCCTTTTGCAAACCAGCCAGATCCGCCCATGCAAGACTGGATTATGGCCCTTAGAATTGTCAAAATTGCTATAATAGAGCTTGTGAACACAATAGAGGCTCCATTTACTATATGATCTTCACCAAACTTACACAGTAGTTAGGTATCCATGAGAGCTTGGTTCCTTTTGCAAACCAGCCAGATCCGGCCATGCAAGACTGGATTATGGCCCTTGAAATTGTCAGAATTGCTATAATAGAGCTTGTGAACGCGATAAAGTCTTCAGTTTTGATTGTATCTCAATCAAACTTATACAGTAGTTAGATATCCATCAGAGCTCGGTTCCTTTTGCAAACCAGCCGCAGATCCGCCCATGCAATGCTGGATTATGGCCCTTTAAATTGTCAAAATTGATATAATTGAGGCTCCATTTACTAACTAATCTTCACCAAACTCAGATAGTAGTTAAATATTGATGAGAGCTCGGTCCCTTTCAAAAACCTGCCAGATGTGCCCTTGCATGACTGGATTATGGCCCTTGAAATTGTCAAAATTGCTATAATACAGCTTGTGAACACAATAGAGCCTCCATTTACTATTCAATCTTCACCAAACTTAGATGGTAGTTAAATAATAATGAAAGTTTGGTTCCTTTCGCAAACCAGCCAGATCCGCCCATGCAAGACTGGATTATGGCCCTTGAAATTGTCAAAATTGCTATAATAGAGCTTGTGAAAACAATAGAGGCTCCATTTACTATCTGATCTTCACCAAACTTAGATAGTAGTTAAATATTGATGAGAGCTTGGTTCCTTTTGAAAACCAGTCAGACATGCCCTTGCATGACTTGATTATGGCCCTTGAAATTGTCAAAATTGCTATAATACAGCTTGTGAGCCTCCATTTACTATCCGATCTTCACCATACATACATGCTCTGGATTGAAAATTACCAAAGAACCATACCAGTAGAGCATAGGCATGGGCCTCTTGTTTAGTGAAGACCATTATCTGCTTTAATGGACAAAGTATGTAAATCAGAACATTTCTATAGATCTTTGGTATTTTACCCATTTCCAACATAAAACAAATATGCATCAGTTAAATTTGAAAACATCTAAGCCAAAATATGGAAAATCTTTATAAATGAAATAAATAGCATTGAAAGAAATTAAAAACGCTGTGGCAAAAGAAGAACTTTCTTGGTTCAAAACAATGTTTTCAACAGTTACGGAGGCATCAAACTAGATCTGCTGCATGTAGGAGGGAGTAAGATCTGCTGCATGAAGGAGGGGGTTGTTTTTAGCTCTCCTGATCACGAAGTGCTCAAGGTGAGTTATTGTGATCGCCTTTTGTCCGGCTTGAGTCATCTGGCATCCGTCAACATCTTCTCCTCTGTAACCAGTGGGTCAATTGGGATGAAACTTCACAGAAAGCATCCTCTCAATGTCCTCACAAGAATTCCTTCACATTTTTGGGATCCACGCAGAATTCTGGTTATCATGGCAACCAAAAAAAATGTTCCTTGGGTGACCCTCTATCAGATTCCTTCAAGCCATGATGATTGGTAAAAATACATGGCTGCCAGGGTGGGTGGCTAATTTACCTAATATGGCTGTAGTGTAAAGTTAAAAAATCTAATCCTCCGAAAGTGTCAGGCCGATTTTCAAATTATTTTGTAGAAATGTTCCTTTGGTGACCCTCTATCAGATTCCTTCAAGCCATGTTGATTGGTCAAAAAACATGGCCTCCAGGGGTTGGGCCTTTTTGCCTTATATGGCTAAAGTGGAAACTTAAAAAATCTTCTCCTCCGAAAGTGTCTGGCAGAGTAATAATAGAGATATAGACCATTTTACTCCCCATTATCTAATCCTCTGTACAAACGTTTAATCTATGTTCAGAGAGAAGAAGATTAGACAGAAAGGCGGATAGTGAGGCCAGACGACGGGAGTGGAATACAAAGTTTGGGGATAGTGGTTCATCTAGCCGAGGATCCAGGGTCGAGGCAGCCGAAGATCTGAAGATCCGATCAGGGTCTGGGAGCTCCGGTGAGAGATCTCATTTTTTGTCTGTACACAGAGGTACATATCAACAACTCCCATCTTACCGGGACTAGTCGTATTATAGCTGTGGTTTTCTCATTGTTCTGTTTAATGACTTGTTTTGGTAAAATTAAGCTTTACAAGATTTTGTTGAGTAAAATTATTTTGTTCTTTTATCGTTTTGTTTTATCTTTTTTTTGTCTGGTATCTTTTCTTGTGTGTGATCAATAGAGAGATAATGCATTTATTTACCAATGAGGTATGGGAATTCTATCCGATATACATCCCAAAAAGTCTGTTTTTGGAGGGAAAGTTTCTTTCAAGATGCGAATATGAATATTGCATGGTATGTTGTCTTGTTTTAATTTTTAGCTCACCTGTCACAAGGTGAGCTTTTGTCATCGTCCGTCGTCTGTCCACAATTTCTTCTGAACAAGATAAAGTCTTCATTTATTATCCGATGTTTACCAAACTTATTCAGTAGCTAGATATACATATGAGCTTGGTTCCTTTCGAAAACCAGCAAGGATCGTTCATGCATGACGCGATTATGGCCCTTTAAAATTGGCAAAATTGCTATAATTGAACAAGTTAAAGTCATCATTTATTATCCGATGTTTACCAAACTTAAACAGTAGCTAGATATACATGGGAGCTCGGTTCCTTTTGAACATTGTTTGGCCCTTTAGGCCCTTTAAAATTGGCAAAATTGTTATAATTGACTTTGTGAACATGATAAAAACTTCATTTATTTGTCACATTGATTTATAAACATGAGATCATGACCTTAGTGTGATCTTTTACAATCAAATATCATCATTGTCTTTAGATGACCTTCACCATGACTTTTTGACCTTCTTTCTTATTTTTGTAGAGCAATTAACTTTGGACCCTAAAACACTTACTCAGGTGAGCGATATAGGGCCATCATGGCCCTCTTGTTAGAAATGCTGTGATAGACAGAACTACTTATCTACATATAAGTGTTGATAGTATAGCTGTCACAGCAATGATTTAATAAACAAGGACAAATCAAAAGCAGAAATTAAGTTGTTATTGTTTTAATTACAAATAAATATATTTTAACAATCACATAAAACCTACACTTTCAGTCTTACTTCATGCAATATTGTCTTTTCTCATTGCAAATGATCAGTTCATAGGTTACCTTAGTTTAATACAATTTAACTTTTGATACATGGAATTTGTGGAAGACAGTGGGGCAGTGGTAGAGCATCGGCCTCTTGTTCCAAAGGTCCCAGGATTCGAATCCAGTTATGGCCTTTTAGATTTTTCAACGCAAATAATGCAAGTACATGTACTGTTTATGTCTCCATGAAGCAGACATTGAGCGTGATTAATATAAGCTTAAAGCTTGTTTCGCAATCAATGTAAAATAAATAGGTTTAAACTAAATTAAACTTATACAATTTAAAGCGAGTTCTGACCTATAATGAGAAGCCTATCTATGTTTCCACGAGTAATTTTACACTAAAATGCATTCATGATAAAAGACAATTGCTGAAGTTCTATCGCCAGTCTGTTCTCTAGCACAAACAGACAGCCTCATCTACCAATGGATTCCTCTTTCATACAGCAGTTTTGACACAGTATGTATGCGTTACATCTAGACATCCAGAAAATGTTTCTTCTTTTTATAATCATTCTTAAAACTGTGATGGTATCCTTTTCCAAAAATGAATATTTCCACATTTTACGACGATTAAGCATCACAATTTTCTTGAAAATGATCTTCTGTATTTAAACTTTGGAAGTTATTTGAAATTCCATAGACTTTACTAACTAAAAACAACGATTTTCAAATCCAACACAACTATGCATTTTTCAAAACACTGTGGTTGACATACCTGTTGACCTATCGCATATACTGTAGCCACGACCAATCCGCAATACTTACACTTCTACTTAGTATATGTTTGAGTTAATATTGTGGTGGAAAGGTATTTTGTCACATAACCATAAACAGATTAAGAAGTAGAAATTGAAAATAAAATGGAATTTAAGAAGGAACTCTTTAGCTTCTGTATGTCGTCATATCATCATTTCTCCTAACCTTGTCAGATAAAGTTCATATCAGAAGTCAAGTAATATTCTCTAGATAAATACAACATCATTTAAACACACATCATATGGGCAACTGATGGGAGATATATCCAGCTAGGAAGCCAAGCCCCTGTAGCTCTGTCGGTAGTAACACTGACTGTCAATCCCGGGGTTGTAAGTTTGAACCCCAGCTTGACTAACAATCTTTCCAACGTTTGACAAAAGTCAATGTTAGTCTCCCACCAATGGGCTCACAGTCTATGTTGAAAAGCAGCCAGTTGCTGGAAAAGACTGTTGTTTTGTGTGTAGTACTGATGTGAGAAAGCCTGCTAGGAAGCACAATGGTTTTCATCATGGTAAAATTCTATAAATCTTTGTCTTATATAATTATGTTCTGTTTCTTGTTTCATTCTTTCGAGGGTATGCAACCCCTATAACATAGAAAGTTTCCTCTATTCCTTGAAAAAAAAGCTCTATACAGAAATTTATTTATTGTGAATTGAATTATCCTTTTCTAACATACACTTTCTGACAACTCTGCAGTAGATGACTTTTGAAATATTGTGGCAAAAGGAGAAATTGGCAAAATCTTCGAAATTCTTCATTTTTGAATCTGCATGTTTGATTCCAATATACTTCGGGAAAAAAAATCCTTGGGATACTTTCTACTAAAGATGCTCGAGCCAAAAAAGTTCACCTCCATAACCGCTTGTCCAGTTCCAAAATAATCTGGTATAACTGTTCAAGCCATATTGATTGGTTGAAAAACAGGGAAGAAATGAGGCAAAATGACAAAACTTTATAATTCCATTCTTATTTAAATTCTTGTCTGATTTCAAGATAATTTAGCAGAAATGTTCCTATACATAATTTGTTGGGTTGAAAAAGATAGGCACTAGGCGGTTTAAAAAAAGAGGTCAATGAGCTATTGGCTTCAAATGACATCTTATCCTAAACCATTGGATCCATATCAACCAAACTTCACAGGAATGTTCCTTTGGTGGTCCTCTTTCAATTTTATAAAGATTCAATGCCTTATTACAAAATTGTCCTTTACTGATAAGCTTTTTCATTTTTCATGTCCACTCCTTGCAGTTTCTTTCACACTCTTGATCAAATTATCCCAATGGCTGCCCTCCTTGGCGCAGAGGGTTGAGGGGTTAGCACTACGACTGACTGGCAGGTGTTAGGATAAATGGACCGGTAGTACTGATAACTAACCCAAGAAATGCCGTGATATAACTGAACAATTGTTGAAAGTGGCTTAAAAACACCATAAAATCAAATTATTCTCGAAATTAGCAGCTACATATTTGCTACTTCTATACTCAGGTGATCAATAATTTAGGGCTATCTTGGACCTCTTGTTCCTATTGTTGCCTAGTTGTATTCAAGTCTGTTGTAATTTTGTTGTATGTTAATGTTTTGTTTAATTCAGTTATTTGTCCCTTATCATTTCCTTTATCCCTTTCCCACATACAACAAATCTGCAGCAGCAACTTTAAAGGCATATAGGTAAAATCGTGGAAAATCTCCATCAATGAAAGTATAATAATTGAATAGAGTTGAACGCATTGTGACATAAAGAGGAATTGCTCATTATGAGGAATTTCTTTTTTGTCCGAATGTTTTTTTCAAAAGCAGGATCAGAAAGCATCTGTACGAGGGAAAGGAAGTTAACTTAATTTTTAGTCTAATTTTAGTCGGATCTTTTGTACTTTAGATAAGAATTTTTACTTTAACTGCGCACTTGCTTTAAAATCGCACAGGTACCAATAACAATGAAAGGAATCTATTGTTAGCTCACCTATGCACGAAGTGCAAGGTGAGCTATTGTGATCACATTTTGTCCGGCGTCCGTCCGTCGTCAACATTTCAGCTTGTTAACACTCTACAGGCTACATTTTGCATCCAATCTTCATGAAAGTGTATCAGAACATTCATCTCCATCAAATCTTGGACAAGGTCGAAACTGGGTCATATGAGGTCCAAAACAAGGTCACTAGGTCAAATTGAAGCAAAATCTTGTTAACACTCTGGAGGCCACATTTTCAACTTGAGCATGAGCACTTTATCAGAATGTTTGTCTTGATGATATGTAGGTCAAGTTCGAACATGGGTCATGTCGGGTCAAAAAGTAGGTCACTAGGTCAAATTGAAGGAAAATCTTGTTAACACTCCAGAGGCCGCATTTTTTGCTTCAGAAGTTTTGTCTTAAAGATATCTAGATCAAGTTCGAATATGGGTCATATTGGGTCAGAAACTAGGTCACTAGGCCAAATTGATGGAACATCTTGTTAACTCTGTAGAAGACACATTTTTTGCTACAGCAGCTTGACATTTAATGAGAATGTTTATCTAAATGATATCTAAGCCAAGTTCGAATATGGATCATGTAGGGTCAAAAACTAGGTCACTAGGCGAAATTGAAGGAAAATCTTGTTAACGCTTTGTATGCCACATTTTTTACTTCAGCAGCTTGAAATTTGGTCAGAATGTTTGTCTGAATTATATCTAGGTCCATTTCGAATATGGGTCATATTGGGTCAGAAACAAGGTCAATAACGGAAAATATTGTTCAAATATGGCCACATTTTTACTTTGAGCAAGTTGAAAATTTGTCAGAATGTTGTCATGATGATATCTAGTCCATGTTGGAATATGGGTCATATCAGGTAAAAAGATATTGATCACTAGGCCAAATGTAGGAAAATCTTGTTAACACTGTGGAGGTTGCATTCAGAATAATTGTCTTGATATGTGTTTTGCATTGCAGTACATTGTATAATTAAGGTGAGCGATCCAGGGCCATCATGGCCCTCTTGTTGCATTATTCTTGTTAGGTTCATATTTTGTTGTCTCGCTTTTAATTTTTTGGTGAAGAAGATAAAAAATACCTCAAGACCAAAATTTAAAATTGTTTTGATTTTTAGTTGAACTGATTCATGTATTGATATAATCAGCTGAACTGATTCATGTATTGATATAATTAGTTGAACTGATTTATGTATTGATATAATTAGTTGAACTGATTTATATATTGATATTATTAGTTGAACTGATTTATGTATTGATATTATTAGTTGAACTGATTCATTTATTGATAGTATTAGTTGAACTGATTCATGTATTGATAGTATTAGTTGAACTGATTTATGTATTGATATAATTAGTTGAACTGATTCATGTATTGATAGTATTAGTTGAACTGATTCATGTATTGATAGTATTAGTTGAAATGATTTATGTATTGATAGTATTAGTTGAACTGATTCATGTATTGATAGTATTAGTTGAACTGATTTATGTATTGATATAATTAGTTGAACTGATTTATGTATTGATATAATTAGTTGAACTGATTTATATATTGATATTATTAGTTGAACTGATTTATGTATTGATATTATTAGTTGAACTGATTCATGTATTGATATGATTAGTTTAACTGATTCATGTATTGATAGTATTAGTTGAACTGATTCATGTATTGATAGTATTAGTTGAACTGATTTATGTATTGATATAATTAGTTGAACTGATTCATGTATTGATAGTATTCAGTGTCCGACAAATTTCAGAATTGTTTGGTAGCCCACTGGGCTACCAGATTTGGAAGCTGGTAGCCCGAAATATCGCGGATGCTAATGATTGTTTTATGGTTATTATGTCTCCCCCTGTATACAGGGGAGATATATTGTTTTTGTCCTGGGCGTCTGTCTGTCCGTCTGTCCGAAATCGTGTCCGCTCCATATCTCCAAGACGGCTTGAAGGATTTTCATGAAACTTGGCTCACATGTTCACCTCATCAAGGCGACGTGCAGAACCCGCGTCTCGACAATATAGGGTCAAGGTCAAGGTCACGCTTGAAGGTCAAAGGTTTGAGGCTTTATTTCGTGTCCGCTCCATATCTCCCAGACGGCTTGAAGGATTTTCATGAAACTTGGGTCACATGTTCACCTCATCAAGGCGACGTGCAGAACCCGCGTCTCGACAATATAGGGTCAAGGTCAAGGTCACACTTGAAGGTCAAAGGTTTGAGGCTTTATTTCGTGTCCGCTCCATATCTCCGAGACGGCTTGAAGGATTTTCATGAAACTTGGGTCACATGTTTATAGGTTGGAATGTTTTGAGAGATTTTGACAGATATTTGAGGGGAGACATCTGTTTTTTGCAAAAACAATTCTAGTTTTCTTTGTTCTACTTCTGTACAAAGATAATATTAAGAGCACAACATGTATATGATTTAAGGGTAGTGACCAACTGTGTTGCAAAAGACCTGAAGTGCAGCATTCAGTTAAAAAAAAAATATTAAATTTGGAAAAGATACTTTTTGGTGGAGCTTGACAGCTGGGCCACTATAGGTTGTCCCAGTTGACAGATAGGAGAAAATTGGTACTAAGTTTTTCAAGATTATTTTTCACTAGGTTATTTGAAATATTCTGCATAAAATGTATGTATTTTATCCATATTTACACAAAAGATTCAAAATGTTTAAACTTTAGACGAAAAAATCAAATGATGCAATATATCTCTTCAAATTGGAGGTCCCCGAAACAGGGCATACGATACGAGTGTCAGTTTTACAAAGAAAGACGTATTAGATAAGATTCAATTTTATTAACCAAAAGTCAAATTTATCAGGTTCAATGTAGTTATTAAATCATAAAATATTGAAATATTGTCAAAAACAATGACGCGAATAATACCGTAACACATGTATGAAACACGTTAAATTTGTTTCATGTGTTACGGTATTATTCACAACATAGCCGCCATTTTGAAAATTGCGCAATGTTAATCATGGTTCCCTACTGAGAATTAGAAATCGGTAAACAGCGTTGAATGTAAACATCGGGGTCCACTCTTCATAGGGGTCGTCGGGTCGTGAACGTCATTGACCCAATTTCTCATTTTATCCAATGAAATCGCAATTATTAAGTCATATGTTTTTTTCCCGCCGGTTATGCTAATTAATTTTGGTAAACAAAGCCGTGCTTGGGCATTTATTATTCTCGGGGAATCATTTATTGATTTCATCCCAAACATTTTCTTTGATATTACTAGTGTCCCTGATATTACGAATACTATGTCGATTATGAAGGTATTTCATATTTGATAAGCGGCAAGATAAGATCTAGAAGTCGTTGTATTGTATTGTATTGTATTGTCTTTAATATTTGATTCGAATTTATTTCATTAACTTCTGCATGGCGAAAATTTTCTTCTCCGTCTTTCTGAACCGGTCTGCACCAGTTTGCAAACATCGCATACCGAAAGTGGAAATATGGATCAAAATAAATTTAAGGGAATATTTTAATTTCATTGCTTATTCGCTAGCATTGATGGATTAACACATAGCCCCAGGGAACAATGGTCACTAATGATTGGACCGCCGTATTGGGTATATATATCACGTTAATTGACTATCACTGACGTGATTCGGTTGGCTGAAACCACTCGATCTGACAGGTGGGTAACTCCGCCTACTGTTATTAGTCCCCTACCGGCGTGCCGAAGGGGACTCTTAGGTTTGCACTCCGTCCGTCAGTCCATCTGTCAGTCAGTCAGTCCGGCAAATCAGTTTTCCGCACTTTTTTTCTACATGCTTTGAGGTATTGAGCTGAAATTTTGTATATGCCTTTGTAATCATGTGTCACAGATCAAGTTCGCGTTTCCTGGGATTTCGTCAATTTTTTAATGAGTTATGCCCCTTTTTGGACTTAGAATATTCGTTTTCCGCATTTTTTTTCTACATGCTTTGAGGTATTGAGCTGAAATTTTGTATATGCCTCTGTAATCATGTGTCACAGATCAAGTTCGCGTTTCCTGGGATTTCGTCAATTTTTTAATGAGTTATGCCCCTTTTTGGACTTAGTGCAAACCAGTAGGGGACTATGGTATTGCTTGCAATCCAGTTACTTGTTGATTTTGTTATGGTCACAGCGAGTGGTTTTCGCATGTATCATACAGTCACTGTTTATACACGACATGTGTGTAAGTAATTAAGCCGGGCTACTAGACACAGGAATAAACAGTAGCCCGCCGGGCTTTCATTTGAAAAATGACAGTAGCCCGAGCAATTATTATGGTAGCCCGCGGGCTCCGGGCAATGGATTTGTCGGACACTGGTATTAGTTGAACTGATTTATGTATTGATAGTATTAGTTGAACTGATTTATGTATTGATATTATTAGTTGAACTGATTTATGTATTGATAGTATTAGTTGAACTGATTTATGTATTGATAGTATTAGTTGAACTGATTTATGTATTGATAGTATTAGTTGAACTGATTCATGTATTGATAGTATTAGTTGAACTGATTTATGTATTGATATAATTAGTTGAACTGATTTATGTATTGATATAATTAGTTGAACTGATTTATATATTGCTTTTATTAGTTGAACTGATTTATGTATTGATATTATTAGTTGAACTGATTCATGTATTGATATTATTAGTTTAACTGATTCATGTATTGATAGTATTAGTTGAACTGATTTATGTATTGATAGTATTAGTTGAACTGATTCATGTATTGATAGTATTAGTTGAACTGATTTATGTATTGATAGTATTAGTTGAACTGATTCATGTATTGATAGTATTAGTTGAACTGATTCATGTATTGATAGTATTAGTTGAACTGATTCATGTATTGATATAATTAGTTGAACTGATTTATGTATTGATATAATTAGTTGAACTGATTCATGTATTGATAGTATTAGTTGAACTGATTTATGTATTGATATAATTAGTTGAACTGATTTATGTATTGATACTATTAGTTGAACTGATTCATGTATTGATAGTATTAGTTGAACTGATTTATGTATTGATATAATTAGTTGAACTGATTTATGTATTGATATTATTAGTTGAACTGATTCATGTATTGATAGTATAAGTTGAACTGATTCATGTATTGATATAATTAGTTGAACTGATTCATGTATTGATATTATTAGTTGAACTGATTCATGTATTGATAGTATAAGTTGAACTGATTCATGTATTGATATAATTAGTTGAACTGATTCATGTATTGATATAATTAGTTGAACTGATTTATGTATTGATATTATTAGTTGAACTGATTCATGTATTGATAGTATTAGTTGAACTGATTCATGTATTGATAGTATTAGTTGAACTGATTCATGTATTGATATTGTTTTATGTATTTAAACCAGGTATGTACACTCTACCAAGAACTGTTGATGAGAAGGATGATCGAGAACTTCTTAAGGAAGCAGAGCCAATAGATTATAGACCTGAACAGTCTGGTGATACTTACAGAGGCGTGTCCAGCTCTGCAGCCGGCTACCAGTCACAGGCCCAATACTCGAGACCCAAACGACCCTCTGGCAGAGCTCCACCAAAAGGAATATTTGATGATGTGTAAATTATAAAGGGATATATAAGGTTTATATATAAGGGGTGGTAGGTAATTTACCATTTTTCAAAAACAACACAATAGAAGACTTTAAATACTCGGAGGAGAAAATATTGAAATTATTTGTTAATGCAAATATCATTATTGAATAGCTTTTAAAATATTGTGACAAAATTGCTCACTAAGAGCAATAGGCAATTGAACAAGATGTTTCTTGAAATAAAAATAGTTTTAACCATTTACCTCATATGATATGTTAAGTGACGTATGGGGATTCATTTTAGCATCCAGAAAATGATACTTCAGCATTAAAATCTATGGTAGAAGGATAGCACTTAGAAATGATACTACAGGATAAAAATCTATGGTAAAAGGATAGCATCCAGAAATGATAATACAGGATTAAAATCTATTGTAAAAGAATGGCATCCAGAAATGATACTACAGGATTAAAGTCTATTGTAAAAGGATGGCATCCAGAAATGATACTACAGGGTTCAAATCTAAAGTAAAAGGATAGCATCCAGAAATGATAATACAGGATTCAAATCTAAAGTAAAAGGATAGCATCCAGAAATGATAATACAGGATAAAAATCTATGGTAAAAGGATAGCATCCAGAAATGATACTACAGGATAAAAATCTATGGTAAAAGGAATGCATCCAGAAATGATAATACAGGATTAAAATCTATTGTAAAAGAATGGCATCCAGAAATGATACTACAGGATTAAAATCTATTGTAAAAGGATAGCATCCAGAAATGATAATACAGGATTAAAGTCTATTGTAAAAGGATGGCATCCAGAAATGATACTACATGATTCAAATCTAAAGTAAAAGGATATCATCCAGAAATGATAATACATGATTAAAATCTATTGTAAAAGGATGGCATCCAGAAATGATACTACAGGATTCAAATCTAAAGTAAAAGGATGACATCCAGAAATGATACTACAGGATTCAAATCTATTGTAAAAGGATAGCATCCAGAAATGATAATACAGGATTAAAGTCTATTGTAAAAGGATGGCATCCAGAAATGATACTACAGGATTAAAATCTAAAGTAAAAGGATAGCATCCAGAAATGATAATACTGGATTAAAATCTATTGTAAAAGGATGACATCCAGAAATGATACTACAGGATTCAAATCTAAAGTAAAAGGATAGCATCCAGAAATGATAATACAGGATTAAAATATATGGTAAAGGATAGCATCCAGAAATGATACTACAGAATTCAAATCTAAAGTAAAAGGATAGCATCCAGAAATGATACTACAGGATTAAAATCTATAGTAAAGGATAGCATCCAGAAATGATACTACAAGATTAAAATCTATGGTAAAAGGAGAATTTTTCTCCTGAGTTATAAGCTGTAAATGCAAGAAGTCTTCATTAGATAGGGGGACAATTCTATCCAATTATAAGGTTGATATATCTCAGAGTTGTCTCAGTGAGACAGACTTAGTTAATTCGATTTTTACAACCTCAAATGGGGTTGTTCAACTTGCCTGTCCTTGATGTGCATTTGATGTTGATTACATCTCTGATGGAAAAAAGACTGTTTAACCCTTTTCCACATGCAGGCACATTTGATGCATTTGCAACCACTTACTTTTGGAAACATTGTGGGAAAGGGAAATATAGCTCATGTTGAGCAATATCCTTTTTGCCTCGATGTTTTCAAAGTCGTCAGCTGCAGATGTTGGGGGTTAAATACACTTTGTGTTTAAATTGTATTTAGCCAAAAATGAAATTTAAAGCATTTCAGTTCTAACTTAATTTTTCTTCATTATAAAGATATTGATTATTAACCATGTCAAGAGCTAATTTTAAATCTTTAACCCTCTCCCTCATATAGATGCTTTCTGACACCTCTGCAGCAGACGAAACATGGGGACAAAAGAAGAAATTGCTCAAAACGAGCAATTTCCTCTCCTTCTGTCACCATGTTTTCAACTCTATTCAATTATTGGTCTTTTATTTAATGGGATTTTCTGTGCTTTTGCCTAGACATTTTCAGAGTCGTCTGCTGCAAATGTGTTGTATTTGGGAAATGGTTAATATACTTGTGTTAAATTCATTATACATTCCTTTTGCACAATACAGATAGAGAATATAGTTTTATGTGCTTTGA
This sequence comes from Serripes groenlandicus, assembly GCA_031761405.1. Classification (NCBI taxonomy): domain Eukaryota; kingdom Metazoa; phylum Mollusca; class Bivalvia; order Cardiida; family Cardiidae; genus Serripes; species Serripes groenlandicus. The sequence goes on from JASEVX010000001.1 coordinate 187,086,979, forward strand.
AAGTATAACCTATATCTAGTTATATATAATTTTGCAAATCATATATGCTTTATGACCTGCTAGATTTTTCTCATCTATTTCTTCAATAACTGTTTCCTAGGTTAGCCTTTTAAGCCTTTCCCACTTGCAGACATATTTTGACGTTTTTCAGCGGGCAATTTTTGAAAACTGTTTGACAAAAAGAGCTTATAATGAGCTATTTCACCTTTCGCCTCCAGGCTTTCAACTCTATTCAATAATTGTACTTTCATTAATAGAGATTTGCTATCGTTTTGCTTCGATGTTTTTCAGAATCATTTGATGCAGATTCATTGTATTTGAAAGGGTTAAATGAAAGTCACTATTGAAATGGTAAATATCATGATATTTGTAGAAGTTATTTTCAAGCCAAGCTTGATTTTAGTAGGTTTTGACCTTGGCATTTAATCTATAGTCCTATATCACATGACAATGCTTGTATCCGATGTTATACACCCATTACGCATTTCTTTATATGTGACACGTATAATATAACATGACCATATTACTAATAGTCTATTTGTGTATTCATTATTTACAAAATGGCTGAGAATGTGTATCCGGTAAACACAAACGTCACGATAGATAGCCAATCTTTAAAATTCTTCTAATTCTTCTCCTCTGGATCCACTTGTAGGATTCCAATATAATTTGATAGAAATGTTCCTTGGCTGACCCTCTATAAAATCAAGTTCTCCTCTTAAATGAATGGAGAAAGGAGAAAATGTTGACAGACAAACAGAGAGAAAGGAGAAATTGCTCAGCAATTTCCCCTTTTGCCACAATGTTTTCGAAAGTCTTCTGCTGCAGAGGCGTCAAAAGGCGAATGTATGTTTAAAGAATATCAAAATTTAGATTATAATTTAATTATAGAAGATAAACTTTGAAAAACTACATATTATCTTTATCTATTTTATTATATTTATTTGTTACATGTTACTTGTAAGAATTTAGTACTTGTTTCTGAATGTTGTGCTAAAGGGCCTGTCACACCTAGCCGATTTGGCTTGCCGGAGGTATACCGGAGCACAAATTTAGCGATTTTCGTGGATCGGTACTAGTTCAACAGCGCAACGTTTTCACATCCCTAAGAACGGTAGTACATTGACAGGACATCTGCAGAATGTCAGCGAGAAAATTAGCAACAGCAGGTATAAATCTTTGAACATTTCTCAAAAATTTCTGCTGTGCGCTGTCTGAGCGAGCAACGGAACTACAACAGCAGTACTCCGGTATGGTTTCGTTAATGTTGTTAGAGCACCGGTAGCGCTCCGTAAAAGATCGGCGGTTCTCCGGTGGCATTAATGTGTACTGTAATTGTACATATGTGATACCGTAGTCCTGCCGATGAACTATCGATGTACTACCTTTCTTAGCGATGTGATACAGCACTACATCGGTATTGCTGCAGCAAATTGTGATGTTTCAAGTGCTTTCTCGACGGAGCTCTGCCGATTTTTTCGCCGTTGTTAATTTTGTGCTCTGGTTTAGTCCCGGTGAGGTATATCGGTATTGTGTGACGAGAGCCTTAAAATCTTGATAAATCCATATTTAGTTTTAGATGTAAATAGGAAACGGGCATTTTTATAAACATGTCAAAAATTCACAAAATCACTATGATGTTTAGAAAGTTCCTGGTCTTCGGCCGATAACATATTGACCATTTCCCTTTTGAAGTCACATTTTATTAGCAAGAGCTTATGCCGTGGTGTGGTGTCCGTCGTCTGTGCGTCCGTAAACAATTGCTTGTGAACGCGATACAGTCTTCAGTTTTAATTGTATCTCAATCAAACTTATACAGTAGTAAGATATCCATGAGAGCTCGGTTCCTTTCGCACGTCAGCCAGATCCGTCCATGCAAGACTGGATTATGGCCCTTGAAATTGTCAAAATTGCTATAATAGAGCTTGTGAACACAATAGAGGCTCCATTTACTATCTGATCTTCACCAAACTTACACAGTAGTTAGGTATCCATGAGAGCTTGGTTCATTTTGCAAACCAGCCAGAGCCGGCCATGCAAGACTGGATTATGGCCCTTGAAATTGAATTTCTATAATAGAGCTTGTGAACGCAATAAAGTCTTCAGTTTTGATTGTATCTCAATCAAACTTATACAGTAGTTAGATATCCATGAGAGCTCGGTTCCTTTCGCAAACCAGCTAGATCCGCCCATGCAAGACTGGATTATGGCCCTTGAAATTGTCAAAATTGCTATAATACAGCTTGTGAACACAATAGAGCCTCCATTTACTATCTAATCTTCACCAAACTTAAATAGTAGTTAAATATTGATGAGAGCTTGGTTCCTTTTGAAAACCAGCCAGATGTGCCCTTGCATGACTGGATTATGGCCCTTGAAATTGTCAAAATTGCTATAATACAGCTTGTGATCACGATTTACTATCCGATCTTCACCAAACTTAGATAGTGGTTGAATATTGATGAGAGCTCAGTTCATTTCGCAAACCATCCAGATTTGCCAATGCAAGACTGGATTATGGCCCTTGAAACTGTCAAAATTGCTATAATACAGCTTGTGAACACAAAAGAGCCTCCATTTACTATCCGATCTACACCATACATACATGCTCTGGATTGAAAATTACCAAAGAACCATACCAGTAGAGCATAGGCCCTCATGGGCCTCTTGTTATTTTGCACCAGACCACTTTTGAAAACATTATGACAAAAGGAGAAATTGCTCATGATGAGTAATTTCTCTTTCTTGCCACAATAATTTCAACTCTTTTCAGTAATTATGCTTTAATGATTTGAGAATTTGAAATATTTTTCTGAAGTGTTTTCAAAGAAGTCTGCTGCCGATTTGTTGTACATTGGAAAGGGTCGAAAGAGAGAACAACTATGACACAGTTAAAGTAATTTTCTCCTTCTTTTGGGACATGATTAAAAAGGTCATAGAGTTAGACACTTCATTAACAGGTTAACATTTACATGATATTATTCCTTTTTATTTAGTTAATAATGTTAAATAACTCTAGTCTAAGTCTAAATGTTAATTTGGAACATGCAATATTTGAAGGTTATTTCAAAGAACTACACATGTTCATCTCAGACAGGATTAAGTGTAAGTCTATGACAATAAAAACAGTCTTCTTTAAACAAATTTTTTTTGGAAAATGTCTAATGGTGTTTTTACTGAAGTAGATTGGAATTAAATGATTGTGATCATTTAGGATTTTGTTGGTTTGCAAAGTCATAATGCATTTATTTTACTCTCAATTTATTTACAACAGAAAAAGTTAACTTTAATCTGTTTGAACATATATAGGACTAGTATATTATTTTGATACATGTATCTGCTTTTGATAATTATTTACTCTTTTCTGTGGGGTATTTTACTACAATGCAGTTTAGTCAAAATAAGGAAACCTACATTTTGGTGAGCTCCTGTTGCTGGGGGATGCTCATTAAGAATGGCAGCAACAGTTTAAGAGCCGGCTAAATGGGAACTTAATGGGTCTTAACAATTGGAGTCAATGCAATTCTTGAGCTACAGCAGATGGGGTGGTATTTATTTCATACCTCATAGATTTTGATCTGGATGTAAATATAATGTGTGGGACCAATATCATCTTTTCTGTCTGCCATGATATGACCATAGCTGTTGAAGTGGCATTAAAACCATAACACATAAAAACTTTTTGGTGGATCAAATTTTGTAAAATATTTAGCTCACCTGAGCACAAAGTGCTCAAGGTGAGTTATTGTGATCGCCTTTTGTCCATCATGCGTCAACATCTTCTCCTTAGTAACCAGTAGGTCAATTGGGATGAAACTTCACAGAAAGCATACTTTCAATGACCTCACCAGAATTCTTTCAAGTTTTTGGGATCCATGCAGAATTTTAGTTTCTATGGTAACGAAACTAAAAAAAACTTTAAAATTCTTCTTCTCCCAGATTTTCAAATAATTTTGAAGAAATGTTCATTGAATGACCCTCAATCAGGTTCCTTCAAGCCATTTTGATTGGTAGAAAAATATGGCCGCCAGAGGGCGGGGCTATTTTGCCTTATATATATATGGCTATAATGAAAAATTAAAAAAAAATCTCCTAAGTGTCTGGCCGATTTTCAAATAATTTTGTAGAAATGTTCCAGGGCTGACCCTCTATCAGATTCCTTCAAGCCATGTTGATTGGTAGAAAAATATGGCCGTCAGAGGGCGGGGCTTATATGGCCAAAGTGAAAAAAAATTAAATCCGGTGTGAGATCCAGGGCCATCATGGCCCTTTTGTTTGTAGTTGTTACACTTCTACATACTATAAAAGAATTCTTGATACACGCGTAATCAATATTATTCATGAGTAAAGTCTACAGTTACATGCTTGTAAAAAATATCATTCTTTATAATGACTAGAGACCAGGATATTTATCACCTTTTCATTCCCTGTGCCTTGTTTTACTTGGTTGTAAACAGGAAGATTCTGGTCAGGGTGGGCTCAGGAATTGCTGCCAATTAAGTTTTAGGTTAATATTGGCTTGTTTTGTCTCTGTTTATGAAATTCATTAAATCAATAAACAAGATTAACCCCTTTTTATCCTTCACACCTTTTTGTATGCATCTACAACAGATGAATTTTGACCGCAATGGGCTGAAGGAGCAATCACTTATAATGTGCAGTTTCTCATTTTGCCACACTTTTTGTTACCATATTCAATAATTATGCTTTCATTTACATAGAGAAGTTCCATAGTTATGCCTATATGTTATCAAAGCTGTCTGCTGCATGTACCTTATGTAATTTAAATGAATTAGAGGATGAGTTTCATTTTGTATTAGTTTGTCCGTTCTATGAAACAATAAGAAAATAACTTGTACTGCGCTATTACACACAACATCCAAGTAGGTACAAGTTCATAGAACTCTTAACCACAGAAAGAAAACAATATTTATGTAATCTGGCGTCATTTTGCCTCAAGACTTTTGAGATGAGAAAACTCTATTTGAAAAAGAAATCATCCTTATTAGATGGGCGTTAACAGTCCCACTTTTTTCCTTGAAAAATTAATTTCATATTGAAATTAATATATATATATAAGTAGGTATGTGTAAGGGTTTATGTACATATAATATATACATTTTCATGTGTATATATATGAATATAAATCTGAATTTAAACTTAATTAATTACTATTTTTCAACTATTTCATTGTCTTAACCATTTCTGTATGTATATTTGTGAATATCAACCATGTAAATTTTTTACATGAGGGTAAAAGTAAAATTCACATTTTGATGTATTTTGAGATTCAGATCTAGAAATGCAGTCCTTCAGAATCAATGTCTTGTGCAATATAACATTGTTTACCAATTAAATGCCATGACGGTGTTTATGTCAACCCTTCCCACATACAATAAATCCGCAGCAGACGACTTTGAAATCATCTTGATAAAATTAGGGAAACTCTCCTTAAATAAATAACAATTATTGAATAAAATGTTCCTCTTCCCCGGTACCAGAATGTTTCAAAAGTCGTCTGCTGTAGTCTTCAGAAAAAATCTGTATGTTGGAAAATGTTAACTTGTTGATCTGTTGCAGCAAACAAACTTTGAAAATATGAGCTGTCCCGTGAGAAAAGTAACATTGTGGACATTGTGGCAGTCTGATCTGGGGTCGATACATTATGCAGATGCCATAATGTTGGTTCTCTCGCAGGACGGCTCATATGTGTAAAAGAGAAATTGCTGAAATCAGACACTCTGTAGCTTCCCTTGCTGTAAGCCAGTCAGTCAAGCTTATGTCATGGTGAAATGTCTGTTGTGCGTGTGTCAACTTTTTGTGTCAAACAACTTCTTCTCTGTAACCACTGGGATGGAACTTCACATGTAGGTACATCCTCATCTAAATTCCTTCAAAATTTTGGAATCCATCCAAAATGCAGATTTTCAAATGATTTTTCCTTGGGACGACCCTCTATCAGATAACTTCAAGCCATGTTGATTAGTCGTAAAACATGGCTGCGGTGGGGTGGGGCTGTTTTGCCTTATACGGCTATAACACTTTCAAAAATCATCTCCACTGAAAGCATCTGGCCAAAATTTAAATAATTTGTAGAAATGATCCTTTTGTGAACCTTTTCGAAATTCATTCAAGCCATCCTGATTTGTTGAAAAAACATGGCCAAAAGGGGGTGGGGCTGTTTTTTCTTTTATATATATGGCTATAGTTATTAACTTTTGCCTATTGGCAGTGGAGCGATACTGGCCCTCTTGCAAGAGCTTACTTTTTCAAAACAGTGTGGCAAAAGGAGATTGCTCTAAATGAGCAATTTCTCTTTTGCTGCAATGTTTTGAACTCATTATACTTTTATTCAAATACAGTTTCAAAGTGGTCTGCTGAAGATATGTTGTATGTGGGAAAGGGTTAAAGAAGTAATCACAGCCCGTGAGTACCCAAGTAAGGAGTCACATGTAACCATCAATTTAAAAAAAAATCCCTATCAAGAAATTTATTGAATGCTTATTAAAACACAAACATGTCATTTTTACAAAAAATTGTTATTGTTATTATTATTGTTGTTGTTGATGTACAAATATACACTTTGATTCACATAGTTTGTAAATTATGCTAATAATTTAATATTCATTCTGCTTATTGACCTGACATTAGACAACTTTTTTAGACATTTTTACAAATTGTTCAACTCTGTTCGGTAATTTGACTTATGCAGATTTCCAAATTTTTGCCTATATGAGCCGTTCCACGAGAAAACCAACATTATGTTCTCTGCATAATGTATAGACCCAGATCAGCCTGTGCAGGATTACTCTGGCCGTCACATTCTGTCTCGGGAGGATATATAGATATAAGAGTAATCATTCCTGAAACAGAAAATCCACAGGAGGGGAAAAGAGTCTGTCCGGCTTAGCCTGCACGGCATGCTTAGGCTGATCCGGATCGAAACTTTACGCACAATGTTTGTTTTCCTCCTGGAATGGCTCATATGTTTTCATAGTCTTCTGCTGCAGATTTGTTGAATTTGCTTTGTTAACCCTTTCCAAAATGTAGACGCTTTCTGATGCCTCTGAAGCAGACATTTTTTAACAACATTGTGACAAAAGGAGAAATTGCTCATGATGAGCAATTTCTCCTTATGCCACAATGTTGTCAACTGTGTTCAATAATAAAACTTTCAATTATGCAGATTTTCCATATTTTTGCTTAAATGTTTTCAAAGTTTGTTGAATTTGGTTAGTAAACATAGTGTACACCATCTTATCTGTCGCAATGGTAGTGACATTTCTATGTGCTGTTGGAAAACATTGGTTTTGATGTAGAAATAAAACCATTAAAACTTTCTTTAGTATTATTGTTTATGCAGCTTCAATTCAAACAAGTCTATCCTTGGCAAAAGGTACAAGTTGGATTTTGTGAAGAGTGTAAACCCTGATCAGCCTGTGCACCTGCATAATCTTATCAAGCTTTACACTGTTTACCTAATACTTACACACACTTGTTAAAAGATTCTCTCAAATTATGCAGATTCTTATCAAACTTAGCACTTGGACAGGGGGATCTAAACCAACATCATACAGAATTGCCAACATGTACCTTTTAGCATAAGTTCAAATACAGTCGACACTCGTTATGTTGACTTTGGTAATGTGGATATTCCTGTTATTTCCAAGGGTGTGAACAACAAATTGATAAACATGACTGTGCCATTTTTAACGGTTTGATGTGAGAAAAATGTTTCGTCAGAAAATCACAAATTAGTGTCAGTTTGATTTTCAGTGTGGTTGTTTGATTTTAATTATTATAATAAGCACTCTATTTATGCTTTTGAGTTAATTAAAGGCTATTTTCCGATTATATATATGGCTGCATTAATGTCAGTTCCTCAGATATCCGTAATATTTGTTGTTTTATGATGCCTAATGAATTCCAATTCCGGTGTAACAAATATCCGACTTGAGATTTTTCCCAAAACAAGTCGTTTACTTCCGGCCAACTTCCGATACAGGTAGAACAATTCCGGTTATGACGATATTTTTTCAATGTCCCTACGAATTCGACATAACGCGAGTCGACTGTAGTAGATAACCGTTTTTAGCTCACCTGTGCATGAAGTGTTCAAATTGAGCTATTGTGATCAAATCTTGTCCGACGTGTCATCAACAATTGCCTTGTTGTCTAAAATTATGTCACGAGGTCAAATTGAAGGAAAATCTTGTTAACACTGGAGGCCTTAATTTTAACATTTTAACATTGAAACCGGTCATAAAATAGGAAAATATTGTTAAGTCTTAAGACAGCATTGTTTGCTTGAAACTTTGTCAGTGTCAGAATGTTTTCTTGATGATATTTAGACCAAGTTCAAAATAATTGGGTCATGTGGGTCAAATTGTAGGAAAATCTAGTAAACTCTCTAGAGGCCTCATTTTTAAGCTTGTCTGCTTTTTTCAAAGAGTTATTGTGATAACCTTAACGTCGTCGTCTGCATTGTCCCTAATCTTTTAACTTACCTCATAACTCAAAAACTGTTACTCATATTCAAATGAAACTTGGTAAACATCTTCCTAGAGACAATTTGCATGTATAAACCAAGTCATTCCTATGGCTTTAATCAGTATTTAAATATGCCCCTTTTTTGAACTTAGAAATTCATGCAAAAAATTTAACCTTCTCAAAAACCGTTCCACATATTCAATTAAAACTGTACCAAGTTGTACCATCATCCTAGAGACAACACACATGTATAATTACCAAGTCATAATTCAAAAACCACTCCGTATTTTCAACTGTCAATACACATGTATATAGCCATTCACATAACTCTAATAGTTAGCAAGGGGCTCTTCCGAAATCTAGGCTAGAATCAGTCCCTTTTGTTAGTCTTATTACAATATCTCTTTCTACAGAAGCTCTCCATTACTCAACACTAATTTGGGTTCAGAGAGCTGTCTTGCTATTTGTAGATTGTATATAATGTCAATGAAAGCACATGCATCTATGGAATATAGGCTAAACATGAATGTGCTGGTTCCAGAGTATCCTTGTCTACAGTATGGTACTGCCAAATAATCTGTCGCTAAAATAACAAAATGTGTTAATTTAATGGGATATTTGACATCTCTGACGCAATAGAAAGAACGACAAAGAAATGTGCTGTTAATGTATATGAATTACAGAAATGCCAATGAAAAATGTATTTCTGCGCTGTCAACAAATGAATTCATGGAAACACATGTACATATCTGTGAATCAAGTCAAGCAGATTTTCGATTCTGACTTGAACATTTTTGTTTACAGATAGTCAAGTCCCAAGGATTAAATATATACCAAAGAGGAATCAAAACATTGAAATGTAAAGTAAACTAGAGATTGCTTTTTTGAAAAAGCGCTTGTCTCCCCATTTGTGTGTACGTAGTGGAGGAAAGGAAATGATGGAGTCAAAATTAATAGGGGTCATCTACAAGTTAGGACCAACCTGCACACCAAGTATGAAGTTCCCGGGCATAAGCGTTCTCGAGTTAAAATGATTTTTCAGCTGAAGGTTACCGTGACCTTGACCTTTAGCCTTGTGATCTCAAAATCAATAGGGGTATTTTACTGGTTAGGACCAACGTGCGAAACCAAGTATGAAGTTCCTCGACACAATCATTGTTTAGTTATTGAGCGGAAACCATTTTTTTCAGCTGAAAGTTACCATGACCTTGACCTTTGACCTACTGACATCAAAATCAATAGGGGTCATCTACAGGTTAGGACCAACCTGCACACCAAGTATGAAGTTCCTGGGCATAAGTGTTCTTGAGTTATTGAGTAAATTTTTAAGCTAAAGGTTACCGTGACCTTGACCTTTGACCTTGTGACCTCAAAATCAAACGAAATCAATAAGGTTCATCTACTGGTTAGGACCAACCTGCACACCAGGTATGAAGTTCCTCGACATAAGCATTCTTTAGTTATTGAGCATAAACCATTTTTCAGCTGAAGATTACCATGACCTTGACCTTTGACCTAGTGACTTCAAAATCCATAGGGGTCATCTGCTGGTGGTGACCAACTTGCACACCAAGTATTAACTTCCATGGCCAAAGCATTATAATAATAATAATAATAATAATAATAATAAAGACTTTATTTATAGAGGCTGCACAGTTGGGCATGCCCAGTCTTCCCTGTGGGCCTCTGTTAAAACATTTACAAATTTTTACATATAATATTATAAAGTATCATGCACATATTCATGTAGACAACTGTTGCATTCAGGAAACTAGCACTGTTATGGGAGAGAGTTTAATTGAGTAAAAGATGTCCACCACTATGCCACCAGGAAAGATATGTGGATTTAAATTTCTTTAAATTTTCACAGTTCCTGTCATGTAGTGGAATCTGGTTCCATATTTTTGGTCCTGAGTAGGTCAAAGATTTTCTAAAAAATTCTATCCTAGGTTTAGGAATGCTAAGTGTATGCTGGGCGGCAGATCTTAAATTTGTGTTGGTTGATGATGTAAATAGATTAGTCATGTATTCTGGGAATTCTTTTTTAAGGGATTTGTACACAAGTATAGCCTTTTTGTATGTAATTCTATCGTGAAATTTCATCCATTTAAGTTCCTGAAAGAGTTCCTCACTTGGTGTGTCATATGTCTTGTCTAGGATAGTTCGTGCAGCTCTTTTTTGGAATTTATATATATTGCTTAAAAGTTTGTCACTACAGTTACCCCAAATTGTACAACAATAATCAATATGAGGCAAAATGTAGGCATTGTAAAAGAGTTTCCGCACATGTATATTGAGGAAGCATTTAATTCGAAGCAGAAGGTAAAGTAAAGAATTGCATTTTTTGAGTACTTTTTCGACTTGGATTTTCCAGTTGAGATTATGGTCAACTTGTATGCCTAGTAGTTTTTCGACTTCGGAGAAAACAATGCTGTGATTGTGAAGAACAAGGTTATTGTTATTATTGAATTCCAGTGATTTTTCTACATTATTAGTAGGTGAAATTATCATAGCTTTTGTTTTTTGTGGATTTGGCATCATTGAATTTCTCTGACACCACTCATCTATGGTATTTAGGCTACTTTGAAGAGACTGAATGACTTCATTCACATTAAGTCCAACTGCACTTAAAGTTGTGGTACACCTGATGTAATTGGAAGAGATGATGACGGTTTGCCAGCAACTGACACTTTCTGGGATCTTTCATCAAAATAGGATTTAAACCATTCCAGGTCTTTGTTTTTTATGTTGTATTCAAACATTTTGTTAAAAAGGAGTGGATGATTTATTAAATCAAATGCTTTGGTTAAATCAAGAAATACAGTTCCTATTACTTTTTTGTTATTAATTGCGTCAATCCATGTGTCAATTATTGCTGTAAGCGCTGTCTCACAAGAATGATTTGATCTGAATCCAGATTGAGTGTTATGAATGAGAGAATGTTTTTCAAGATATGTCTTTAAGTGATCACTCACATGTCTTTCTAGAATTTTTGATAATACAGGTAATATTGAAATCGGGCGGTAGTTACTGGTGTCAGATTTAGTTCCCTTCTTAAAGATCGGAATAACCTTTGCTTGTTTAAATACTGAAGGGAATTCACAGTTTGATATACTTTGGTTGAAAATGTATGTAATAGGTTTTGATATGACCTTAGCACTTAATTTTAGAAATTTGGGACCTAGGCCGTCAAGTCCTGTGGATTTAGTTGCATCTAGTGTCTGAAGTTGTTTTAGTACAAAATTTTCTTTTATTGGGGGAATATGAAATTGTGTTGGAAATGGCATGCGATCTTGTACAAATTTTTGTAATTTTGATTTATCAATTGGAGATAGTGCAGAAGACGGAGTATTTGGTGCATCTTTGAATACATTAGTATAATAAGTATTGAAAATTTCTGCTGTTAACTCAGCATCCTCTACAGGATTTCCAGACTTGTCTGTAATGATGTTTGACTGGTGGGCATTCTAGTTATTAATTAAAACCTTTTTCTCAGCTCACTGTTAATGTGACCTTGACCTTTGACCTTGTGACCTCAAAAGCAAACAAAATCAATAAGGGTATCTACTGGTTAGGAACAACCTGCACACCAGGTATGAAGTTCCTCGACATAAGCATTCTTTAGTTATTGAGCGGAAACCATTTTTCAGCTGAAGGTTACCATGACCTTGACCTTTGACCTAGTGACCTCAAAATCAATAGGGGTCATCTGCTTGTGGTGACCAACCTGCACACCAAGTATTAACTTCCATGGCCAAAGCCATTAAGCAAAAACAATTTTTCAGCTCATTGTCACTGTGACCTTTCAGTTCAAGGTCTCTGTGACCCTGCCTTTAGATGTACTGACCTCAAAATCAATAGGGGTCTTCTACTGGGCATGGCCAACCTGCATACCAAGTATGGAGTTCCTTGGCCCAAGCGATCTTCAGTTATTGAGTGGAAGCCATTTTTTACCTCACAAGGTCACCATGACCTTTGACCTTCCGACATCAAAAGCAATAGGGGTCAGCTACTGGTCATGACCAACCTTCATACCAAGTATGAAGTTCCTACGCCCAAGCGTTCTTCAGTTATTGAGCGGAAACAAGTGTGACAGACGGAAGGACGGAGGGACGGAAGGACGGAACGGGCAAAAACAATATGTCTCCCCCATGTATGGGGAGACATAATAATGGTTGATAATACATAAGTATGCGGAGCTACCATAACCAGTGTAATGTGAGAATCGCATGAATTTGTAAGATCTTACAATTCTCACAGTTTGGTCATGAAAATTTTGAGACGTTAGAATCGTAATTCATGTTGATTTAATGAAAGTTAGATTTGAATCAGCAATACATTTTAAGACACCGTTCCATGTTAGCGATATAAACATTAATTATGTATGGGCGTCTATACGAACTGAAATAAGTTAAAAGCGACCATTTAACAACTGGAAATGTTCATCATGAAAACATTTCTCATTTACAGCTCTAATGACAAAAGGTTTGAAGAACTAATTAGATGGCGATGTCTGTTTAATATAGTCCATCATTAATTCTCTATGGTGAATAACGCAGAGTCTGAAGTTTTCATAGGATTCTTTTTAAATGATGTTTTAAAAGTCGTCTGCTGCAGATTCTTTCCAATAGGGAAAGAATTTTAGGAGACATTGACACCCACTTAAAAACTTCAGACAAACAATTGAGTTATTATATACTATATTTATTTCTGATTAGAAAACAATGACTAAATATCTATAGATCAAAAGCAATAACAAAACAATACAACCATGATGGTCCTAAATCGCTCATCTGATTTAATAGAAATCCACAGTTTTCAATGTGCTCACAATATGCAGACAATGAAAACAAGCAACTCGTCCCTTGTGGTCATATTTATCAACTTCTAATAATTACAACAATATTGGTGGAGGAACATTTTTTCCAAACTATTTATAAATCTGCCCCATATGCTTGTACAAGAAGGTTTTTTAAAGTTTCAGTATAGAACATACATATATTAGGAAAGCAAGTCCTTACCCTGATGGCCATGTTTTTCAATGAATCAGAATAATTTGAGCAATATTGGTAGAGGGTCACCCAAAGAACATATATGTAAATTACTTTTTTCACCTTTTCTGATTCCGCGGCAACCAAACTTGTCAATGGAATTAAATTCTTTGAACAACTTTGAAAGAGAACCGCCTTTAGAACATTCCTATGAATTTGGTTCATTGATTTAGGAGGAGAAGTCGTTTGTAGGAAAATGTGAACATATGGACAGACATCGACTGTGAGTGATCACAATAGCTCACCCCGCACATCGAGCTGAGATGAGATAAAAAACAAACCTAGATCTTAAAACAGTTATGGATAACATATTCCTTAAAGATAACATGGAAAAGGGAGGCCAATAATAAAATCATAAAGGAATAGATAAAATAACATAAATTGATGTGATGGTATTTTCTTCCATGAGCTATATTGACCATTTCCACTTGCAAGGATGCAGTTGCAGACCTCATTTAAAAACCTTGTGGCAAAAGAAGAAATTGCTTATCATTTCACCTTATGACACAATATTTCATCTTTATCTTTTAATTGTAACTTCATGTATTTGTTTTAAAGTCATTTGCTGCAGATTTAGTGTATGTGGGAAAGAGCTAACATATAACATCCAAAAGAAACAAGGTTAACTCTGAATCAGATGATCACACATTTTTGCAGTGCTTAAAACAGGTTATTTCTTCTTTTCCCACAATGATTTAACCCTTCTCTTTCCCATACAAGAAATTGTCAGAAGATGCCATCTGTGCCAATTTTTTGTTTATAAAAATAAAAGGATGATTACTGAAAAGACACAAAAACATAGTTGTAAAAGGCTAAACTGCACATTATTAGCAATTTTCCCACCTGCCACAATGTTTTCAAAAGTTGCTTGCTGCATATTTTTCAAAATGTGGATACATTTGGGAAACTTTTAACTTATGTCATAGTTCTATGAAATAAGCACATCGGTAGATTCATCTTTAACCCTTTCCCAAATAAAGACGCTTTCTGATGTCTCTGCAGTGTAAGACTTTTAAAAACATTGAAGCAAAAGGAGAAATTGCTCATCATTTTCATCTCTTTTCAAGGAATAAACTTTCTTTTGTTGATGTTTTTCTCATTTCTAACCCGATGTGTTCCGAGTCATCTACTGCAGATTTGTTGTATGTGGGAAAGGGGGGGTTATATATTGTGGATAAGAAGCTTACTTAAAATTGTTTGTGAAAACAGGATTAATAATATAGTTGATATATGATATATAGTACTTTCAAAAATAAAAAATAAAGTAATGCTGTAATGAAACAAGAGGGCCATGATGGCCCTAGATCACTCACCTAAATTATGAAATGTGATTTCTAATGCAAAACACATCAAAACAATTATTCCGACAAAGATTCAAAATGCAACCTCCAGAGTGTTAACAAGATTTTCCTTCATTTGACCTTGTGATCTATATTTTTTACCTGATATGACCCATATTCCAACATGGAATATAGATATCATCAAGAAAAACATTCTGACAAAGTTTCAACTTGCTCAAAGTAAAAATGTGGCCTCCGGAGTTTGAACAATATTTACCTTTATTGGCCTAGTTTCTAACCCATATTCAAAGTTGACCTAGATATTATTCAGACAAACATTCTGACAAAATTTCAAGCTGTTGAAGCCAAAAATGCGGCCTCCAGTGTTAACAATATTTTCCATCAATTTGGCCTAGTGACCTACTTTTTGATCGGGCATAACCCGTTTTCATGCTTGGCCTAGATATCATTAAGATAAACATTCTGACCAAATTTGAAGCTGCAAGGTTTTCCTTCAATTTGGCCTAGTGAACTGACATGACCAATATTCGAACTTGGCCTACATATCATAAAGACAATCATTCTGATAAATGCTCAAGTTAAAAATGCACCCTCCAGAGTGTTAACAAGACTGCCCTTCAATTTGACCTAGTGACCTAGTTTCTGACCCGATATGATCCATATTTGAACTTGACCTAGATATCATTAAGACAACCATTCTGACAAACTACTGAAGCAAAGATTGCGGCCTCTAGATTAACAAAATTTTCCTTCAATTTGTCTTAGTGACCTAGTTTTTGACCTCATATGTCAAAAGTACATATGGACTAGTTTGGAACCTGTCCAAGAATTAATTGAGATAAATGTTCTGATACACTTTCGTGGCTATCGGATGCAAAATGTAGCCTGTAGTGTGTTAACAAGGCAATTGTTGATGACTCGCGGCGGACGCTAGACAGACGCCGGACAAAATATGATCACAATAGCTCACCTTGAGCACTTCGCGCACAGGTGAGCTGAAAACCCGTGTTAACACTGGCCTAGAACTATCTCCTCATCATTATCACTGGTTAAGGCTAACAAAGCCAGGTACAATGGTACACCTTGATATATTTTTGGGAATTGTGTAGATAAAGATCTATGTGTGCATCCATGCAATCAAATTTATGTTTACACTGTTTATCAGAAGTTTCTAAAACACTATGAAGTTTCCCCACCAGTGCAGATCAAGATTACACATTCCGATATGGTTCTACAATTTTATTTTTCATAGACCACTAATTATAAACACATGTATACTCAAACAGTGAGGACACTTTATTTAGCATGTCAAATGGCAAGTGTATGCTGAAACCATGATGGTCCTATATTCCTCACCTCATGCAATAGAACTCAAATAGTTGTTTAAGTTCTTAGTCCTATATACAATGGAAAACAAGCGACACTCCCTGGCAGCCATGTTTATCAATGGATTGGAATAATTTCAATAATCTTGGAAGAGATCAAAGGTTTTACTCTACAAGTAGCAGGAAAACAAGCTCCGCCCCCTGGCAGACATGTTTTTCAAAGTATCAGAATAATTTGAACAATCTTGGTGGAGGTATTTGTGAAAAATAATTTTCAAACGGACCAGAACTTTTTGGCATTTTCCCTCTATCTGAAGCTGCAGCAACAAAAGATCTACAAGGAATTAAATTTCATTGATTGAGTTTTTGCCCGGATGTTTTCAGTCATATTTGTTGTATATGGGAAAGGGTTAAGCAATTAATGTTATTGGAAATAGCATGTTTCTGAAATGAAAAATTAAGCAATATTTAAATAAGTAAATCCAAGGTCTTTGGCATGCATGTAACACAAGCATTTGTCAATTTATAACATATCAATATGGGTCGGGTCCAAAAACAACACAATTTTAACACACAATTTGTAAAAGGCCGGGCCAGTTACATACAGTCTAACAAACACTTTAAATATTCAATGTTAATTGTTTATGGAAAGGTGTATCCCAGCAACATCATTGTACATTCAGATAAATTGACTTGGATCAAACTGATTGTATCTAAAATATCTTGTATGAATACGAGCGACATCAAGCAACTACAGCGTTTCCCATCCTTGTAGCAATGTATTCAACACGATAAATGAATGGGTTGTACTTTACCCTTGGTACCAGAAGCCATTTCTATAATTATCTTTAAAAACAGACAAGAGAACTTGAGTGAAGATTCTGAAAATAATTGTGTTTATACAGAAGAAATGGATTACTTGAGCCTTTGCTGTCAGAATTTATTGTTAACCCTTTTTCTCATATAGACACTTTCTGACGCCTCTGCAGCAGACGGCTTTTTGAAAACATAGTGACAAAAGAAGAAATTGCTGAAAACAAGCAATTTCTCCTTTTGCCACAATGTTTTCCACTTTTAGTCATAGGTTATCCATTCAATCAGAGATTTTCCATATTTTGACAAAATATGTTCAAAGTCGTCTGCTGCAGAATTGTCATATAGGGTTAGTCCTTTCCTACTTACAACAAATTTGCAGATGACTTTGAAAGCATTCAGGCAAAAATATGGAAAATCTTTTTAGATGAAAATATAATTATTGAGAAGAGTTCAGTTGAAAATATTGTGGCAAAAGATGAGCAATTTCTCCGTTTGCTACAATTTGTTAAATGTTATCCATTTCAGAAGCGTTAAAATTCACCTGAATGTAAGAAAAAGGTTAAAATCACAGGTTGAACATTGTCCATATTTTTTATTTATTAAAACACTTTCTATTGTAAACATATCTCTCCGAGCATGACATATTTAGATTGGTGCTACAACTTGATTCTCTGTTGAAATTTCTGGACAAGCTGTAATCTCCCCATCAAGTGTGTCAAGGTCATATAAAACTTCTAGTATGCAGGATACACTCCACGCCTGAGCTGGACATCCAAAATGATTTGGCTGAAAGTGTACACCAAAACATTTCAGTCTATTTTTAAATGAACTAATTTAATTAAGCTCTTTTATATGTCTTTCATGTGACAGATTAACAAATATAAACAATGGTGCTCAGATTTTAATTAATTGACCACTTGCTAAAATGTTTTTTTTACGAATTAGTTCTGATTACCATGTATACAATTGAAATACTGTTGAAAATTAAGTGAAATGTTCCCAATTCTCAAAAATATTCAAAATATGACAAATCCGACAGGAACCATCATAAATTGAAGGTCATTATAAAAGTAGAAATACGGAAGTGTCCATTAGGAGCAATTTCTACCTTTCTCTTGCTGTATATCAGTGATTTAAATATTGTTGAAAAGAGGCACGAAATGTTCCAAAACCATATTGATAATCAAAACAAAAACGTAATCGGATAATTAAGAGACCTAAACGATGGATTTGTCTGATCGATGTTTAATACTAAACAAGAGGGCCAAGATGGCCCTAAATCGATCAACTTATTGATAGTAAATTAGTAGCAAATATTTAACTGCAAATATCTGGAAATTTTTATCAGGGAGTGCAAATGAAACTGAAAGGAGTGGACACTTCTCAAGAAACAGCTTATCAGTAAAGGCCATTTATATCTTGAAATCTAACAAGAACTTTAATAAGAATGGAATTATAAAGTTTTTGTAATTTTGCACCTTTCCTGATGCCGCCTTGCTGCCCTGTTTTTCAACGAAATCAATATGGCTTCAACAGTTTATTTAGAGGGTCACTTAAGAAACATTTCTACCAAATTATCTTGCAATCGCACAAGTAGATTATGGAGGAAAAGGATTTTAAAATTTGGGTATTTTTCTCACTTTCTGATGCCGCAGCAACCAAAGTTCTCAATGGAATTTAAATCTTTGAACAATTTTGAAAGAGGACCACCAAAGGAACATTCTTGTGATGTTTTGTGGAAATTGGTCTATTGGAATGGTAGGAGTTGGTTGTCATTTGTAGCTAAAAGTTCAATTTACCCTTTTTGTGATGACGCCTGGTTGACATGATTGTGTAACCAATCAAAACAGCTTAAACAAATTAAATAGAGGATCATTACAGTAAGATTCGTATTATATTTTCTTAAAATCAGACAAACACTTTCATAAAATTTTCAAATTTTGTCATTTTGCCCCTTTTCTGATGCTGCCTGACTGCCATGTTTTTCGACCAATCAGTATGGCTTGAACAATTTTTATAGAGGGTCACCCAAGGAACATTTCTACCAAATTATATTTGAATCTGACAGGCAGATTCGGAGGAGAAGATTTTTAAAGTTTGGACATTTTGTCCCCTTTCTGATGCCGCAGCAACCAAAATTCTCATTGGAATTTTAATCTTTGAACAATTTTGAAAGAGGACCACCAAAGGAACATTCCTGTGATGTTTTGTGGTAATTGGTCTACTGGAATGGTAGGAGATGGTTGTCATTTGTAGCTAAAAGTTCAATTTACCCCTTTTGTGATGACGCCTGGTTGCTATGATTGTGTAACCAATCAAAACGGCTTAAACAAATTAAATAGAGGATCATTACAGTAAGATTCTTATTATATTTTCTTAAAATCAGACAAGCATTTGCATAACAAGAGGCCCATGAGGGCCTATGCTCTACTGGCATTGATCTGGCTTGTTTCAAAAGGAACCAATATGTCATCAATATTCAAATACCATCTAAGTTTGGTGAAGATCAGATAGTAAATGGAAGCTCTATTGTGTTCACAAGCTGTATTATAGCAATTTTGACAATTTCAAGGGCCATAATCCAGCCATGCATGGGTAGATCTGGCCGTTTTTTAGAAATGAACCAAACTCTCATGGATATCTAACTACTGTATAAGTTTGATTGAGATACAATCAAAAATAAGGACTGTATCATGTTAACAAGCCCTATTATAGCAATTTTGACAATTTCAAGGGCCATAATTCAGTCATGCATGTGGCGGATCTGGCTTGTTTTCGAAACGAATCAAGCTCTCATGGATATCTAACTACTGTATAAGTTTGGTTAAGATACAATAAACAAGAGGCCCATGAGGGCCTATGCTCTACTGGCATTGATCTGGCTTGTTTCAAAAGGAACCAATATGTCATCAATATTCAAATACCATCTAAGTTTGGTGAAGATCAGATAGTAAATGGAAGCTCTATTGTGTTCACAAGCTGTATTATAGCAATTTCAAGGGCCATAATCCAGCCATGCATGGGTAGATCTGGCCGTTTTTTAGAAATGAACAAAACTCTCATGGATATCTAACTACTGTATAAGTTTGATTGAGATACAATCAAAAATAAGGACTGTATCATATTAACAAACCCTATTATAGCAATTTTGACAATTTCAAGGGCCATAATTCAGTCATGCATGGGGCGGATCTGGCTTGTTTTCGAAAAGGAATCAAGCTCTCATGGATATCTAACTACTGTATATGTTTGGTTGAGATACAATTAAAAAAAAGACTATCGTGTTAACAAGCTCTATTATAGCAATTTTGACCATTTCAAGGGCCATAATCCAGTCATGCATGGGCAGATCTGGCTGGTTTTCGAAATGAACCAAACTCTCATGGATATCTAACTACTGTATAAGTTTGATTGAGATACAATCAAAAATAAGGACTGTATCATATTAACAAGCCCTATTATAGCAATTTTGACAATTTCAAGGGCCATAATTCAGTCATGCATGGGGCGGATCTGGCTTGTTTTCGAAAAGGAATCAAGCTCTCATGGATATCTAACTACTGTATAAGTTTGGTTGAGATACAATAAAAAAAAAAGACTGTATCGTGTTAACAAGCTCTTTTATAGCAATTTTGACCATTTCAAGGGCCATAATCCAGTCATGCATGGGCGGATCTGCGGCTGGTTTTCAAAAGGAACCGAGCTATCATGTATATCTAACTACTGTATAAGTTTGATTGAGATACAATCAAAAGTGAAGACTGTATCGTGTTAACAAGCTCTTTTATAGCAATTTTGACCATTTCAAGGGCCATAATCCAGTCATGCATGGGCGGCTGGTTTTCGAAAGGAACCGAGCTCTCATAAATATCTAACTACTGTTTAAGTTTGGTTGAGATACAATCAAAAGTGAAGACTATCGTGTTAACAAGCTCTTTTATAGCAATTTTGACCATTTCAAGGGCCATAATCCAGTCATGCATGGGCGGATCTGGCTGGTTTTCGAAAGGAACCGAGCTCTCATGGATATCTAACTACTGTATAAGTTTGGTTGAGATACAATCAAAAGGGAAGACTGTATCGTGTTAACAAGAAATTGTTTACGGACGGACGGACGCACGACGGACAAATCGTCACTAAAAATGGAATTTTCAAATTTTGTCATTTTGCCCCTTTTTTTATGCCGCCTGACTGC
Source organism: Serripes groenlandicus (assembly GCA_031761405.1). Classification (NCBI taxonomy): domain Eukaryota; kingdom Metazoa; phylum Mollusca; class Bivalvia; order Cardiida; family Cardiidae; genus Serripes; species Serripes groenlandicus. The sequence continues at coordinate 187,108,157 of JASEVX010000001.1, forward strand.
CATGTTTTTCGACCAATCAGTATGGCTTGAACAATCTTTATAGAGGGTCACCCAATGAACATTTCTACCAAATTATATTTGAATCTGACAGGCAGATTCGGAGGAGAAGATTTTTAAAGTTTGGACCTTTTGCCCCCTTTCTGATGCCGCAGCAACCAAAGTTCTCAATGGAATTTATTCTTTGAACAACTTTGAAAGAGGCCAACCAGAGGAACAGTCCTGTGATGTTTCACGGAAATTGTCCTTGGAGTTTGGGAGGAGATGATGTTTAAAGCTAAAAGTTAACGCCGGACGGACGACGGACAAAAAGTGATCAGAATAGCTCACCTTGAGCCTTCGGCTCAGGTGATCTAAAAACGTAACTACATGATGAAATTACTGCGTTTTGGAACAAAACCATTTTTATTGTATCAACCACTTCAATAGGCCAAAGCAAGGATTACAAGTTATTTACAGTATTTACACCTTATACAATGCACGTAGAATGGACCATCGGTAACCATTTTCTTGCAGTTTTTAACAAATTAGCATGGGTAAATATTTCAAGTATCGTCAATTTGATTTATATTTAAGAATACTCAATATTTCTATACGATCAAATATTCTTTGCCATCCCTTATATATATATATGTGTGTGTGTCCCTGCAATTACTATTTTTTTTAAACCAAAGAAAGAGGTGAACATATGTGCAAACAGTTCTTGGATCAAACTATTACTTCATTTGAAAATCTCTTTAATTGAATGACTTAAATTATGATTTAAAGTGAAACATTTTGACACTTTGTTTTCAAAAAGCTGTCTGCTGCAGAGGCGTCAGAAAGCGTCTATATGAGGGAAAGTGTTAAGAAGTTGTGTGTATTGTGGAAAGAGTAGCTTACCTCTCCATCAGCGTTTGTTATTTCTGGAAGAGATCTCCATTCTGATGTCATCACATGTTCATAGTGTTTGGTTAAGATTGTCCTTATAGATAGGACAGTCTCTTTTAGTATACCTGGCCTTTTGGGTTCTAATAGTTTGGCAAATGCTAGTTTAGCTCTAAGGAAGAAGCCCACCGGCCACAACCATTCCTGTAGAATATCAAGGATCAAGTAATTACATAGGTAATCATTCAAGACATAAAATATATTGCAGATAATTTAAATCATTATTTTTTTTATTGTCCAAGTTCATATAACCTTTTATCACATAACTTGCACTCCAGGAGTGACATAAAGCAGTGACATAAATATCATATGTAACTAGTTACATAAATAGCCGACTCACAGCACGTATGCAACGTCACTCCAATTAGACATCACTTTAAATGAAAGCATAATTTTTTATTGTTTACAATTGTTCTGAATTTCGGCATTTATTAAAAATATTGTTTAATTAAAGAGAATAAATCTCGATAAATGAAATGTTATAAGTGCCTTGTTGCTAATTTTGTATAAAATCAACATACTTTTTACAGTGTAAGTATGCATTAGAACTTTGGGTTGAACTTCGGTCACTGTTTATATGAGGACGAAGAAAGACCGATTTAAAGATTGACCATTTGTGCAAAATAATTTTCAAATCGGGCCAGCACATTTGGACAAGATGATTTTTTAAGATTTGGCAATTTTCCCCTTTTCTGATGCCGCAACAGCCAAAGTTCTACTTGGAATTAAATTCTTTGAACAACTTTGAAAGGGGACCACCTAAGGACCATACCTGTGAAGTTATTTTGAAATCTGTCCATTGGTTTAGTAGAAGAAGTCATTTGTAGGAAATTGTTAACAGACGGACGCCGGACATTCAGTGATCACAAAAGCTCACCTTGCACTTCGTGCATAGGTGAGCTAAAAATGGCCACCGCGGAATAAAATTTACATTTACTTGAAAACCAAATTTCATCGAAATCGGAGCATTTTTAGGTTTGAATATTTTGAATAAAAAATGGCTGCCGGGTCGATAAAATTTGGATACCGGAAATGAACTCGCCAGACCTATATCTACTTGAAAGCCAAATTTCATCAAAATCGGAGGATTTTTAGTTTAAGGCGGCCATTTTGAATCTAAAATGGTTGCTGCAGGATAACATTTTGAAACCGGGAATGAATTCGACACCCATATCTACTTGAAAACCAAATTTCATTGAAATCGGAGAATTTTTAGTTTTAAGCGGCCATTTTGAATAAAAAATGGCAGACTCGGGATAAAATTTCGATACCGGAAATGATCTCGCCACACCTATATCTACCTGAAAACCAAATTTCATCGAAATCAGAGCATTTTTAGTTTTAGGCGGCCATTTTGAATTTAAAATGGCCACCGTGGGATAAAATTTGGATACCGGGAATGAACTCACCACACCTATATGTACTTGAAAACCAAATTTCATCGAAATTGGAGCATTTTTATGTTTCGGCTGCCATTTTGAATAAAAAATGGCCGCCGCGGGATAAAATTTCGATACCGGGAATGAACTCGCCCCACCTATATCTACTTGAAAACCAAATTTCATCGAAATCGGAGCATTTAAAGATTTGTTGAGGTTTCGAACATTTTTTAAGTATAAAAAGGTGCATAACTCCGGGAAATAGGAACGGAGTTACCTCTTTTTTGGGCGCACACAATATCATGTGCTGGTGATTATTTCTACCAAGTTTGGCATATCTTATACGGTGTAGGAGAAGTAGGCCGGACAATACGGACAAAAATTTCTTGAGGAAAAACACGCACCCCACAAGTACTCTCTCATGCGGACGGACGGACGGAGAAGATGACGCCAATAGATACGACCGCCTCCGGCGGCGACTAAAAACAATAGAAAAACAAAACGATTCCCAACTTTGTTGGGGAATCGTAATAAAAAAAACCAGTAGAAAAACAATACAATTCCCAACTTTGTTGGGGAATCGTAATAACAAACAAGAGGGCCATCATGGTCCTGGATCGCTCACTTTAATTATACAATGTAATGCAATTCAAAATACATCAAGACAATTATTCTGAATGCAACCTCCAAAGTGTTAACAATACTTTCCTTCATTTGGCCTAGTGATCTATATTTTTTTTACCTGATATGACCCATATTCCAACATGGACTAGATATCATCAAGACAACATTCTGACAAAGTTTCAACTTGCTCAATGTAAAAATGCGGCCTCCGGAGTTTGAACAATATTTTCCTTTATTGACCTAGTTTCTGATCCAATATGACCCATATTCGAACTTGACCTAGATATAATTCAGACAAACATTCTGACCAAATTTCAAGCTGCTGAAGCAAAAAATGCGGCATCCAAAGTGTTCACAAGATTTTCCTTCAATTTGATCTAGTGACCTAGTCTTTGACCCAGCATGACCCATATTCGAACTTGGCCTACATATCATCAAGAAAAACATTCTGATAAAGTTTTATCATGCCGAAATTAAAAATGCAGTATCCCGAGTGTTAACATGATTACCCTTCATTTTGGTCTAGTGACCTAGTTTTTAACCCGGCATGACCCATATCCGAACTTGGCCTAGATATCATTTAGACAAACATTCTGACCAAATTTCAAGCCGCTGAAGCAAAACATGCAGCTTCTACAGAGTTAACAAGATTTTCCCTCAATTTGGCCTAGTGACCTAGTTTCTGACCCAATATGAACCATATTTGAACTTGACCTAGATATCTTTAAGACAAACATTCTGACCAAATTTCAAGCTGCTGAAGCAAAAAATGCGGCATCAAAAGTGTTAACAAGATTTTCCTTCAATTTGACCTAGTGACCTAGTTTTTGACCCAGCATAACCCATATTCGAACTTGACCTAGATATTTTTAACAAACATTTTGACAAAATTTCAAACTGCTGAAGCAAAAATTGCGGCCTCTAGATTGTTAACAAGATTTTCCTTCAATTTGACCTAGTGACCTACTTTTTGACCCGATGTGACCCATGTTCGAACTTGACCTACATATCATCAAGACAAACATTTTGAACAAGTTTCAATATGCTCAAGTTGAAAATGTGGCCTCCAGAGTGTTAACAAGATTTCCCTTCAATTCGACCTAGTGACCTATTTTTTGACCTCATATCGCCAAGTTTCGAACTTGTCCAAGATTTTTTGGAGATGAACGTTCTGATAAACTTTCATGAAGATTGGATGCAAAATGTAGCCCATAGAGTGTTAACAAGCTCAAATGTTGACGACGCATGACGGACGGACGGACGCCGGACGGACGGACGCCGGACAAAATGTGATCACAATAGCTCACCTTGCACTTCGTGCATAGGTGAGCTAAAAACAGTAGAAAAACAATACGATTCCCAACAAGTTGGGGAATTGTAATAAAAAACAATAGAAAAACAATATGATTCCCAACAAGTTGGGGAATCGTAATTAGCACTCATGTAAGATCCTCTATTTCTGCTAATAAAGGTAAAGATTTTATCAAGGGTGGGCATGAACTGCAAATGATACAGCTTATCAATAAAGGACATTTGTAATAATGCATTGAATCTTTTAACAATTTGAAAGAGGATTACCACAGGAACATTCCTTTGAAGTTTGGTTGATATGGGTATATTTGTTTAGGAGTAGATGTCCTTTTGAAGCTAAAAGTTCCATTTACGACCTTTCTGATGCCGTCTGGCAGCTATCTTTTCAACAAATAAATATAGCTTGAACGTCTGGCAGCTATCTTTTCAACAAATAATATAGCTTGAACTAATTACGCATAGTGTCACTAAAGGAAATTTTCTGCTAAACTATCTCGAAATCAGACAAGAACTTTAATAAGAATGGAATTTTAAAGATTTGTCATTTTGCACCTTTTCAGGCCATGTTTTTCAACCAATCAATGACTTGAACAAATGTTGTAGAGGGTCGCTCAAAGGACTTTTTAACCAAATTGTCTTGGAATCAAATTAGCACATTCAGAGAAAAAGAATTTAAAGTTATGGCATTTTTCTCCCTTTTTGATGCCGCTGCAACCAAAGTTCAGTATTTATAAAAAATGATTTATATTTTTTAACAATTTTGCTAGAGGATCCCCAAAGTAATATTCCTATTAAGTTTGGCTGAAATAAGGATAAAGAAGAGATGTCATTTGAGCTAAAAATAATTTAACCCCTTTTCTAATGCCACCTGTATAAGCCATGTCTTTCAACCAAGCATTTTTGCTTGGAAAAATGATGTAGAAGATTACTGAAAGAATATTTCTACACATTTATCTTGATATTAAACAAGCACTTTCATAACAAGAGGCCCACGAGGGCCTATGCTCTACTGGGATGGTTCTTTGGTCATTTTCAATTCAGAGCATGTATGTTTGGTGAAGATCGGATAGTAAATGGAGGCTCTATTGTGTTCACAAGCTATATTATAGCAATTTTGACAATTTCAAGGGCCATAATCCAGTCATGCAAGGGCACATCTGGCTGTTTTTGAAAGGAACCAAGCTCTCATCAATATTTAACTACTTTCTAAGTTTGGTGAAGATCCGATAGTAAATAGAGCCTCTATTGTGTTCACAAGCCGATCTGGCTGGTTTGCAAAAGGAACCAAGCTCTCATGGATATCTAACTACTGTATAAGTTTGATTGATATACAATTAAAACTGAAGACTGTATCGCGTTCACAAGCAATTATTTACGGACGACGGACACCACGCCACGGCATAAGCTCTTCTGTCCTTTGGCCAGTAGAGCTAAAAATGGAATGAAATTGTCATATTCCCCCTTTTCTGAATCCGTCTGGTTGCCATGTTTTTCATATTTAGGGCTGTACAAATCCCATAGCCCGACGTCCGGGACAAGTCGTAAATCGCATCGGGCAAGTCGCTAATTGCAAAATCTCAGTCCCGGACAAGTGGCATTTTCCGAAAGTCCCAAGTCCAATTATATTAACCCATTTACGTAACAGTGAATGTAAATTCCTGTGTCTGGTAGCCCGGCTTAATTACTTACACACATGTCTGTCGTGTATAAATTTGACTGTATGTTACACGCGAAAAACCACTCGCGCGTGACCATAACAAATCAATAGCAGTAGGCGGAGTTACCCACCTGTCAGATCGAGTGGTTTCAGCCAACCGAATAGTCGATTAACGTGATATATATGTACCCAATAAGGCTGTCCAATCATAAGTGACAATTGTTACTTGGGCTGTGTTATTTCATGAATGCTAGGGAATTACCTATGGATCGGTCGCATTAAAATATTCCCTTAAATGTGTTTTCATCCCGGTTCAGAAAGATTTGGAAGAAAATTTTCGCCATGCAGAAGTTAATAAAATAAATATGATCCAAATTAAAGCCAATACGACGACTTCTAGAAATTATCTTGCCGTTTATCAATTTGAAATACCTTCAAGATCGACATAATATTCGTAATATCAGGGACACAAAGAAAATTGTTTGGAATGAAATATATAAATGATTCACCCGACCCCAATCACGGCTCTGTTTACCAAAATTAATTAGCATAAACGGCGGGAAAAAAAATATCATATGACTTAATAGTTGCGATTTCATTGGATGAAATGAGAAATTGGGTGAAATGACGACCCCGGTGTTTACATTCAACGCTGTTTACCGATTTCTAATTCTCAAAGTAGGGAACCATGATTAACATTGCGCAATCATCAAAATGGCGGCTATGTTGCGAATAATACCGCAACACCAATCTGACTAAAGTACACAATCTGACTAAATGTAAATGCGTAGCGTTAATAGGAGATGATTTTAATCATGAAACAAATTTAACGTTTTGACTTTTGGTTGATAAAATTAAATTGATTTAATATGTCTTTCTTTGTAAAACTGACCCACGTATCGTACACTGCCCTGTTTCGGTGAGGGACCTAAATCGGTGACCTTAAATTTTGTTATCTTCAATTTGAAAAGTGCTATTGCATCATTTGACTATGTGGTCTCAAGTTTAACATTTCTGTCAATAGCTTTTGAATCCTGTAAATATGGATAAAATACATACATTTTATGCAGAATATTTCAAATAACCTAGTGAAAAATAATCTCTTTTCAAATTTTCATTTTTTTTTTTTACTGAATGCTGTACTACAGGTCTTTTGCAATAATGTTATTTGAATTGGTCACTACCCTTAAATCATGTACATTGTGTGCTCTTAATAATATCTTTATACAGAACTAGAAAAAAAAACACTAAAAAACAATTAAAACACTCAAGAAACCGCGATCCGAGCTAACCAGCTTCCAAATCTGGTAACCCAGTGGGCTACCACACAATTCTTAAATTTGTCGCATGTTAAACTTTGTGTGCAGAAAATTGGGACAAGTAAGAATCTTAGCAGGTCAAGTGGCATTCTGAAAGTCACTTGTCCTGGACAAGTGGCTGAATTTGTTTTTTGTACAGCCCTGATATTTATTCCAAATTATATTGGAGAAGAATTAAACATTGGCCATTCCCCCCCACCCCCTTATTGATGAAGCAGCAACCAATAACCTTTGAAAGAGGACCACCAAAGGGTCATTCCAGTGATGTTTGGTTGAAATAGGTCCAGTGGTTTAGGAGATATTGTTTTAAGCTAAAAGAGAGTGATCGGAATAGATCACCGTGAAAATCTCTCTTTTTATAAAGTATATTTATTGCTTTGAAACCATTAAGGCAAATGAGGAGCAATTTCTCCTTTTACTACACTATTTTCAAAAGTTGTCTTCAGATAAGTCAAAATTTGCCTGCATGTTAAATAAGGTTTATATTTTAAGGGTCTACCGTAACCTACCGGTCCCTGATGGTAGCTGAAACCATTAGCTACTTTATCGTCCTCATTGTCCAGGGCATTGTCATAATATCCAACATAACTCCAGTCACTGAAAATATATTTGTCTTTTCTCATTACTTCATATTGCATTTTTAAGTATGAACCCTTTCCCAAAGACAACTATTCTAATGCAGGCGGCTTCTCAATCTCAATAAATAAATGTAGAACCATTGAATAGAGTTGAAAGCTATGTGGCAAAAGGAGAAATTGCTGTTTATAACCAATTTCTCCTTTTGCCACTGTGTTTTCAAAAGTCGTCTGCTGCAGAGGTGCGTACTTCTGTGAAATGGTTAAGGCAGAAGATAATATAGGTAAGTATTAAGATTTAAAAATTATCAAATTAATTTGCATTTAAATTTATTCAAACACCTTAAATTTAAAGGTTTCACACAAGAGCTTGATACTGTACATACAGACAGTGACTGAATTGAAAGAAGCTCAGAGAAATGGAAGTATGTACAGGATATACCTTGGATCTAATGTCTTTATTCCCAGCGGCCCTAACATCACTTTCTCCATCGTCTCTAATGCTGCCCAAGCTTTATCTGCTGAGAATATTTCTGGTGCCTTAAAGTACAGGGATGTTATGAACCATCAAGTACAGGGATGTTATGAACTATAAAGTACAGGGATGTTCTGCATTATAAAGTACAGGGATGTTCCGAGTTATAAAGTACAGGGGTGTTCCCAACTATTTAGTACAGGGTCCTGGAGGTTTCGAACTATAAAATAAAGGCATGTTTTGAACTATAAAAAAAAGCTATGTTTTAAGCTATAATGTACAGGGAGGTTTCGAACTATGAATCTGAATCAAACTCATTTATATTAATTCAAGTCAAATGTTCTATCATTATTTTATAAATAAATTGTTTAACACCATCTTTAAAAGTTTTTCAGTTAAGCAACAGATGCCAGTTCACCTTCCTGTCCGATTTCTCGCACCAATACTGCACAAATCATTTCTTCCAGATTACTAGCAACCTACCCACATGGAATATGTTCAGCCCATTGATGTAAGACATATGGTTGGATAACCTCTGTAATTACTGACTTAGCTATCGCTGCTTGATAATTTATAAACAGTCACAAACATTAATATTTGAACATGTGATCCACTCTTATTGGCACAAAAATAGAAACTTACAACAAGTTGAAAACCTCATCTTAATGTCAAGGAAAAGCTAGGATACAACTAATAAAGTATAACTTAAATAATGTTGCTGTCAAAGGAGCTTGAATTATAAATCATAAATAAATAAATGAATTATATATTTAAACCACTTACCACGACCATAGAGATCGGAAAGTTACAGCGCAACTGATTGTTTGTCCAGAATTGAGATGCATTAAGGGTATCTTTATATATGCCACGTCTGAAGATTAGTTCAGGGTTTTTCTCTGATGGGTCTGGTATAGTATTGATCCAGTAGTTCTTCTCAAAATTGGTACAAATCATATGGTACCAATCCTTGAACGAGACTTCTGTTTCTTTACCTAAAATATAAGAGCATATTAGTTTGTAAAGTTCCACACACTATTAATGAATGGGTCCCCTGTCTCTAGTACATTTGCCTATTCCTTTGCATTGCAAAAGTATAAGGGGTGTTCAAATAGTTAGTGGAAAAGTGCTCCCATTTTTTTATATTTTTTAGCATTTCTGTAAAATTGCACTTTTATGTAGATCACGATATTCCCTATTCAATGGGTAATTAACAGATCTGTGTTCTTCGTTGAGAATGAGAATTTACTATAGTAACGTCATTTACGTTACCCTGGCCAAATCTTTCAGTATTTCTAAATGTATATGTTTACAAAACAAAATGTCTATTATCTTTAATTCAAAAGGCAAGTCTACCAAACGACAGGTTACTATTCCCGCCATCTTATGACATGATTTGGTGAAGTCATTTTAATTTCTGACACAAGAAACTTGAACAACCGGTATGTTTTCTGATAACTGCTGTTAAAATGAGTGAAGATATTGATCAGTTATAAGATTCTGAGTTTGAAAGAGAATTTCCAAGGCAAAACTCATGAAAATGTTGCAAAATTCTTATTGTGAAACGACAGTGAAAAAAAATGCATCTGTTTACATATGGATAAAGAATGTAGATATCCATAATGTCATCACACGTTACCGCCGTCAGAGAGCTGCATGATAAAAAGCTTATCTCAGCAGTCCATGTGTATATTTCTAACATACAGACAGAAAAATTTAGAAACTGTTTTTAGACTCATGGCATGAACATATAAAGTGTATTTTATTCTATTGGGAGTATTTTGAACAGCACTGAATGACTTTCAAAGAGCATGTACAGATGCGTTGACATCAGCGTCAAAATGTGTTGGGCCGGTACATGTTAAGTGACGTTACCGTATATACAATTACTCTGTATGCACATGAGTAATAAATGACATTTTTTGATCAAATTGGAATTGAATGAATTAATATTTATATAAAGTCCCAGTCATATCTACCATATTATAAAGATAAGTGCCATTTGAACAGCCCTCGTAGAACTATCCTGTTATCCGCAGAGAACAAATTTACAGCAGACAACTTTGAAAACATCTGGGAAAAAATATGAAAAATCCCCTTCATAGAGAGTTAAATCATCAAAAAGAGGTGTAAACATTGTGTCAAAAGGAGAAATTACTCATAAGGAGCAATTTTTTCAAAGGTGGTCTGCTACTAGCCATTTTTTACTTATGAGACACCATTGTCCTGAACACATATATTATACATACATCTGGATCCCTCCTTTTACCAGGCACCGTGCAGACATACTTTCAGTACCATTATTTAACTAGCTGGTAGCTGACCAATCAGCCATATCAGAACACCCCACACTGTAGCCACAGCTAACCAATCAGCCATATCAGAACACACCACACTGTAGCCACAGCTAACCAATCAGCAATATCAGAACACCCCACACTGTAGCCACAGCTAACCAATCAGCCATATCAGAACACACCACACTGTAGCCACAGCTAACCAATCGGCCATATCAGAACACACCACACTGTAGCCACAGCTAACCAATCGGCCATATCAGAACACCCCACACTGTAGCCACAGCTAACCAATCGGCCATATCAGAACACCCCACACTGTAGCCACAGCTAACCAATCGGCCATATCAGAACACACCACACTGTAGCAACAGCTAACCAATCAGCCATATAAGAACACCCCACACTGTAGCCACAGCTAACCAATCAGCCATATAAGAACACCCCACACTGTAGCCACAGCTAACCAATCAGCCATATCAGAACACCCCACACTGTAGCAACAGCTAACCAATCAGCCATATCAGAACACCCCACACTGTAGCCACAGCTAACCAATCAGCCATATTAGAACACACCACACTGTAGCCACAGCTTACCAATCGGCCATATCAGAACACACCACATTGTCGCCACTGCTAACCAATCAGCCATATCAGAACACCCCACACTGTAGCCACAGCTTACTAATCAGCCATATCAGAACACACCACACTGTAGCCACAGCTAACCAATCGGCCATATCAGAACACACCACATTGTCGCCACTGCTAACCATTCGGCCATATCAGAACAGCACACTGTAGCCACAGCTAACCAATCAGCCATATCAGAACACCCCACAATGTAGCCACAGCTAACCAATCAGCCATATCAGAACACCCCACACTGCAGCCACAGCTAACCAATCGGCCATATCAGAACACACCACATTGTCGCCACTGCTAACCAATCGGCCATATCAGAACACACCACACTGTAGCCACAGCTAACCAATCAGCCATATCAGAACAGCACACTGTAGCCACAGCTAACCAATCGGCCATATCAGAACACCCCACAATGTAGCCACATCTAACCAATGGGCCATATCAGAACACACCAAATTGTCGCCACTGCAAATCAATGGGCCATATCAGAACACTCCACACTGTCGCCACAGCCAACCAATCGGCCATATCAGAACACACCACACTGTCGCCACAGCTAATCAATCAGTCATATCAGAACACACCACACTGTCGCCACAGGGATTCGAACCTTCAATCTTATGCTCCTGACGAGGATGGCTTAAACCCTCGACTATTGGGATTGGCATATATAAAAATATATCTCAACTCTAAAGCTTGTTTTTCTACTTTAATCATATTACACTTTGATCAAAGTAACCTCAACTGCTATCAAAAAATAATGATGTGTGTCCTGAATTTAAATGCAACTAGAACTATCACTGAAGATGATAAATACCCCCAAAACAGCACCTTGACCTACACCATAACTTAATAAGTAAAAGGGCCATAACTCTGTAAAATAACATGCAATTGTAACCCCTTTAGGATATGCACATCTCCTTTTGGTATAGAAGCTTCATGTAAAATGTTATTGAATTCCACCTAGTGGTTTGTTAGACCGACAGCCCGACAGTGACTCCTATATACCCCCCTCTTCTTCAAAGGGGGGTATAATTACACAATCCTATAGAAAGTTAATGAGCAGACACAGTCAGTTGGTCAACACAAGACCAGCACAAAGCCCAAATTCACATACACATATGACATATCTGCAGCAGACAACTTTGAAATCACCTTGGCAAAACCATTGATAGTCTTGACAGATGACATTATATTTATTGAATAGATTCGAAAACTTGTGGCATAACGAGATACAGCTCATCATGGCCAATTTCTCCCTTTGCCAAAATCCTTTTGTAGATGCGTCAATAAGAGGCAAAAGGTCATGGGTTATGTTTGTTCCAAACCTGGTTAGACAGACAATTACTATTTAAATTATATCACCATACCATCTATAGATCCTTTAACACCACTATAAGGGTATACTCCTTGACTATGTAAACTGTGTAACCATAAAGCTGTTGATGCAGAGAGTCCTACAAGCTCTACAGCTGATCCATCTCTGAAACAGAAATAATCATAAACAATGTCAGACAATAACACTTTCCCTATTTCAACAAATCTGCATGAGACGATTTTGATAACAGCAAAACAAATCTATGGTACTTCTCTGTAAATGAAAGTAGAAATATTGAATAGAGTACATTGTGCATAATGAACAATTTCTCCTTTTGTCAAAATGTTTTCAGAAGTTGTCTGCTGCAGATGAATCAACATGTCTGCGTGTGAGAAAAGAATAAGAATGAAATAATTGCAGATACAGCATGCCAATCCTCAATTTTATGCTAGAAGACACGGAAAGCATTAATTTGTAACTAAATCACTCAGATGATGCCTAAGATATGGACAGAGGTACACTGACGGACAGAATACACAAACAATGGACCTATTCAAAAATGTATTTTTCTGCTTTTGTCAGGTGAAAAAAAAGAAGGATAGAATGCATATTAGAAGTACAGTATTAGTAAATGATTGTTTCAAGTATGAAATACCGAAACCTGATACAGCAAGAGATTGCATGAAATTTCAGCACTAAACAAGACAAATGTTGTCAACAAAAGTTTAATTTAAATTGAGAAAATGTCAGGACAAAAATATGCACACAGGGGGATCACTCAAAGCCTGAAGTTGATACATGGCTAATATGTGAGACAAGATGAAGGAAAGGGAGATAACTAAAACAAGAGGGCCATGATGGCCCTGGATCGCTCACCTGATTTTTTTTTTTCACTTTAGCCATATAAGCTCCGCCCCCTGGCAGCAATAGTTTTCAACTTATCAACATGGCTTTAAGGAATTTGATAGAGGGTCACCTAATGAACATTTCTACAAATTATTTGAAAATCGGCCAAACACTTTCAGAGGAGAAGATTTTTTAAGTTTTCACTATAGCCATATTAGGCAAAATAGCCCCGCCCTCTGGCGACCATGTTTTTCAACCAATCAATATGGCTTGAAGGAATCTGATAGAGGGTCATCCAAGGAACATTTCTACAAAATTATTTGAAAATCTGCCAACCAGTTTTGGAGGAGAAGATTTTTAAAGTTTTTTCATTTCGTTACCATGGAAACCAGAATTCTGCATGGATCCCAAAAATTTGGTGAGGTCAATGTGAGGATGCTTCCTGTGAAGTTTCATCCCAATTTACCCACTGGTTACTGTGGAAAAAAAGTTGCCGGACGCCGGACGACGCATGATGCACGACGGACAAAAGGCCATCACAATAACTTCATGCACAGGTGAGCTAAAAATGAGCAGGCTGGAGTTATGTTTCTTGTATTGTTCCATTCTTCCCTAATTACAAATTTATGACAGGTAATGGAAAAGCTGACGGACAGACAACAGATAAGTCATCCATCTCCGATTTTGTCATCATTATGTATTTCCCTGCCATACAGACAGATAACAGATAAGTCATCATTAAGTATTTCCCTGCCATACAGACAGACAACAGATAAGTCATCATTAAGTATTTCCTTGCTATACAGACAGACAACAGATAAGTCATCATTAAGTATTTCCCTGCCATACAGACAGACAACAGATAAATGTCATCATTAAGTATTTTCCTGTCATACAGACAGACAACAGATAAATGTCATCATTAAGTATTTTCCTGCCATACAGACAGAAAACAGATAAGTCATCATTAAGTATTTCCCTGCCATACAGACAGACAACAGATAAATCATCATTAAGTATTTCCCTGCCATACAGACAGATAACAGATAAATCATCATTAAGTATTTCCCTGCCATACAGACAGATAACAGATAAGTCATCATTAAGTATTTCTCTGCCATACAGACAGACAACAGATACGTCATCATTAAGTATTTCCCTGCCATACAGACAGACAACAGATAAGTCATCATTAAGTATACCATGCCATAAGGACAGACAACAGATAAGTCATCATAAAGTATTTTCCTGTCATACAGACAGACAACAGATAAATGTCATCATTAAGTATTTCCCTGTCATACAGACAGACAACAGATAAATCATCATTAAGTATTTCCCTGCCATACAGACAGATAACAGATAAATCATCATTAAGTATTTCCCTGCCATACAGACAGATAACAGATAAGTCATCATTAAGTATTTCTCTGCCATACAGACAGACAACAGATAAATCATCATTAAGTATTTCCATGCCATACAGACAGATAACAGATAAATCATCATTAAGTATTTCTCTGCCATACAGACAGACAACAGATACGTCATCATTAAGTATTTCCCTGCCATACAGACAGACAACAGATAAGTCATCATTAAGTATACCATGCCATAAGGACAGACAACAGATAAGTCATCATAAAGTATTTTCCTGTCATACAGACAGACAACAGATAAATGTCATCATTAAGTATTTCCCTGTCATACAGACAGACAACAGATAAATCATCATTAAGTATTTCCCTGCCATACAGACAGATAACAGATCAATCATCATTAAGTATTTCCCTGCCATACAGACAGATAACAGATAAGTCATCATTAAGTATTTCTCTGCCATACAGACAGACAACAGATAAGTCATCATTAAGTATACCATGCCATAAGGACAGACAACAGATAAGTCATCATAAAGTATTTTCCTGTCATACAGACAGACAACAGATAAATGTCATCATTAAGTATTTCCCTGTCATACAGACAGACAACAGATAAGTCATCATTAAGTATTTCCTTGCTATACAGGCAGACAACAGATAAGTCATCATTAAGTATTTCCTTGCTATACAGGCAGACAACAGATAAATGTCATCATTAAGTATTTCCCTGTCATACAGACAGACAACAGATAAATCATCATTAAGTATTTCCTTGCTATACAGGCAGACAACAGATACGTCATCATTAAGTATTTCCCTGCTATACAGACAGACAACATTAAAGTGAATTACCACAGATTCGTATCACGCTCCAGTTATGTAAACTAATGACGACAATATCTACTACTAAATCCATGGCATAAAATAGCCATCTAAACATCTACATGTTAATGAAGAATCTGTTCAAACCAATTATTTACCTGGGTGTAGCTGGCTTTCCTTTAATCCCAGCTTTATCTGAAGATCCCATTTTATCCATCCATGTACCACAGTTATGTTCATTACCCCCGTACACAAACCCTGTCTCCCAGTCAATACCTATCTCATTGTTAAAACCTAAAACAACAGACACATTCAGAAAGACAGATTTTAATCTCATTACCTTTTTCAAACAGGTAAGTTTTATTTTTATTTTAGGGATGTTTTCTAAAAGTAATTTTTTTTATTATAGGATCATAGACAGAGACGAAATGTGTGTGCAAAATTTTAGGTCATTCTTACATGAAAGAAATGTCCAATTCTCGAAATTCAACAAAATGTATGTGTTTTAACCCAGAAAATAGGCTTCATCATCTTCAATGTACAATATGAAGAAGGGAATTATATGTAACTATGATCAGAGGTTTTTAAGCCCTAGCACTTGTACATTTCGAGGAAATGTAAAAGAACCAAAACTTTAACAATGAGTTAAACCCAAAATTAGTGAAAACATGTCAAAGTCCAAAAACCCATCAAATTTAAGAAAAACTTCAAAGTATGACCTCAAAGCCTGTTATATATGATGAAGTACTTTATTTTTTAAATGTGTGAGTGTAAAACTTGAAATCAATGTGGGAAAATGATGAAGAAGCTATGTAAAATCTTCAAAGTTCATTTTTGTTTACCCAAAAAATCTTCGCATTTGTAATTTTTGTTAAAAAGTAAAATAATGAAACTTAAACATTGAGCTAAATGCATTTGTTAAAATGACTTTATTCATAGTTCAAAAATACACAAAATTGATAAAAAGAAACCATTATGAAACTTATAATTATAAATCAAAATATACACTGGTTCATGTAGGGCCTATAAGTCACATTGAACACAGAAGGAGAGAAAGAACAAGATGTGTTTGTGAAACACTGATGCCCCCGAATGGCAAAATCTAGGTCAAAGGTCAAGGTCGCAAGGTCAAACATTTTGGTACTGACAGAAAGGTAATGTCACAAGGAATACACATGTGAAATATGGTAGCCGTACCTGTTATGGTTCAAAAGTAGTGGGCAAGGTTAAAGTTTTTTTCGAGAATGGCAACATCTTGGTCAAAGGTCAAGGTCGCAAGGTCAAACATTTTGGTACTGACAGAAAGGTCATGTCACAAGGAATACACATGTGAAATATGGTAGCCGTACCTGTTATGGTTCAAAAGTAGTGGTCAAGGTTAAAGTTTTTTTCGTGCAGACAGACAGGCCAAAAACTAGATGCCCACCGAATCGGTGATTCCGGGGGCATAAAAAGACATTTTTAACCATTGGACCAGGTTCCAATAAGAAACTTTCATAATATTTAGTTATATTTTTAGTATTTTATATAATTCATTAAATTTTCTTGCATATATAACAGTATGTTCAAAATAGGTTTTCAATAACATTACATCAAAACATCTTTCAAGCTTCCTGGGAATGACAATTTGTAAAAATTATCATCACAACTTAGTCTATGCAAAATTGCCCTAAAACACTTTACAATGGCTTTACAAAATTTGAGGAACAAGCCAAACTCGGTTTAGTGGTCTAAGGTCAAGGTCACAAGAACCTTACTTTAGTACACAACACAAGATCTTCTCAAGATGTACATGTATAAGCAAACCCAATTTCCATGAAATTGAAAACTGAAATGTTTAGAATTTATAAATTCAAGGGTGCATACATTTGGTGATTCTAAATCTTGCCATCTAACATTTCCCTATGGTGGTCAACATTTCCATATAATCTTAATAAAATCCACCTAATCATGCCTTAGTTATAGGTCTGGACAGAAGACGCCAACCCAAAATCCCATTAGCCATTTGTAGGGGTTAACAAATATCTTTGTATAAGATAATAAAAAGTGTCACCTTGTTCTTTCATATGAGCATCAATATTTTGTCCGGCATTTCTCTCTGCATACTTCAATCCAGTAGCATGTTGCTGTATCCCTTCTTGCATTACATCACATAATAGCTGGTCCTGTCAGACAAATGACACAGGAATTACACCTACATTAACACTTTCCCTCATATAGACGCTTTCTGATGCCTCTGCAGCAGATGGCTTTTTGAAAACAGTGACAAAAGAAGAAATTGCTCAAAACGAGCAATATCTCCTTTTGCCACAATGTTTTCCACTTTAAGTCATAGGTTATCCATTCAATTATAGAGATTTTCCATATTTTGACAAAATATGTTCAAAGTCTTCTGCTGCTGAATTGTTGTATGAGGGAAAATTTAACACTTTTCAATACCCATGTTCTGAAAATATTGTGGCAAAAAGAGAATTGCCCTTTATGGATATATTTTTTTATTGTCACAATCTTTTCAATTCCTTTCAATATTACAATTTGTATTGTCTGTGTCTGTGTTGTTGTATTTGAGAAAAGATTAACTGAAGCAAGGATGTTCAAATGCAATGGTAAATGTAGAAGGTAGTTCTAAAATGCTAAATCAAGTTCTATAAAATTCCATAAACTATTTAACTGAAACTGTTAACCTATTCCCTCATACGACAATTTTGCAGCAGACGACTTTAAACATATTTTGTCAAAAACTTGAAAATATCTTTAATTGAATGGATAATATATGAGTAAAAGTGGAAAACATTGTGGCAAAAGGAGAAATTGCTTGTTTTGAAAAATTTCTTCTTTTGTCACTATGTTTTCAAAAAGCCGTCTGCTGCAGAGGCATCAGAAAGTGTTTATATGAGGGAAAGGGTTAACAACACAATGACAGACAACTATAGGTTATCCATTCAATTATAAAGATTTTTTATTTTTTTACAAAATATGTTCAAACCTGAGGAGTATGACACTCACCAAGGCTCACAGCATATCATCTTTGTAAACTCGTTGAAAAAAAGTGATAATAAATAAACACTCATGAAATATCCTTTATGTACGACATTGAAAAAGTATTGACATGTTTAAGATAGAGTAGATAACAATATGAGAAAAGAAGATTCCATTTCCCTTGATGTTTTTATAAAGAAGTCTCCTGTAGATATGTTAATAGGTTTAAGGGGAAAATATCTGAAGTTAAAAGAGCCATTTTCTTGGTCAAGTCACACGCATGATAACCTACATGAGTTCCTGGAAGCTGTGGTTCACTGTCCGCTACGGGATAAAGACGGGATACTTTATCTTGTAGTATGTTTTCACCGTCTGGTACAATTTTACAATAATCTTGTATAGCTTGTAACCACCACCATACTGCATCTCGACAGTTATACCGAGCACCAGTACCTTCACTTAGTAGGTTGGGAATCAATCCATGTCTCAAACATCCTCCAAATGCTAATATAATGTACCTGCATGACAAAATACACATTTACAATACAGGTTTATGCAAACCATATATGCTTACATATAGGATATGACATGAGTTGTCATTTCATATAAAGTTTTATTGAAAACGAGTTCAAGAAATTTGTTATTAAGCGAGCCTCTAGCCAGTTTAATAAAACTTTATGAAATGACAACAAATGTCAGATTCTTTTTATCACTTGACGAAACACAAAAAGAAAATCGGTTTTTCGCTTTCAGAAAATAGTCCATCATGTAATACTTAATAAACCGGTAAGAAATCACACATAAACATATTTTTATGATCGATAATGGTCCTATTACCTCGTCCATCGATCGTGACGTGACGTGATGAATACAAACATAGTGATTCGGTCATGTTATATTATATGTGTGACATATAAAAAAATATGTAATGGGTATATTAGATCGGATGCAAGCATTGTCATGTGGTAAAATTCATTCTCTTTTAACGACAGTTTAAGGTAAACTCTTTTAAACTAGAGGGCCAAGATGGCCCGAAATCGATCATCTGAATTTGATCAGGAGTGCAAATGAACCTGCAAGGAGTGGTGGACACTGTTAAAGAAATATTCAAATGGCTTATCAGTAAAAGCCATTTGTATCTTGAAATCTAACAAAAACTTTAATAAGAATGGAATTATAAAGTTTTGTCATTTTGCGCCTGTCCTGATGCTGCCTTGCTGCCCTGTTTTTTAATCAATATGGCTTGAACAGTTTTTGTAGAGGGTCACTCAAAGAACATTTCTACCAAAATCTTTTGGAATCGGACAAGCAGATTATGGAGGAAAAGGATTTTAAAGTTTGGGTATTTTTCTCCCTTTGTGATGGCACAGTAACCAAAATGTAAGTCTTTGAACAATTTTGAAAGAGGTCCAACAAAGGTACATTCCTGTGAAGTTAAGTGGAAATTGGTCCAGTGGAATGGTAGTAGTTGTCATTTGTATCTAAAAGTTCAATTTACCCCTTTTGTGATGACGCCTGTTTGCTATGATTTTGTAACCAATC
>JASEVX010000001.1:187128453-187202494 GCA_031761405.1 Serripes groenlandicus
GAAGGAATCTGATAGAGGGTCACCCAAGGAACATTTCTACAAAATTATTTGAAAATCTGCTGAACACTTTCGGAGAAGAAGATTTTTTAAGTTTTCACTATGGTCATATAAGGCAAAGTAGCCCCGCCCTCTGGTGGCCATGTTTTCAGACCAATCAACATGGCTTGAAGGAATCTGATAGAGGGTCACCAAATGAACATTTCTACAAAATTATTTGAAAATCAGCTGAACACTTTCGGAGAAGAAGATTTTTTAAGTTTTCACTATAGCTATATAAGCCAAAATACCCCCCGCCCCCTGGCGGCCATGTTTTTCAACCAATCAACATTTCTTGAAGGAAACTGATAGAGGGTCACCCAAGGAACATTTGTACAAAATTATTTGAAAATCGGCCTGACACTTATGGAGGAGAAGATTTTTTAAGTTTTCACTATAGCCATAAAAGGCAAAATAGCCCCGCCCCCTGGCGGCCATGTTTTTTGACCAATCAACATGGCTTGAAGGAATCTGATAGAGGATCACCCAAGGAACATTTCTACAACATTATTTGAAAATCAGCCAGACACTTTTGGAGGAGAAGATTTTTTAAGTTTTCACTATAGCCATATAAGGCAAAATAGCCCCCCCCCACCCCCCCCCCCCCCTGGCGGCCATGTTTTTCGACCAATCAACATGGCTTTAAGGAATCTGATAGAGGGTCATCCAAGGAACATTTCTACAAAATTATTTGGAAATCTGCCAACCAGTTTGGAAGAAGAAGAATTTTGTTTCGTTGCCATAGAAACCAGAATTTTGCATGGATCCCAAAAATTTACCCACTGGTTACTGAGGAGAAGAAGTTGACGCACGACGGACGCCGGACAAAAGGCGATCACAATAACTCACCATGAGTGAGCTAAAAACATGTATAGACAGTTTGGTACAAGAGGGCCATGGAGGCCTTAGATTGCCCAGCTGAGTATCATCAGTTCAAGGAAGTTACTATGACATCAAAAGGGCATGTTCTAGATGAACAAAGGATTATTATGAAAACCACATGTAAAACTGTACACATGGTCCGACTTTATTTGTACCAAAATGAGGACCACGCCCCAGTGGCTATGTTTTTCATCTGATCGGAATAATTTAAACATTCTTTTTAGAGGATCACTCAAGGAACATTTATGCAAAATTATTTTCTTACTGTTTTTACTATTTATATGTAAAAAACACTAGCCCAACTCCCTGGTGGCCATTTATTTCAACTGATCAAAATAATTTGAACAATCTTGCTATATTTATTTTCAAATGTGGTAAGAACTTTTGGACAGGAATTTTTCTATATACATAATGGAACAATAGGGCCAAGATGGGCCTAAATCGATCACCTGAATGATAGTTAATTAGAAGCAAATATTTAACTGCAAATATCTGTGAAAATTTGATCATGAGTTCAAATGAAACTGCAAGGAGTGGACACTCAGTTAAAGAAATAGTTAATCAGTAAAAGCCATTTGTATCTTGAAATCTAACAAGAACTTTAATAAGAATGGAATTATGAAGTTTTGTCATTTTGCACCTTTCCTGATGCCGCTTTGCTGCCCTGTTTGTCAATGAAATCAAAATGGCTTGAACAGTTTTTGTAGAGTCACCCACAGAACATTTCTGCCAAATTATCTTGGAATCTGACAAATGGATTATGGAGATGGAGGTTTTTAAAGTTTGGGTATTTTTCTCAATTTCTGATGCCGCAGCAACAAAAGTACTACACAGAATGCAAGTCTTTGAACAATTTTGAAAGAGGACCATCAAAGGAACATTGCTGTGAAGTAATGTTGAAATTGGTCAAGTGGAATGGTAGGAGTTGTCATTTGTAGCTAAAACTTCAATTTACCCCTTTTGTGATGACGCGAAATTGCTATGATTTTGTAACCAATCAAATTCGGCTTGAACAAATTAAGTAGAGGATCACTGAAGTAAGATTCCTATTCAATTTCCTAAATATCAGACAAGAACTTAAACAAATGGAATTTCCAAATTTTGTCATTTAGCCCCTTTTCTGATGCCTCCTGAATGCCATGTTTTTTCAACCAAACAGTATGCCTTGAACAATCTTTGTAGAGGGTCACCCAAGGAACATTTCTCCCAAACTATATTGGAATTTGACATGCAGGTTCAGAGGAGGAGATTTTTAAAGGTTGGACATTTTGCCTCCTTTCTGATGCCGCAGCAACCCTGGCGACCATGTTTTTCAACGGATCGGAAATATTTGAACAATTTTGGTAAAGGGTGCCCCAAGGAACATTGTGCAAAATAATTATCAAATTGGGCTAATACTTTTGGACAAGAAGATTTTTAAAGTTTTAACAATGCACATATAAGGAAAACAAGCTCCGTGCCATGTTTTTCAACAGATCGGAAATATTTGAACATTCTTGGTAAAGGGTGCCCCAAGGAACATTTGTGCAAACTAATTTTCAAATCGGGTCAGTACTTGTGGACAAGAAGATTTTTAAAGTTTTAAAAATGCACATATAAGGAAAACAAGCTCCTCCCCCTGGCGGTCATGTTTTCAACGGATCGAAAATATTTGAACAATCTTGGTAAAGGGTGCCCCAAGGAACATTTGTGCAAAATAATTTTCAAATCTGGCCAGTACTTTTGGACAAGAAGATTTTTAAAGTTTTAACAATGCACATATAAGGAAAACAAGCTCCACCCCCTGGTGTCCATGTTTTTCAACGGATTAGAAATATTTGAACAATCTTGGTAAAGGGTGCCCTTAGGAACATTTGTGCAAAATAATTTTCAAATCGGGCCAGTACTTTTAGACAAAAAGATTTTTAAAGTTTTAACAATGCACATATAAGGAAAACAAACTCCGCCCCCTAGCGGCCATGTTTTTCGACCAATCAACATGGCTTGAAGGAATCTGATAGCGGGTCATCCAAGGAACATTTCTACAAAATTATTTGAAAATCTGACAGACGACGGACGATGGAAGACGGACAAAAAGTGATCAGAATAGCTCACCTTGAGCCTTTGGCTCTAGGTGATCTAAAAACTAACCCCCGGCCAATGGTGGCCATTTATTTCAACTGATCTTTTCAAATCCTGCCAGTACTTTTGGACAACACGCTTTTTAAAGATTCACAATAGTTTTAACAAAATTGGTAGTGAGTCACCCTAGGAACATTTGTGCCAAATTATTTTCAAATCAGGGCAGGACTTTTGAACAAGAAGATTTTAAATTGTTAACTATGTTCATAGAAGAAAAAGTGCCCCGCCCACTGATTGCCATGTTTTAAAACAGAACTGCATCATTTGAACAGTCTTGCTAGATTGTCAACTAAGGAAAATTTGTGCCAAATAAATTATGATTTATTTATGAAAAACATGAACTTGTCTAACCTAGCTTCCTGGTATCTGCCGGTCAGTAATAAAATACCTCTCATGGCTATAAATGTGTCTCGACCCCAACAACGCATATAGGAACTGGCAAAATGGGGAAAGCCTGAAATAAGATAATTACAGTGTTCCTTTGAACTATGCCTAATGAGCAATTTGTCTTTATACCACAATGTTTTCAACTTGATGTAAGGCGCACATTTTTATTTATTGAGATGCCTCTATTTTTGCGTACATATTTTTTTAAGTCGTTTGCTTCAGATTTGTTGCATGTTGGAAAGGGTTAGACAAAAGTAAGAAAATTGATTGTGAAATACATGCTGTATGTCTTTTCATGCTCTTGTCATAAATACTCACAAATTGGTGTTCCTGAATTTCAATGCATTTATATGTGTAGGGAAAAATCATAGAAAACTTGGAGGAACCTCATGATATAGAAAACAAATAATGCATCTTCTCTGAACATAGTCAAAATGACAAACCTGCAGCCAGTGTCAAACAGGCCTGCACTTCTACTGGATCTTTATCCGGGGCTTCAGTCTTTGTAGGAACTTTTGGAGGGTCTATGTTGGGGGACAGATCAGGCAGTTTGGCATCTTTAACTAAACCACAGAACATTACTGATCCCATAGCCAAGGCCTGAACAAACGTTGAACCGTCCTGTACAAAGCTAAAATATATATGTCAATAAGTAACTCTTGTTTCTTCTCCACAATTTTCCTGAAATACATCACTTTTGAGTGATATACAAGATTTGAAAATGATGGGAAATCAAGAATTTCTCCGTTCTTTACTTTGTTTTGATCTCTGATTGAAATTGCACTTACAATTTTATTAACCTTCAAACCAATAGACTCCAAATATCACCATATTATAATGCAAGAACAGGAAATCTTGCAATTTACATTTTCCGAGTGCCAAGTTTCATGTGATGAACAGTGCAATAACAATCTGTTTGCTTATCCCTTTTCCCAAATACAAAAATTCTCCAGCAGATGACTTTGAAACCATCTAAACAAAAACAAAAGGGCCATGATTGCCCTGGTATCGCTCACCTGATTTTTTTATTTTTTACTTTAGCTATATAAGCCCCGTCCCCTGGTGGCCATAGTTTCCGACCAATCAACTTGAAGGAATCTGATAGAGGGTCACCCTTGAAACATTTCTACAAAATATTTGAAAATCGGCCTGACACTTTTGGAGGAGAAGATTTTTTAAGTTTTCACTATAGCCATATAATGCAAAATAGCACTGCCTACTGGCAGCCATGTTTTTTTACCAATCAACATGGCTTGAAGGAATCTTAAAGTGGGTCCCTTAAGTAACATTTCTACAAAATTATTTGAAAATCGGCCTGACACTTTCGGAGAAGAAGATTTTTTAAGTTTTCACTATAGCCATATACGGCAAAATAGCCCCGGCCACCCTGGCGGACATGTTTTTCGACCAATCAATATGGCTTGATGAAATCTGATAGAGGGTCATCCAAGGAGCATTTCTACAAAATTATTTGAAAATCTGCCAACCAGTTTGGGAGAAGAAGATTTTTTAAGTTTTCACTGTAGCCATATAAGGCAAAATAGCCCCGCCCCCCTGGCGGACATGTTTTTCAACCAATCAACATGGCTTGAAGGAATCTGATAGAGGGTCATCCAAGGAGCATTTCTACAAAATTATTTGAAAATCTGCCAACCAGTTTGGGAGAAGAAGATTTTTTAAGTTTTCACTATAGCCATATAAGGCAAAATAGCCCCGCCCCCCTGGCGGCCAGGTTTTTCGACCAATCAACATGGCTTGAAGGAATCTGATAGAGGGTCATCCAAGGAGCATTTCTACAAAATTATTTGAAAATCTGCCAACCAGTTTGGGAGAAGAAGATTTTTTAAGTTTTCACTATAGCTATATAAGGCAAAATAGCCCCGCCCCCCCTGGCGGCCATGTTTTTCGACCAATCAACATGGCTTGAAGGAATCTGACAGAGGGTCATCCAAGGAATATTTCTACAAAATTATTTGAAAATCTGCCAACCAGTTTGGGAGAAGAAGAATTTTGAAGTTTTTTTCATTTCGTTGCCATGGAAACCAGAATTCTGCATGGATCCCAAAAATTTGAAGGAAATCTGGTGAGGTCATTGAGAGGATGCTTTCTGTGAAGTTTCATCCCAATTGACTCACTGGTTACTGAGGAGAAGAAGCTGATGCACGACGGACGACGCACGCCGGACAAAAGGCGATCACAATAACTCACCTTGAGCAAAGCTCAGGTGAGCTAAAAATTGAAAATCTCTATGAATGTAGTTTACAAACAAGGAAATGTTGAAAACATTGTGGCAAAAGGAGAAACTGTTTGTTTTGAAAATAATCACCTTCTGTCACTATGTTTTCAAAAGTCATGTACTGAGATATCTGTTTTTTGATGAACTAGAACCATTATTATCTGTCTGTAGGTTGAGTTACAAAATTCAGTCACCCATAAAGGTTGCTATTATTTTACAATTTAGAATAATGTTTTCATGTGCTATTAATTAAGTCTTTCAAAATGAATCTCTATCTTTCTTTTTCAAAATTGCTTTAATCTTATTTTTGAACTTCTAATTCTCTTGATACATAATTGAAAACATTGTGGAAAGGGAAAATTTGATCATTTTAAGTTAAGGTTTATGGAAAATGTTTATATAAAATGACAGTATACTTTTTGAATATCATTGTGGCAACATTCATCTGCTGCAAAAGTGTCAAATTGCTTTTGAATGCTGGAAAGGTTTCATCCTATCCCACATACAACAAATCTGCAACATACAACTTTGAAAATATCTGGGGGAAAATATGAAAAAGCTTCATATAATATTAGTACATGTATAATAATTGAAGGGAGAAATTGCTCATCAAAATGAGACTTTTTTTCTTTTTGCCACAATGTTTTCAAAAGTTCTCTGCCGCGCAAATGTGTAACAAGAGGCCCAAGAGGGCCAGTATCGCTCCACGGCCATAAGGCAAAAATCAAATCTCCAAACAGCCCTGCCCCCTAGTGGCCATATTTTTTACCAACCACCATGGCTTAAAGGAATCTTGTAGAGTGTCACCCAAGGAATGTTTCTGCAAAATTATTTGAAAATCGGCCTGACACTTTCGGAGGAGAAGATTTTTTAAGTTTTCACAATAGCCATATAAGGCAAAATAGCCCCACCCCATGGCGGCCATATTTTTGAACCAATCAACATGGCTTGAAGGAATCTGATAGAGGGTCACCCAAAGAACATTTCTACAAAATTATTTGAAAATCTGCTCAACACTTTCGGAGAAGAAGATTTTTTAAATTTTCACTATGGTCATATAGAGCAAAATAGCCCTCGCCTCTGGCGGCCATATTTTTCGACCAATCAACATGGCTTGAAGGAATCTGATAGAGGGTCACCCAATGAACAGATTCTACAAAATTATTTGAAAATCGGCTGAACACTTTCTGAGAAGAAGATTTTTTAAGTTTTCACTATGGTCATATAAGGCAAAATAGCCCCGCCCTCTGGCGACCATGTTTTTCGATCAATCAACATTTCTTGAAGGAATCTAATAAAGGGTCACCCAAGGAACATTTCTACAAAATTATTTGAAAATCGGCCTGACACTTTCAGAGAAGAAGATTTCAGAATTATGGATGGATCAAAAAAAAAATGAAGGAATTTAAGAGAGGACATTGAGAGGATGCTTCCTATGAAGTTTCAACCAAATTGGCTAAGTGGTTAGTGAGAAGTCGTTTAAAGGAAAAAGTTTACGCACGCACGCACGCACGCACGCACGCACGACGGACAATTCGCCATGACATAAGCTCGACTGGCTTTCAGCCAGTGGAGCTAAAAATGGGCCTGCAGGTGGAAAAGGTTTCAATAATAAACTTACTCTGACATGAGTGAGAAGGTATGCTCTCTGAGAATGACATAGGCACCAGTGACAATGGCATCAAAATATGAAGGTATCAGAAACCTGGGTATCTGAGAGAGATGCTGAAATAGGTTCTCGAACCAGCGACCGAGCTGAAACACAGGCATGTACTAAATAATAGGCGTACACAGATATAACTTTCAATAAATATGCAAGAGATTAACAAGAATTACGCATAATTATATGTCTCCCCGTCCCAAAGACAAATACAAAGACAAAATGTGTGTGCAAATTTTGAAGTCTAGCAAGCCAAAAATATAACAAATTTAGTAAACAAAAAACATTATAAGATGCCTATAGATAAAATTATTTATCTATTATTATTAATATTATTATCATTATATTAATATGTGGAAAATTTATGTCCAGTTCTCAAAATCCACTAAAAAACATCAAAATTCATGTTTTTAACCCCAAAAATAAGATCACACTCAGCATTTACAGTTTTAAATATGAAGGATAGCATAAGATGCAACTGTGATCCACATTTGAAAGCCTTAGCACTAGAAGTTATTGAGAAAAAGTAACAAGAGGGCTGTGATAGCCCTGGATTGCTCACCTGACTTATGCAATGTGATTTGTCATGCCAACCACACAGTCAACCACATTAACTCATTTTGTGGTCAGGTAAGTTAATACAAGGGCACCGCAAAGCGGATGTATCCCCTCGCTATTCAAAGTCCGAATAAATAGGCTTCTAGACTTTGCCATATACTAACTGTATACCAAGTTTGGTTAAGATCGGTCGAAGGATGTTCAGTGTAGGGTGGTCACAAGGTTGTTACGGACGGAGGCACGGACGGAGGCACGGACGGAGACACGGATGGAGGCAAAGACGAACGAACGAACGAACGGACAGTCCCGTTACTATATCCCTATCGCAAACTTTGTTAGCCGAGGGGATAACAAGAGGCCCAAGAGGGCCAGTATTGCCTCACTGCCATTATGCAAAATATAAATCTCCAAACAGCCCCTGGTGTTTAGACCAATCACCATGGCTTGAAGGAGCCTTGTAGAGTATCACCCAAGGTACATTTCTGCAAAACTATTTAAAAATCGGCCAAATAGTTTGGGAGGAGAAGATTTTGTAGGTTTTCACTTAAGCCATATAAGGTAGAACAGCCCTGCCCCCAGGTGGCCTTTTTTTCAACCAATCAACATGGATTGAAGGAATCTGATAGAGGGTCACCACAGAAACATTTCTACAAAATTATTTGAAAATCAGCCAAACACTTTCGGAAAAGTTTTTTTAAGTTTTCCCTAAAACCATAAAAGGCAAAATAACCCCGCCCCATGGTGGCCATGTTTTTCGACCAATCAACATGGCTTGAAGGAATCTGATAGAGGGTCATCCAAGGAACATTTCTACAGAATTATTTGAAAATGGCCAACCAGTTTGGGAGAAGAAGAATTTAAAAAAAAAAATTGTTTGGTTGCCATGGAAACCAGAATTCTACATGGATCCCAACAATTTCAAGAACCCACTGGTTATCGAGGAGAAGATGTTGACGGACAACGCAGGACGCAGGCCGGACTAAAGGCGATCACAATTACTCACCTTGAGCACTTCGTGCTCAGGTGATTTAACAATAGCCTATTAGATTACGGGTAAAACGTCCTTATCAAGCCACATCAAGCTATTAGTAGTCTTCTAGTAAATACAAACAGTGAAATTTGACACAAACCTGCACAATCCACTTAACCAGGTTTGTCGTCTATATGAATCTTATTACAGGTATGCAACAAGGTCAATTTGATAAGCTATAGATAAGGGTTGTTTTTCATGTTCTAAAATGCTTATTTGACCCTTTAACCCAGGGTTTTGTTGAGTGATGAGAGAGATATAGTGGACAAACAACCAGTTTACTCCTCCTTATCTACTCCTCTGAATTTTTGTCTGACCATGTTCATTTATAAATTACTTACATGTTTAGTTCCTGAATGGACTAACAGTCTTTTAGCAATATGACCAGGCAACCAGTCACCATCCCTTAGATTTGCACACAGAGTATGTCCTAAATCATTGCTAGCTCTGATTGAACCTAAAACTGTAGTCACACCTTCACAAATATAAAGAGATATGTATACATGTATATCACCTACAATGACAACTCGAGATTAGGCCCTTATTTCATGTTGTTTAATTCTTAATCAAATGTAAAACCCTACGTTGTGCGTATTCCTCAACATTGTCTCAGTGCTTACCCGTAACATTGGGTTTGGTGTTGCAATATGAGAGATGTCATGGGAAAAGTCCACTTAGCTCCCCTTTATATACATGCAAAGAGATAAATCAAAACAAGTGACAAGAGTTACTTGTATTTCTCACCAACTTTCGCTTTGACTATCATTGCAAGTGTAAAAGACAATTTCATATGTTTTCACCCAAAAATAGGTTCAACTCATCATCTATTACAAACAATGTGAGGAAGGGTATTAGATGTAACTATGATCCAAATTTGAAAACCCAGGCACTTGCAATTCATTTTAATTCTTCCTATTGGAAATCAATATAAAAACAATTTATATTGGATTAACAAGCAGCATGAAAATGAAACATGTAAATTAGAAGTAGTTTTAACACAAACAGATAGGTCAGGATCATTTTTGCACAAGTCTGTGAGCTTCTGGAAATAACAGTCATTCTAATGATCTTCGAAAGAGTGGTCTTAATCTTGGTTTAATTATTGAGGAGGAGGATGTTGAGACACCAATATGTCTTTCCCTCATATAGACGCCTTTTGACGCATCTGCAGCAGACGACTTTTGAAAACTTTACGTCAAAAGTGGAAGAAAGATTCTTTCTTTTATAGGGGATTAACATATTCTTGTGTACATGGTTTCAAAGACGCCTGTTGCAAATTTGTTGTATATGGGACAGTTTACAGTATCTGTGTTTGGTATGTCTAAATTCTTTTCAGCACTGGTCTTCCTTGAAGAACAACAGGACCAACAGAGGCGCAGGGAGAAGCCGTGGCTACTGAGACGGGTCACCCTTGGGCACTTCGATACCCTTATGCAGGAGTTGATGCGGGAATCGTGTGGCGACTTCAAAGCAAACCTCAGAATCGAGCCACCCATGTTCCGTGAAATAATGAACAGACTGACCCCAAGAATTTTTAAGCATCAAGGCTTGCCTGCAGGCCTTAGGCTGGCTATCACTTTAAGGTTCCTTGCCACCGGTGACTGTAGAAATCTTGCGGAGACTGTGCGATGACTGCACTGAAATTGCACAATTTCAGTGCAATCTCAGCGCAGCCTCCATACAGATTTGTCCCGATCAGTCCCTCAATAATTCATACAAAAATCGCACGATAATCATATACAATGTAAACACACATGCCATAGCCCGTAGCCACCTACGATGCCTGAAAAATCGTACGGAAAATTGCACGGCGCCCATGGCAAATGTAAACCAGGCATTAGTCACAACGTGCCTTTATGATACATGTCAGAGATGAGAATTCACCCCGCCAAAAAGGTTACTACATTTAGGACAAAATCAGACTTGAACGAAACTGGTTTTTCACATATTTTACTTTCACTATCAAACAAGGTAAAATTAATAACAAGAGCTTTCACCAAGACAGCATGCTCAACTATTTGGTTATTTGATACAAGTCAACAGTTGTTACTGAGATTGTGGCTTGATAGTATAGAACTATAAGTCAAGTTGGATAAGTCTTGTTTGAATAGCATCTGCTATTTGTGAGAAAAGGCCTTGCATCCAAATTTCTAACTTCAAAAAGGGCCATAATTTATGATAAATTCAGTCAAGAGTAACCTTATCTGATTGTTTGATACCTTTAAAGACTATATTGAAGTTTTAAATCAATCCCTGAGTGGTTATTGAGATATGTGCATGATATGATATATGTACCATGCATGCAAAACTTTAACCAAATTTTCAGTCAAACAAGGGCCATAATTTGTACTAAATTCATACAAGAGTTATCTAACTTGACTGTCTGACACCCCTGAAGACATGAATGAAGTTTCAAGTCAAATATCATTAGTGGTTACTGAGATATATCCATGAAAGCACCTTGCATGCAAAACTTTAACCAGAATTTCTAAGTAAAAAAGGGCCATCATTTGCATTAAATGCTGGAAAGAGTTATCAAACTTGATTGTTTATATAAGTGTGATGGTTGGGAAGGGTTGTATAAAGTTTCAATGCAATGCATCAAGTAGTTACTAGGACATGGACTCTTAATGTAGTTGCACGCAAAACTTAAACCAGAATTTCTAAGTAAAACAAGAGCTGTCGGAGGACAGCGCGCTCGACTATTCCACCGTTTATTTAAGTTACTGAGATAATGGACTTTAATGTAGTTGCATGCAAAACATTATCAACCATTTCTTAAAGGGTGATAATTTGTATTATATGCAGGATAGAGTTATTTAACTTGATTATTTTCATAGGTGTGATGTATAACGTTTCAATGGAATGCATCCAGTAGTTACTAAGATATGGACTCTTAATGTAGTTGCATGCAAACCTTTAACCATAATTTCTAAGTAAAACAAGATGTGTTGCCCCCCAATGGCAACATCTAGGTCAAAGGTCAAGGTCGCCAGGTCAAAAATGTTGGTACTGACAGAAAGGTCATGTCACAAGGAATACACATGTGAAATATGGTAGCCGTACCTGTTATGGTTCAAAAGTAGTGGTCAAGGTTAAAGTTTTTTTCGAGAATGGCAACATCTAGGTCAAAGGTCAAGGTCGCAAGGTGAAACATTTTGGTACTGACAGAAAGGTCATGTCACAAGGTATACACATGTGAAATATGGTAGCCTTACCTGTTGTGGTTCAAAAGTAGTGGGGAAGGTTAAAAAAAAAATTGAGAATAGCAACATCTAGGTCAAAGGTCAAGGTCGCAAGGTCAAAAATGTTGGTACTGACAGAAAGGTCATGTCACAAGGAATACACATGTGAAATATGGTAGCCGTATCTGTTATGGTTCAAAAGTAATGGCCAAGGTTAAAGTTTTTTTCGAGAATGGCAACATCTAGGTCAAAGGTCAAGGTCGCAAGGTCAAAAATGTTGGTACTGACAGAAAGGTCATGTCACAAGGAATACACATGTGAAATATGGTAGCCGTACCTGTTATGGTTCAAATGTAATGGCTAAAAAAAATTGAGAATAGCAACATCTAGGTCAAAGGTCAAGGTCGCAAGGTCAAAAATGTTGCTACTGACAGAAAGGTCATGTCACAAGGAATACACATGTGAAATATGGTAGCCTTACCTGTTATGGTTCAAAAGGAGTGGGGAAGGTTAAAAAAATAATTGAGAATGGCAACATCTAGGTCAACGGTCAAGGTCGCAAGGTCAAAAATGTTGGTACTGACAGAAAGGTCATGTCACAAGGAATACACATGTGAAATATGGTAGCCGTATCTGTTATGGTTCAAAAGTAATGGCCAAGGTTATTTTTTTTCGAGAATGGCAACATCTAGGTCAAAGGTCAAGGTCGCAAGGTCAAAAATGTTGGTACTGACAGAAAGGTCATGTCACAAGGAATACACATGTGAAATATGGTAGCCGTACCTGTTATGGTTCAAAAGTAATGGCCAAGGTTAAAGTTTTTTTCGAGAATGGCAACATCTAGGTCAAAGGTCAAGGTCGCAAGGTCAAACATTTTGGTACTGACAGAAAGGTAATGTCACAAGGAATACACATGTGAAATATGGTAGCCGTACCTGTTATGGTTCAAAAGTAGTGGTCAAGGTTAAAGGTTTTTTTGTGCAGACAGGCCAAAAACTACATGTAGGTCAAAGGTCAAGGTCGCAAGGTCAAAAATGTTGGTACTGACAGAAAGGTCATGTCACAAGGAATACACATGTGAAATATGGTAGCCGTACCTGTTATGGTTCAAAAGCAGTGGTCAAGGTTAAAGTTTTTTTTGTGCAGACAGACAGCAGACAGACAGACAGACGTGCAGACCAACGTGCAGACAGACAGGCCAAAAACTATATGCCCCCCGAATCGGAGATTCCGGGGGGGGGGGGGGGGCATAAAAAGGGCAACAATTTGCACCATATGCAGGATAGAGTTATCTTAATTGGTTGTGTTATATAGTTGCGAAATTGGGAAAGGTTGTATAAAGTTTCAATACAATGCTTCAAGTTGTTACTGAGATTACACTCTAAATGTAGATGCAAAACTCTTACCAGAATTTCTAAGTCCAAAAAGGGCCATAACTTGCACATTTTATACATAGGTGAGATGGTTGGGAAGGGCTGTAAAAAGTTTCAATGCAATGCATCAAGTAGTTACTAAGATATGGTCTCTTAATGTAGTTGCATGCAAAACTTTAACCAGAATGTCTAGGCAAAAAGGGCCATAACTTGCATATAATGCAGGATAGAGTTATTTAACTTGAAAATCAACATATTTGTGATAGTTTGGAAGGGTCGTATAAAGTTTCAAAGTAATGCATCACGTAAATACTAGGATATAGACTCTTAATGTAGTTGCATGCAAAACTTTAACCAAATTTCTAGTTAAACAAGATGTGTTTGTGAAACACTCATGCCCCCCAATGGCAACATCTAGGTCAAAGGTCAAGGTCGCCAGGTCAAAAATGTTGGTACTGACAGAAAGGTCATGTCACAAGGAATACACATGTGAAATATGGTAGCCGTACCTGTTATGGTTCAAAAGTAGTGGTCAAGGTTAAAGTTTTTTTCGAGAATGGCAACATCTAGGTCAAAGGTCAAGGTCGCAAGGTGAAAAATTTTGGTACTGACAGAAAGGTCATGTCACAAGATATACACATGAAATATGGTAGCCGTACCTGTTATGGTTCAAAAATAGTGGTCAAGGTTAAAGGTTTTTTTCGAGAATGGCAACATCTAGGTCAAAGGTCAAGGTCGCAAGGTGAAAACTTTGTTAGTATCAGAAAGGTCATGTCACAAGGTATACACATGTGAAATATGGTAGCCGTACCTGTTATGGTTCAAAAGTAGTGGTCAAGGTTAAAGTTTTTATCGAGAATGGCAACATCTAGGTCAAAGGTCAAGGTCGCAAGGTGAAAACTTTTGGTAGTGACAGAAAGGTCATGTCACAAGGTATACACATGTGAAATATGGTAGCCTTACCTGTTATGGTTCAAAAGAAGTGGGGAAGGTTAAAAAAAACAAGAGGCCCAAGAGGGCCAGTATCGCTCCACGGCTATAAGGCAAAAATAAAATCTCCAAACAGCCCTGCCCCGTGGTGGCTATTTTTTTTAACAACCACCATGGCTTAAAGAAATCTTGTAGAGTGTCACCAAAGGAATGTTTCTGCAAAATTATTTGAAAATATGCCTGACACTTTCGGAGGAGAAGATTTTTTAAGTTTTCACTATGGTCATATAAGTCAAAATAGCCCCGCCCTCTGGCGGCCATGTTTTTCGACCAATCAACATGGCTTGAAGGAATCTGATAGAGGGTCACCCAATGAACATTTCTACAAAATTATTTGAAAATCGGCTGAACACTTTCGGAGAAGAAGAAGTTTTCACTATAGCTATATAACGCAAAAAAGCCCCGCCCCCTGGCGGCCATGTTTTTCGCCCAATCAACATTTCTTGAAGGAATCTAATTAAGGTTCACACAAGGAACATTTCTACAAAATTATTTGAAAATCGGCCTGACACTTTTGGAGGAGAAGATTTTTTAAGTTTGCTCTTTAGCCATATAGGCAAAATAGCCCCGCCCTGTGACGGCCATGTTTTTTTACCAATCAACATGGCTTGAAGGAATCTGATAGAGGGTCACCCACGGAACATTTCTACATAATTATTTGAAAATCTGCTGAACACTTTTTGAGAAGAAGATTATTTAAGTTTTCACTATAGCTATATAAGGCAAAAAAGCCCCGCCCCCTGGCGGCCATGTTTTTCGCCCAATCAAAATTTCTTGAAGGAATCTAATAAAGGGTCACCCAAGGAACATTTCTACAAAATTATTTGAAAATCGGCCTGACACTTTCGGAGAAGAAGATTTTTTAAGTTCTCACTATTTTTTTCTTTCGGTTGCCATGGAAACCAGAATTTTGAATGGATCAAAAAAAATTGAAGGAATTTAGTAGAGGACATTGAGAGGATGCTTCCCATGAAGTTTCAACCAAATTGGCCAAGTGGTTAGGGAGAAGAAGTCGTTTAAAGGAAAAAGTTAACGCACGCACGGACGCACGACGGACAATTCGCCATGACATAAGCTCGACTGGCTTTCAGCCAGTGGAGCTAAAAATGAGAATGGCAACATCTAGGTCAAAGGTCAAGGTCGCAAGGTCAAAAATGTTGGTACTGACAGAAAGGTCATGTCACAAGGAATACACATGTGAAATATTGTAGCCGTACCTGTTATGGTTCAAAAGAAATGGCCAAGGTTAAAGTTTTTGTCGAGAATGGCAACATCTAGGTCAAAGGTCAAGGTCTCAAGGTCAAACATTTTGGTACTGACAGAAAGGTAATGTCACAAGGAATACACATGTGAAATATGGTAGCCGTACCTGTTATGGTTCAAAAGTAGTGGTCAAGGTTAAAGTTTTTTTCGTGCAGACAGGCCAAAAACTACATCTAGGTCAAAGGTCAAGGTCGCAAGGTCAAAAATTTTGGTACTGACAGAAAGGTCATGTCACAAGGAATACACATGTGAAAAAATAAATATGGTAGCCATACCTGTTATGGTTCAAAAGTAGTGGTCAAGGTTAAAGTTTTTTTCGTGCAGACAGACAGACGTGCAGACAGACAGACAGACAGACGTGCAGACAGGCCAAAAACTATATGCCCCCCGAATCGGAGATTCCGGGGGGGCATAAAAAGGGCCATATATTGCAAAATATACTGGATAGAGTTATCATACTTGATTGTTTACATAGGTGTGATGGTTGGGAAGGGTTGTATAAAGTTTCAATGTGATGCATCAAGTAGTTACTAAGATATGATCTCTTAATGTAGTTGCATGCAAAACTTTAACCAGAATTTCTAAGTAAACAAGAGGGCCAAGACGACAATCTTTGTAGAGGCTCACACAGATTCAGAGGAGGAGATTTTTAAAGTTTGGACATTTTGCCCCCTTTCTGATGCCGCAGCAACCCTGGCGGCCATGTTTTTCAACGGATCGGACATATTTGAACAATCTTGGTAGAGGATGCCCTAAGGAACATTTGTGCAAAATAGTTTTCAAATCGGGCTAATACTTTTGGACAAGAAGATTTTTAAAGTTTTAACAATGCACATATAAGGAAAACAAGCTTCGCCGACTGGCGGACATGTTTTTTCAACGGATCGGGAATATTTGAACAATCTTGGTAAAGGGTGCCCCAACGAACATTTGTGCAAAATAATTTTAAAATCGGGGCCAGTACTTTTGGACAAGAAGATTTTTAAAATTTTAACAATGCACATATAAGGAAACGAAGCTCTGCCCCCTGGCGGCCATGTTTTTCAACAGATCGGAAATATTTGAACAATCTTGGTGAAGGGTGCCCCAAGGAACATTTGTGCAAAATAATTTTCAAATAGGGCCAGCACTTTTGGACAAGAAGATTTATAAAGTTTTAACAATGCACATATAAGGAAAACAAGCTCCGCCCCCTGGCGGCCATGTTTTTCAACTGATCGGAAATATTTGAACAATCTTGGTAAAGGGTGCCCCAAGGAACACTTGTGCAAAATAATTTTTTCAAATCGGGCCAGTACTTTTGGACAAGAAGATTTTTCAAGTTTTAACAATGCACAAATAAGGAAAACAAGCTCCGCCCCCTGGCGGCCATGTTTTTCAACGAATCGGAAATATTTGAACAATCTTGGTAGAGGGTACCCCAAGGAACATTTGTGCAAAATAATTTTCAAATCGGGCCAGTACTTTTGGACAAGAAGATTTTTTAAGATTTGGCAATTTTCCCCTTTTCTGTTGCCGCAGCAACCAAAGTTTTCTATGGAATTTAAATTTTTGAACAATTTTGAAAGAGGTCCACCAAAGGAACATTCCTGGGTAGTTTGGTTGAAATTGGTCATGTGGTTAAGGAGGAGATGATCTAAATGTCTAAATGTTAACGACGGACGACGGAAGACGGAC
Organism: Serripes groenlandicus; assembly: GCA_031761405.1. Taxonomy (NCBI): domain Eukaryota; kingdom Metazoa; phylum Mollusca; class Bivalvia; order Cardiida; family Cardiidae; genus Serripes; species Serripes groenlandicus. The sequence continues at coordinate 187,145,852 of JASEVX010000001.1, forward strand.
AAAAAGTGATCAAAATAGCTCACCTTGAGCCTTTGGCTATAGGTGATCTAAACAAGAGTTAAGTTTTTCCCCTATATGAGTCTATGTAAAACAAGTGACCCCCGGGGAAGGGTAATTTTTGACCCCAGGGCTATAATTTGAACAATCTTGGTAGAGGTTCACTAGATGATGCTACATACCAAATATCAAAGGCATGGGCCTTCTACCTTTAGACAAGAAGATTTTTAAAGTGTTTCCCCTATATGAGTCTATGTAAAACAAGTGACCCCCGGGGAAGGGTCATTTTTGACCCCAGGGCTATAATTTGAACAACCTTGGTAGAGGTTCACTAGATGATGCTACATACCAAATATCAAAATGGGCCTTCTACTTTTAGACAAGAAGATTTTTAAAGTTTTTCCCTTATATGAGTCTATGTTAAACAAGTGACCCCCGGGGAAGGGTAATTTTTTACCCCAGGGCTATAATTTGAACAATCTTGGTAGAGGTTCACTAGATGATGCTACATACCAAATATCAAAGGCATGGGCCTTCTACTTTAAGATTTTTTAAGTTTTGGTTAATTTCCCCTTTTTTGTTGCCATGGCAGCCAAAGTTCTGCATGGAATAGAATTTTTTGAACAAGTTTGAAAGAGATCCACCCAAGGAACATTCCTGTAAAATTATTTTGAATTTGGTTAATTGGTGTAGGAGAAGTTGTTTGTAGGAAAATGTGAACGGACGGACGACGACGACGACGACGGACGGTGAGCGATCACAAAAGCTCACCTTGCACTTCGTGCATTGGAGAGCTAAAAAGGGCCATAACTTGCATAAAATGCAGGATAAAGTTATCATACTTGATAATCTACATAAGTGTGATAGTTGGGTAGGGTTGTATAAAGTTCCAATGCAATGCATCTAGTCAATACTGAGATATGGACTCTTAATTTAGTTGCACGCGAAACTTTAACCAGAATTTCTAAGTAAAAAAAGTGCCATAATTTGCATAAAATAAAGGATAGAGTTATCTAACTTGATAATCTACACAGGTGTGATAGTTGGATAGGGTTGTATACAGTTTCAATGCAATGCATCAGGTAAATACAGAGATATGGACTACTAATTTAGTTGCACCTAAAACTTTAACCAGAATTTCTAAGTAAAAAAAGGGCCATTACTTGCATAAAATGCAGGATAGAGTTATCTAACTTGATAATCTACATAAGTGTGATAGTTGGGTAGGGTTGTATAACGTTTCAATGCAATGCATCAAGTAAATACTGAGATATGGACTCTTAATTTAGTTGCATGTAAAACTTTAACCAGAATTTCTAAGTAAAACAAGAGGGCCATGATGGCCCTGGAATTGCTCACCTGATTTAGTTTTTTTCACTTTAGCTATATAAGCCCCGCTCCCTGGCGGCCATAGTTTCTGACCAATCAACTTGGCTTAAAAGAATCTGATAGAGGGTCACCCTAGGAACATTTCTACAAAATTATTTGAAAATCGGCCTGACACTATTGGAGGAGAAGATTTTTTAAGTTTTCACTATAGCCATATAAAGCAAAATAGCCCTGCCCAGTGGCAGCCATGTTTTTTGACCAATCAACATGGCTTGAAGGAATCTGAAAGTGGTTCACTTAAGGAACATTTCTACAAAATTAGTTGAAAATCTGCCTGACACTTTCGGAGAAGAAGATTTTTTAAGTTTTCACTATAGCCAAATAAGGCAAAATAGCCCCGCCCACCTGGCGGCCATGTTTTTGGACCAATCAACTTGGCTTGAAGGAATCTGATAGAGGGTCAGCCAAGGAACATTTCTACAAAATTATTTGAAAATCTGCCAACCAGTTTGGGAGAAGAATTTTTTTTAAGATTTCACTATAGCAATATAAGGCAAAATAGCCCTGCCCACTGGCGGCCATGTTTTTCGACCAATCAACATGGCTTGAAGGAATCTGATAGTGGGTCACTTAAGGAACATTTCTACAAAACTATTTGAAAATCAGCCAGACACTTTCGGAGGAGAAGATTTTTTAAGTTTTCACTTTAGCCATATAAGGCAAAATAGCCCCGCCCCCCTGGCGGCCATGTTTTTTGACCAATCAACATGGCTTGAAGGAATCTGATAGAGGGTCATCCAAGGTACATTTCTACAAAGTAATTTGAAAATCTGCCAACCACTTTGGGAGGTGAAGAATTTTGAAGTTTTTTTCATTTTGTTGCCATGGAAACCAGAATTCTGCATGGATCCCAAAAATTTGAAGGAAATCTGGTGAGGTCTTTGAGAGGATGCTTTCTGTGAAGTTTCATCCCAATTTACCACTGGTTACTGAGGAGAAGAAGTTGACGGATGACGGACGCTGGACAAAAGGCGATCACAATAACTCACCTTGAGCTAAAAAGGGGCATAATTGTGTCAAAATCTGATATAGAGTTTTGTGACTTGTCCTGCAGGGTCATTTGATGATGTCCAATAAGTGTGTTTAGTTTTAAAGCAATAGCACCTGAGGTTTGTGAGAAAAATTCTTGCATGCAAAACTTTAACCAAAATTTCTAAGTCCAAAAAGGGGCATAATTGTGTCAAAATTTGATATAGAGATATGGGACTTGTCCTGCAAGGTCATTTGATGACAAGTGACTGTAATAGCTCTCATATTCTTCGAATAGTCGAGCTAAAAATGATCAAAACAATCATTACCAGTGTATCCTATACACATTTACAATGAATTCAAACTCAACGTCATATATTCAATGCATTCTGGTGAAGGTATACACTCATTTTTTTATGCAAACAAAGTTTTCAGTAGGGACTATTTGGCACTAGATCAGCATGACCGCAGATGTATTTGGTGTAATTTAACCTAAACATATCGAAACACTCTCGAACAAGAGGCCCATGAGGGCCTATGCTCTACTGGTATGGTTCTTTGGTCATTTTCAATCCAGAGCATGTATGTATGGTGAAGATCGGATAGTAAATGGAGGCTCTTTTGTGTTCACAAGCTGTATTATAGCAATTTTTACAATTTCATGGACCATAATCCAGTCTTGCATGGGCGGATCTGGCTGATTTTCAAAAGGAACCAAGCTCTCATCAATATTTAACTACTATCTAAGTTTGGTGAAGATCAGATAGTAAATGGAGTCTCTATTGTGTTCACATGCTCAATTATAGCAATTTGGACAATTTCAAGGGCCATAATCCAGTCTTGCATGGGCGGATCTGACTGGTTTACGAAAGGAACTGAGCTCTCATGGATATCTATAACTACTGTATAAGTTTGGTTGAGATGCAATCAAAAGTGAAGACTATCGTGTTAACAAGCTCTTTTATAGCAATTTTGACCATTTCAAGGGCCATAATCCAGTCATGCATGGGCGGATCTGGCTGGTTTTCAAATGGAACCGAGCTCTCATGGATATCTAACTACTGTATAAGTTTGGTTGAGATACAATCAAAAGTGAAGACTATCGTGTAAACAAGCTCTTTTATAGCAATTTTGACCATTTCAAGGGCCATAATCCAGTCATGCATGGGCAGATCTGGCTGGTTTTCGAAAGGAACCGAGCTCTCATGGATATCTAACTTCTGTATAAGTTTGGTTGAGATACAATCAAAAGTGAAGACTGTATCGCGTTAACAAGCTCTTTTATAGCAATTTTGACCATTTCAAGGGCCATAATCCATTCATGCATGGGCGGATCTGGCTGGTTTTCGAAAGGAACTGAGCTCTCATTGATATCTAACTACTGTATAAGTTTAGTTGAGATACAATCAAAAGTGAAGACTGTATCGTGTTAACAAGAAATTGTTTACGGACGGACGCACGGACGCACGCACGCACGACGGACAAATCGCCACGACATAAGCCCTTCTGGCCTTTGGCCAGTAGAGCTAAAAATTAAATCCAAATGCATTACCCCAAAGTCTGATTAATATTTCAAATTATTTATTTATTAAATATGTGTGCACATTTGAAATTGCTCACCCCATTACTTTGTGCTCAGTTGAGCTTAAAACCAAAGCATTAACGTTTAGTTAAAAAAAAAGCCTTTCCTAATACTTTATATCAATTTCATCATTGTTTGCTAATTATTCTCAGTAGAATATAAAGAGTTTCTAACACACCATAACAACAGACACCGGACAAAAAAAGGTAATTCCTAAGTGCCTACCATGCTACGCAGGATGACACAAAAACAACTTGGCAAAAATATATAAAAATCTCTGTAAATGAAAGTATAATACTGAAACAGAGCTGAAAACATTGTCTGCTGCAGAGGGATTAGAAGGCGGCTGTATGTGGGAAAAGGTATAACAAGAGCACCGCATATGGCACAGACGCTCGACTGATAGGGAGAAAACAGAGAAAAAAAAAAGCTGAGCTGAACAAAAAACCTTAACCGGACGACCACAACGCCGCGGACTACCACGCCGCCGCGGACGACACCAGGGTCATGACAATAGCTCTCGTTTTTTCAAAAGTCGAGCTAAAAATGTCATCTGTTTCTGGGAAATGTTTATTTACATTATTTACTAACCTCTTAAGCCACTATACTTCATTTTGCCAAAGTTTGGCAGACTGTAAACTCCAAAGTCCAGTTGTTCCTCTGCCTCACTTCTAAATAAAGCAACATTGAGATCTCCAAGGGACAGATTGGACACTATTGCACGAAAATTTGAGGTATCAAATGTTTCATCAAACATTGTTCTACCACTGTAGGATCGCATGAGATACCCAAACTGGCCCAAACCTCGTCGGATTTCTAAGATGGCTGATTGGGCTTGTTTTGGAAGTACACACCTGAAACAGAGAATTATTTGTGATTTTGATTAGGGCTGCCCCTGGAAACAAGAGGGCCACGGTGGCCCTGGATTGCTCACCTGAGTTAAGCCAACCACATAGTCAATGACAAAAACTCATTTTGACATGACCAACTTGGCCTAGATATCATCCAGACAATCATGCTGACAACATTTGAAATACAGCTTCCAGAACGTTTACATGAATTTCCTTCGATATGGCTTAGTGACCATGTCTTTGACAGGACATGACCCATATTCAAATTCAGCCTTGATATAAAACAATCACCAATTCAGACAAAGTGTTAACATGCTAAAGATAGAAATACAGTTGCCAGAGTGTTTAACAAGATTTTCCTTCAATTTGGCCTTATTACCGAGACTTTGACACGACATGGCCCATTTTTAAAATTGGCCTAGATATCATCAAGACAAACATTCTGACCAAGAAAATTAATCTGAGAAAATTTCAACATGTTCAAATTAACAGGAGCTAGATCCAGTTATAGTAGCAAATGCTTCTGCTTATAAAGGTGAAAATTTGATCAAGAGTGGGAATGAGCTGCAAATTAAACAGCTTATTAGTAAAGGACATTTGTAATAATGCATTAAATCTGGAAGTTTGGTTGATATTATTTCATTGGCTAAAGAGATGTTGTTTGAAGCTAAAAGTTCCTTTTACCCCTTTTCTGATGCTGCCTGGCAGCTATCTTTTTCGACCAATCAATATGGCTTGAACAAATTATGTACAGCGTCAATAAAGGAACATTTCTGCTAAACTATCTTGAAATCAGACGAAAACTTTGATAAAATTTGTCATTTTCCCCCTTTTCTGATACTGTCTTGTGGCTGTGTTTCTCACCTAATCAATATGGCTTGAACAAACTTTGTGGGAAGTCACTTAGGGACCATTTCTAGATCCAGTTATAGTAGCAAATGCTTCTGCTTATAAAGGTGAAAATTTGATCAAGAGTGGGAATGAGCTGCAAATTAAACAGCTTATTAGTAAAGGACATTTGTAATAATGCATTAAATCTGGAAGTTTGGTTGATATTATTTCATTGGCTAAAGAGATGTTGTTTGAAGCTAAAAGTTCCTTTTACCCCTTTCCTGATGCTGCCTGGCAGCTATCTTTTTCGACCAATCAATATGGCTTGAACAAATTATGTACAACGTCAATAAAGGAACATTTCTGCTAAACTATCTTGAAATCAGACGAAAACATTGATAAAATTTGTCATTTTCCCCCTTTTCTGATACTGTCTTGTGGCTGTGTTTCTCACCTAATCAATATGGCTTGAACAAACTTTGTGGGAAGTCACTTAGGGACCATTTCTACCAAATTATATGCCGCAGCAACCAAAGTTATAACATTTATTGAATTTATATCTTTGAACAAAATTGAAAAAGGACACCCAAATTAACATTTCTATAAAGTTTGAAATTGGTCTGATGGATAAGGAGATGTCATTTGAAGCTTAAAGTTAATTTTACCCCTTTTCAACCAAGCATTATTGCTTGGAAACTTATGTAGGGGGTAACTAAAGGAACAATTCTACACATTTATCTTGAAATCAGACCAGCACTTTCATAAGAATGGGGGTTTGATCCCCAGTCGCGGCACTACGGTCATGGTGGAGTGCCCTTGGGCAAGGCAAATTTTCTAGCATAGTACTGGTTTGTTTACCCAGGGATCATGAATAATTAAATTTAATTGCGCGCTAAATGACCTTAGCTGTCGATGCGCCATAAAACAATATACATTCATTCATTCATTCATAAGAATGGAATTTTAAAACAAGAGCACCGCGGCGCCTGTGGGTGCCTTACGCTTGTCTGATATTATCCTTTTACTGTTTAGTTATTTTATATGAAAAATCTTCAAATTCGGAATGAATATTTACATATAATAATGACCGCACACAACTGCATTTTTTCAAGTATTGAAACAAGATTTACCATGTGGAAATAAATCCAAGTTCATATACATGATAAGGATAATCTTCACGTCGGATGGCTGTCACAATCAGTCAAGATCATAAACTGAGTCTTATGTATGGTCAGGCAAATGAGATGGTTACATTAAGTCAACTGTAACTAAAGATATTCAATATATTACTGTTTTCCTAATTTTAGTAACAGTGACCTTGACCCCCAAATCACAATCCGATTAAAGATATTCAATCGCTTGAAGTACATTATGTTTTCATTGTTTGGGGAAAATTTTAAATAAATGTAACAAAAAATGAAGAAACTATGTCCAATTCTCAAAATCCACCATAATACATCAAAATTTATGTTTTTTACCCTAAAAAACAGGCCTACTCAGCATCTTCATCATACAATGTGAAGAATGATATTAGATGAACAAGTTTAAAGTAATAAGTTTGAGAGTTTCCATGTAAGTGACCTAATCACAAAACTTAACCAACACCACCAATTCCCAAAATCAACCAAAATACATCAAAATTGATGGTTTTTACTCCCCAAAAAGGCCACACTCAGCATCTTTAGCATACAATGTGAAGAAGGGTATTAGATGAACAAGTTTTTCAAGTTTCAAAGCCTTAGGCTTGATAGTTTCCATAAATGTTTTGTACAGGGTCACCCAAGGAACATTTCTGTCAAGTTATTTTGTATTTTGGAATCCCTTAAGCGGATTCAGAGGAGAAGAATTTTAAAGATTGGCAGTTTCACCCCCCCCCCCCCCCCCCCCTTTCTGATGCCGCAGCTACCAAAGTTCTTTATTGAATTTAAATTTTGGAACAACTTTGAAAGGGGACCACCAAAAGATCATTCCAGTGGAGTTTGGTTAAAATTGGTCCAGTTGTTTAGGAGGAGCTGTTGTTTAAAACTTAAAGTTAACGATGACGGACTATGACGGACAACTGACAGAGAGTGATCAGATAAGACCACCTTAAGCCTTCAGTTCAGGTGATCTAAAAAGGTTTGGATCAATCCCGACGGTCAATGACACCCAATGTCTCTCTATTCATTACAGACTATAACATATATTGGAAAGTGTTTGTGGAATTAAATGAATGTATCTAATGCAGTTGGTAAATATTTTGATACATAACAATTGTCTGAGATGATAATATAAGAGTTGTCTTTTTTGAAAATATTTGTGAGAAATACTGAGACATCAAGAAATTTGTATTTTTTTAAATTTGAAAGAGCTATAATTTCAAAAATAATGTTAAGTGAGATTTTGCATATTTGTTTCTATATATTTTGCTGCAGACTTGTATGTGAGAAAGACTTAATGCAGTAATTGGCAATATATGACAATCTTACTTGAAGGCCACAACACTGCCCGGAGTGAAAGTCTTGAAATGTACAGAGGACGTCATTCCATGATCAGCGATGTCCATGCCGATCATTGTACTGAGGGCTACAGGAATGTTCTCCTGCATGGTTAGGTAATAATCAGGTAGCCCATTAATGTAGTCCGCATCTTTAACATACTCAAATTCTTCTGTTTGACAGGTCTGTATCTCAAAAAATATTTTCTCAATCACACCTGGAAACATATACATAAAGATTTAGTCTATTGTATGAAGGTTAACTTTTAATGGACTTCTTTTTTGGTTATAGCCATAAATTCCACACAATCTAAATACATTATGGCAAAATTTCTCTTTTAGCCAAAATGTTTCAACCCTAAATCATTTTTGTTCCATATTTTCAAAGTTTCTGATGTAGTTTAGTTACAAGTGGGAAAGGGTTAAGACATCGCAAATTCAAAACACTTCAAAAAACACCAATTTCATTGAAATGAATTTGGCTTCAAAGTTGCAGAAACTTCTCCCGTTTGTTTCATTATGAACTAATATTTCTTTAAACAAGAGGGCCATGATGGCCCTGGAATCGCTCACCTGATTTTTTTTTCTCCCTTTACCTATATAAGCCCCGCCCCATGGCAGCCATAGTTTCCGACCAATCAACTTGGCTTGAAGGAATCTGATAGAGGGTCACCCTAGGAACATTTCTACAAAATTATTTGAAAATCGGCCAGACACTTTTGGAGGAGAAGATTTTTTAAGTTTTCACTATAGCCATATAGTGCAAAATAGCCCTGCCCACTGGCGGCCATGTTTTTTGACCAATCAACATGGCTTGAAGGAATCTGAAAGTGGGTCATTCAAGGAACATTTCTACTAAATTATTTGAAAATCGGCCTGACACTTTCGGAGAAGAAGATTTTTTAAGTTTTCACTATAGCCATATAAGGCAAAATAGCCCCGCCCCCCTGGCGGCCATGTTTTTCGACCAATCAACTTGGCTTGAAGGAATCTGATAGAGGGTCATCCAAGGAACATTTCTACAAAATTATTTGAAAATCAGCCTGACACTTTCGGAGGAGAAGATTTTTTAAGTTTTCACTTTGGCCATATAAGGCAAAATAGCCCCGCCCCCTGGCGGCCATGTTTTTCGACCAATCAACATGGCTTGAAGGAATCTGATAGAGGGTCACCCAAGGAACATTTCTACACAATTATTTGGAAATCGGCCCCGACACTTATGGAGGAGAAGATTTTTTAAGTTTTCACTATAGCCATAAAAGGCAAAATAGCCCCGGCCCCTGGCGGCCATGTTTTTTGACCAATCAACATGGCTTGAAGGAATCTGATAGAGGATCACCCAAGGAACATTTCTACAAAATTATTTGAAAAACGGCCTGACACTTTTGGAGGAGAAGATTTTTTAAGTTTGCACTATAGCCATATAAGGCAAAATAGCCCCAACACCCCTAGCGGCCATGTTTTTCGACCAATCAACATGGCTTGAAGGAATCTGATAGAGGGTCACCCAAGGAACATTTCTACAAAATTATTTGAAAATCGGCCTGACACTTTCGGAGGAGAAGATTTTTTAAGTTTTCACTATAGCCATATAAGGCAAAATAGCCCCGCCCCCCTGGCGGCCATGTTTTTCGACCAATCAACATGGCTTGAAGGAATATGATAGAGGGTCATCTAAGGAACATTTCTACAAAATTATTTGAAAATCTGCCAACCAGTTTGGGAGAAGAAGAATTTTGAAGTATTTTCGGTTTCGTTGCCATGGAAACCAGAATTTTGCATGGATCCCAAAAATTTGAAGGAATTCTGGTTAGGTCATTGAGAGGATGCTCTCTGAGAAGTTTCATCCAATTTGACCCACTGGTTACTGAGGAGAAGAAGTTGACGCACGACGGACGACGCACAACGCACGACGGACGACGGACAAAAGGCGATCACAATAACTCACCTTGAGCAAAGCTCAGGTGAGCTAAAAACACTTTCAAAATGATCCCTATTGAGACTTGACCTTTTTAACCCTTTCCCACATACAACAATTCTGCAGCAGAAGACTTTGAAAATATCCTGGATTTTTTTTGAAAATTCTTCATAAATGAGAGTTCAAAACATTGTGGCAAATTTGGAAATTGCCCATTTTGAGCAATTTTGCCTTTTGCCACAATGTTTTCGAAAGTCATCTGCTGCAGATATATCTACAAATGGGAAAGTGTTAAACAATCTTAATCCATCTCAACATGCAACAAATCTGCAGCAGTTCACTGAAAATATCTAGGCAAAAAAGAGGAAATTATCTGTAATTATTTGATTTAGTTGAAAACATTGTGGCAGAAGGAGAAATTGGTCATTTTAACAATTCTTCCTTTTCCAATAATGTTCAAAAGTAGTAGGTAGCAAATATGTTACAATATGTTCATATGCAGAAAACAGTTAAAGTTTATATCTGGTTAATGCATTCTTAAACAAACTACATGTCAGACATTTTGATATAAGTGATGCGGTTATAAGTTCTCTTAATAGGTCACGGCTATAGAGGACTATAAAATATTCAATCATCTGATCAATAGATAAACCGGATAAAACTGGGTATACCTTGTACAGTGATGGGTTTTATGTATCCCGTTTCCTTTGGATTGCTCGGTTTATAGAAACATGTCCGAGCCACCAGTACAATGGATTCATGTGTTACAGGATCGTGTCTTGTCACTGATATACAATCACCGTCTATCTGATCTACATATATCTAAAATAGATCAAAAACAAGTGGTTTATAACAGACATACAATACATCTATAGATCTGATCTGTATATATTTAAAAGAGATGAAAAACAAGTGGTGTGTACAATATCGACTATCTGACCTACACATCTAAATGGATGATAAATAGGTCTTTATGATCTACATATTTCTAAATAAGACAAGAAATCTATAATGGTGTATAACAAACAAACAATACGTCTATCAGATCTACATATTTCTAAATAGATGAGTAATAGTGGTGTATAACAGTCATTAGCAGACATACACTACCTCTATCTGATCTTTATATATTTAAATAGATGAGAAACAGTGGAGTGTAACATACATACAATACCTCTATCTGATCTTTATATATTTAAATAGATGAGAAACAGTGGAGTGTAACATACATACAATACCTCTATCTGATCTTTATATATTTAAATAGATGAGAAACAGTGGAGTGTAACATACATACAATACCTCTATCTGATCTTTATATATTTAAATAGATGAGAAACAGTGGAGTGTAACATACATACAATACCTCTATCTGATCTTTATATATTTAAATGGATGAGAAACAATGGAGTGTAACAAACATACAATACCTCTATCTGATCTTTATATATTTAAATAGATGAGAAACAGTGGAGTGTAACATACATACAATACCTCTATCTGATCTTTATATATTTAAATAGATGAGAAACAGTGGAGTGTAACATACATACAATACCTCTATCTGATCTTTATATATTTAAATAGATGAGAAACAGTGGAGTGTAACATACATACAATACCTCTATCTGATCTTTATATATTTAAATAGATGAGAAACAGTGGAGTGTAACATACATACAATACCTCTATCTGATCTTTATATATTTAAATAGATGAGAAACAGTGGAGTGTAACATACATACAATACCTCTATCTGATCTTTATATATTTAAATAGATGAGAAACAGTGGAGTGTAACATACATACAATACCTCTATCTGATCTTTATATATTTAAATAGATGAGAAACAGTGGAGTGTAACATACATACACTACCGACTATCTGACCTACACATCTAAATAGATGAGAAACAGTGGAGTGTAACATACATACAATACCGACTATCTGACCTACACATCTAAATAGATGAGAAACAGTGGAGTGTAACATACATACTATTATCAAATTTCTGACCTACATATATCATTCTACTCTTTCAAGTATAATACTTATCATCAACATAATATAGAAATTAACCATTTTCCAGATTTAACATCTTTGCAGCTGGATAAACTAGAACTATCACTGAAGATGATAAATACCCCCAAAACAGCACCTTGACCTACACCATAACTTAACAAGAAAAAGTAACAAAGGGCAATAACTCTGTAATTATGTAAAGTAGAGTTATGTTTCTTGTACACTGCACTTCCTCTGATTATGCTCTACCATTATATGTAGTTTTATTAGATTCCATCTATTAGTTATTAAGTAATTCTACGGACAAGAAAAAGTAACAAAGGGCAATAACTCTGTATTTAGATAAAATAGAGTTATGGTTCCTGTACACCGCACTTCCTCTCAATGTGTTGTATCATCCTATGAAGTTTTATTAAATTCCAACAATTTGTTTTAAAGTTATGCTCTGGACAACCTCTACGAATAAGAAAAAGTAACAAAGGGCAATAACTCTGTAATTATGTAAATTAGAGTTATGGTTCTTGTACACTGCACTTCCTCTGATTATGCTCTACCATTCTATGCAGTTTTATTAGATTCCATTTGTTAGTTATTAAGTAATTCTCCAGACAAGAAAAAGTAACAAAGGGCAATAACTCTGTATTTAGATTAAATAGAGTTATGGTTCCTGTACACTGCACTTCCTCTCAATGTGTTGTATCATCCAATGACGTTTTAATAAATTCCAAGAATCAGTTTTAAAGTTATGCTCTGGACAAGACTCTACAAATAAGAAAAAGTAACAAAGGACAATAACTCTGTAATGATGTAAATTAGAGTTATGGTTCTTGTACACTGCACTTCCTCTGATTATGCTCTACCATTGTATGCAGTTTTATTAGATTCCATTTGTTAGTTATTAAGTAATTCTCCGGACAAGAAAAAGTAACAAAGGGAAATAACTCTGTATTTAGATTAAATAGAGTTATGGTTCCTGTACACTGCACTTCCTCTCAATGTGTTGTATTATCCAATGAAGTTTTAATAAATTCCAAGAATCAGTTTTAAAGTTTTGCTCTGGACAAGACTCTACGAATAAGAAAAAGTAACGAAGGGCAATAACTCTGTAATTATGTAAATTAGAGTTATGGTTCTTGTACACTGCACTTCCTCTGATTATGCTCTACCATTGTATGCAGTTTTATTAGATTCCATCTGTTAGTTATTAAGTAATTCTCCGGACAAGAAAAAGTAACAAAGGGCAATAACTCTGTATTTAGATTAAATAGAGTTATGGTTCCTGTACACTGCACTTCCTCTTAATGTGTTGTATTATCCTATGAAGTTTTATTAAATTCCAACAATTAGTTTTAAAGTTATATGCTCCGGACAAGACTCTACGAATAAGAAAAAGTAACAAAGGGCAATAACTCTGTATTTAGATAAAATAGAGTTATGTCATCCTATGAAGTTTCGTTCAAATCCTATGTTGCATTGTTAAGATATGGTCCGGACAAAATATGGCTTCCGACCGACCGACCGACCGACCGACCGACCGACCGACACAGTGACTCCTATATACCCCCCCAAAACTTTGTTTTTTTTAGGGGTATAAAAAAAACAATCATTGTTCCTGTGTTTTCGTAGATGTTTTCAAATAACATGACACTGCTTATATCCGATCTAATATACCCTTTACATATTTCTTTATTTGTATCATGTGTAATATAACATGACCTATTTACTATTCTTGTATTCATCCGCGAATGTTTACGAAATGACTTGAGACCGTGTATCCGGTTAACAGTTTATTAAGTATTACATGTTGGGACTATTTTCTCTGCGAATTTTTTTTTTTTTATTTTTCGTCTGGAACATAGATCTTATCTACGTTCCTGGCTTTGTCATGTGATAAAAAGAATCTAACATTTGTCAAAGGCTCGCTTAATTACAAATTTCTTGAACTTGTAAAATAAACTTTATATGAAATGACAACTCATGTCAGATCCTATATATACAAACTTCTCTGTAACAGAAGACTAATGAAAAACATTATGACAAAAGGAGAAATTGATCAAAATTAATAATTTCTCTTTTTGCCACAATGTTTTTAACTCCATCCAATTAATTGACTTTCAACTATAGGCACTTTCCACATTTGTGCAAATTTGATATCTAAGTCATCTGCTGCAAAGTTTTTGTATGTGGGAAGGGATTAAATAAAATATACCTGCGAGTATGAGTGTCTGTGTTTTTGATCTTTGTGTGATGCACCTCTGCTCATCATCAAATGGAGATTGTTGAGCAGTGTTTTAGCTCTTGTAATACCAAAGCTTTGATTGATATGACCTTTACCTGGGTTTTCCCAATCTGCCCAAGATGGATACTTTCTGTCTTCAGTGACTACATGTATCTAGAACGAAAAATTATGTTGTAAACATGTTTAACCCTTTCCCTCATACGACAATTCTGCAGCAGACAACTTTGAACGTATTTTGTCAAAACATAGAAAATCTCCATAAGTGCATGGATAACCTATGACAAAAAGTGGAAAACATTGTGGCAAAAGGAGAAATTGCACATTTTGTGCAATTTCTTCTTTTGTCACTATGTTTTCAAAAAGCTGTCTGCTGCAGAGGCGTCAGAAAGCGTCTATATGAGGGAAAGGGTTAAGAAATAACAATCAAGCTTGAATAAAATTCATCCTTAATATAATGATAGTTTTTTTTTTGCTTCACAATAATGGTAGTGTTGACAAACTGTAGAACAAATGATACTTACGTTGTCAATCATTTTTAGACATTATTTCAATAATTTCAAATGATATCAAATTAAAACTAGAATTGTTTTTGCAAAAAACAGATGTCTCCCCCTCATATATCTGTCAAAATCTCTCAACACATTCCAATCTATAAAGCAGACAATGGGTTCACATCGCCTTGACGAGGTGAACATTTGACCCAAGTTTCATGAAAATCCTTCAAGCCGTCTTGGAGATATGGAGTGGACACGACTTGGGGCGGACAGACAGACAGACAGAGAGTCAAAACATGGGTTCTGCACATCGCCTTGATGAGGTAAACATGTGACCCAAGTTTCATGAAAATCCTTCAAGCCGTCTTGGAGATATGGAGCGGACACAATTTGGGACAGACAGACGGACAGACAGACAGACAGACAGACAGTCGAGACATGGGTTCTGCACATCGCCTTGATGAGGTGAACATGTGACCCAAGTTTCATGAAAATCCTTCAAGCCGTCTTGGAGATATGGAGCGGACACGATTTGGGACAGACAGACAGACAGACAGACAGTCGAGACATGGGTTCTGCACATCGCCTTGATGAGGTGAACATGTGACCCAAGTTTCATGAAAATCCTTCAAGCCGTCTTGGAGATATGGAGCAGACACGATTTGGGACAGACAGACGGACAGACAGACAGACAGACAGACAGACAGACGAGACATGGATTCTGCACATCGCCTTGATGAGGTGAACATTTGACCCAAGTTTCATGAAAATCCTTCAAGCTGTCTTGGAGATATGGAGCGGACACAATTTGGGACAGACAGACGGACAGACAGACAGCCAGACAGTCGAGACATGGGTTCTGCACATACCCTTGATGAGGTGAACATGTGACCCAAGTTTCATGAAAATCCTTCAAGCCGTCTTGGAGATATGGAGCAGACACAATTTGGGACGGACAGACGGACAGACAGACAGACAGACAGACAGACAGACGAGACATGGATTCTGCACATTGCCTTGATGAGGTGAACATTTGACCCAAGTTTCATAAAAATCCTTCAAGCTGTCTTGGAGATATGGAGCGGACACAATTTGGGACAGACAGACGGACAGACAGACAGCCAGACAGTCGAGACATGGGTTCTGCACATACCCTTGATGAGGTGAACATGTGACCCAAGTTTCATGAAAATCCTTCAAGCCGTCTTGGAGATATGGAGCAGACACGATTTGGGACGGACAGACAGACAGACAGACAGTCGAGACATGGGTTCTGCACATCGACTTGATGAGGTGAACATGTGACCCAAGTTTCATGAAAATTCTTCAAGCCGTCTTGGAGATATGGAGCGGACACGATTTGGGACAGACAGACGACAGACAGACAGACAGACAGACAGACAGACAGACAGAAAGACAGTCGAGACATGGGTTCTGCACATCGCCTTGATGAGGTGAACATGTGACCCAAGTTTCATGAAAATCCTTCAAGCCGTCTTTGAGATATGGAGCGGACACGATTTGGGACAGACAGACGGACAGACAGACAGTCGAGACATGGGTTCTGCACTGCATGCAGCGCCTTGATGAGGTGAACATGTGACCCAAGTTACATGAAAATCCTTCAAGCCGTCTTGGAGATATGGAGCGGACAAGATTTCGGACAGACAGACAGACAGACAAGACAGACCTAAAGGACAAAATCAATATATCTCCCGTGTATACAGGGGGAGACATAATAAGTTCATTCGTTGAAATGAGATCACCGGCAATTTTTTTTTTTTTTAAAAGAACATTTGGACCACCTTTTATACCAGTTACTAAACTAATGTGTACATGAAGTTTTTCAAAAATATGAAAGTGACCTAATTTTTGACCCACATGACCCAGTTTTGAACCTGCTTATGGAAAATCTCTATAATTGAATGGATAACCTATGACTAAAAGTGGAAAACATTGTGGCAAAAGGAGAAATTGCTTGTTTCTAGCAATTTCTTCTTTTGTCACTATGTTTTCAAAAAGCCATCTGCTGCAGGGGCGTCAGAAATCATATTTGGGGCCGCAGTCTAACTCAATAGATTCTTTAAATATTTAACCCTTCTGTGATAGAAACATCTTTTGACAACTCTGAAGCTGACAATTTTAGAGAACAAAATTGAATTAGAATGTTTCTCAGTCAAATTCTTTTGAATGATTAAAATGTTAATGGCAAGGGGCCACAACTCTTTTATTACAAACTTGATACAATCACTAAACTTCTGGTTTACTTCATATGCTAATAGAACAAGAAGGCCACGATGGCCCTGGATCACTCCCCTGATTAATGTGATATGATTTGTCATGCTTACCACAATAAAAAAAAAATCTACCAATCAACATCGTTTGAAGTAATCTCGAAGGAAATATTCTACAAAATTACTTGGAAATTGGTCAGATAATTTTGGAGAAGAAGATATTTTTTAAGTTTTCATTATAGACATAAACGGCAAAACAGCCCAATCCCTGGCGACCACGTTTTTTTACCAATCACCATAGCTTGAAGGAATCAGTTAGAAGATTTTTAAAATGTTCACTTTAGCCATATTCGACCAATCAACTTCGCTTGAAAGAATCTGAGAGGGTCACCCAAGGAACATTTCCACAAAATTATTTGCAAATTGGCAAACTGCTTTGGGATGAGACATTTTTTTAAGTTTTTGCTTTTGGTTGCCATGGAAATCAGACTTCTGTATGTATCAAAAACATTTGAAGGAATTTGGGTGAGGTCATTGAGAGGGCGCTTTCTGAGAAGTTTCATCCTAATTGACCCAATGGTTATAGAGGAGATGTTGCTTGGCGACCAACCCCGGAAAAAAGGCAGTCACAATAACTCACCTTGAGTACTTCATGTTAAGGAAAGCTAAAAAAAGGTTAACCAAAATGCCACTACCGAAGTGAGGCATTAACAAAGAGAAATTGCCACAATTTGCATTTCTTTCCAATTTACACAATATATGCAAATTTGCATCAAATCTGTATTTTCAGCTGCATTTTTTTCTGCGGAAATGTTCAAAGTAGATATTAAATGAGCTTAATGGTTCAATGTTAATCCTTTCCCACATATATACATCTTTTGATGCTTCTGCAGAGGACGACTTTTGAAATATCTTGACAAAAGGGGAGAAATGTTCATATAGTTTTCTATTCAATGATTGTATTTTGTTTGCCTAGATGTGTTCAGTTGTCTGCTGCCAATTTGTTGAAAGTGGAAAAGGTTTGATACATACATGATGTGGGACCATTTGATCATATCCTCTATTACTACCAGTGGCACAACATGCCATGGATACAAGGGCCGCACTAGGTAACATATCATAGGCAGATCTTTTCTGAAAACAATACAAAATACAGTTGTAACAGCATATAGTAGGCTATGCATATCCTTAATATAGAAAACATTTTGCTTTTTGCATGTAGCAATTTCTACAAGGAAGAAATTTGTTCTTGATAACTACAAGGAAGAAATTTTGTTCTTCATAACTCTTCATAACTACAAGGAATAAATTTTGTTCTTGATAACTACAAGGAAAAAATTTGTTATTGATAAGAAATATTTAGTATTTAGATTTAACCCTTTCCCTCATATAGACGCTTTCTGACGCCTCTGCAGCAGACGGCTTTTTGAAAACATAGTGACAAAAGAAGAAATTGCACAAAACGTGCAATTTCTCCTTTCGCCACAATGTTTTCCACTTTTTGTCATAGGTTATCCATTCAATTATGGAGATTTTCTATGTTTTGACAAAATACGTTCAAAGTCGTCTGCTGCAGAATTTTCGTATGAGGGAAAGGGTTAAGTACACGGGGCAGAACTTGATCATGTGTATTCAGATAGCATTGAACAAGTATATTTACAGTTTTGTAAGGAGTTAGTAAAGTATTGTTGTAAACTTCTACAAATGCCTGCACATATGTGCCCTTAAAACCCTTTCCCTCATATAGACGCCTCTGCAGCAGACGGCTTTTTGAAAACATAGTAACAAAAGAAGAAATTGCACAAAACGTGCAATTTCTCCTTTTGTCACAATGTTTTCCACTTTTAGTCATAGGTTATCCATTCAATTATAGAGATTTTCCATTATTTGACAAAATATGTTCAAAGTCGTCTGCTGCAGAATTGTCTTATGAGGGAAAGGGTTAAAACTGTTATTTAATGTTAAAAAGGACTGATGATGTTGGAAGGGTTGATAGGGCTACAGGTGTTAACCATTTATTGTACAGCTTTGGTTATATGTGGGTTAAACAGGAAAGCGGTAAAAGAAATATGTTTTTGAAAAGCTTTGAACAGTTTAAATGAATAATCTCAATGTAATACCTACAAACATTTTTAGTCAGTACTAGAGCCTAAAAAATATGTGCATTACCGTTTTGTTAAAAGGACACTTGCAATATTCAGATGTTCTTATCGTAAACTATCAATAGAGGTTGGCAGGCATCTCAAAATAAGACATGAAAGAGTCCGTTTATTTTGTCTGGAAAATCACAATCCATGAGTAATTGAAAATGAATATTATGCATTCTTCATGTGTAGAAAATATGAATGGCATTGAGAAAGTTATCTGCATTCATTGTATAATGGAATTAATGACATTTATAGTTTTTATAAATTTTTCAATACAAAAAATTAATTGATAATAGGGAAAGTAGCTACTTCTATATATGCAATTATGGTAGAATGTTAAATACGAAAATCTGTCTTAGTCATGGTAATGATTTACATATTGTGTAATAACACAGTCTACTCTTGATTACTCCACTCCTCTGCCGCAGATGTTTGAAAGCATTGTGGAAAAAGCAAATATTGCTCTTTGCTATTAATGTGTGAAAAAATACAACTCATTTTAACCTTATATATTACAATTACATATTGTATTCTGGGCCAGAGGTCTTAAGTTACTGCTTTTATTACATAATAAAGATATGTCATTATGGCAAAAGGAGAAATTGCTCATGATGAGTATGATCTGGATCTACACTGCTAGCAAATGATGGAAGGCCTATTTTCCTACTTTGAAAACCATATTACGTAAATGATTAAGATAGTATCAAAGTAAAGTATAATTTAATTACATTTATAGGTGATTCATTATCATGTGTTTGATCAAAGAATAAAGCATGAGCCATGGTTTTCACTAGAGGCTGTGTCCGAGGCTGTATAAATGCTCCAACAGGCTGTCCACCGTATCTGTGTATAGATCCACCAAGTGCATTACTGTCATAGGCACTCATTGCCTCTGAAAACAAAAGAGCATTTATTGTTTTTCTTATATAATATTTTAAGAGCTATTTACTTAAGAAAAGATGGACATGGATCGCTCACCAAGTTATGCAATGTGATTTGTCTTGCCAAAAACCCCACAGTAAAGCACAATAACTCATTTTGAGGTCAGGGTCCGAAACTATAAAACTCTGAAAACGTTCTCAGTGCTAAGAAATTAACTCCATGCTCCAAATAAGGCTTTTGATTGGTCAATTTGGAGAACAAATTTGCTTCTGACCAATCAGATACTTGAGTACAAATAATAAAACCCTATGTTGATTGTCTTTTGTCAAATTAATATAAGAAACTGATAGAAGGTCACCAAAGAAATGTTTATTTATCAGTTATTATTTCAAAATCAGAAATTAATTTTCTCAGGAGAACGTTTTCTAAATCTTACACTCTGGGCATAAAGGGTAAAACAGCCCCAGCCCCTGGTGGCCATGGTTTTAGACCAATCAATATGGCTTGAAGGAATCAGGTAGAGGGTCACCAAAGGAATAATTCTATAAGAGGCCAAAGAGGGTCAGTATCCTTCCACTGCCAAGACAAATATTAAGTCACTATAACCTTAAATGCCATGTTTTACTACAAATCAACATGGCTTGAAGGAATATCATAGAAGTTTTGGAGGATTTTTTTGAGTTTTTAGCTCTATCCCTGAAGGTCATGTTTAAAGACCAATCAACATGGCGTGAACTAATCAGATAGATGATCACCAAAGGAACATTTCTACAAAATCATTTTAAAATCTGCCAGATTCTTTCAGGAGATTTCTTTTTAAGTTTTCAATATAGCTATGTAAGGCAATTTTTTTTTTTTTGCATTGATCTAAAGAATTGAAGGAATGTAAGAGATGACATTGACGGGAAGCTACCTTAAAATGTTCAGCTCAATTAGTCCAGTGGTTAAAACGGAGAAATTGTTTAGACCAAAAGTTTATTAAAACACATTCAAGTTTTCACTATAAGCCATTATTTTTATATCATTCAACATGGCTTGAAGGAATCTGATAGAGGGTCACCAAAAGAACATTTCTACAAAAAATATTTGGAAATCGGTCAGATATTTTCGGAGGTATTATATTTCTAGAGTTTTTTATCATTCAATTATAGAAATTTTATATTTTTTGAAAAAATATGTTCAAAGTCGTCTGCTGCAAAATTGTCATATGAGGGAATGGGTTAAAATTCAACTGCTGAACATATCGGAGGAAAAGAACGTTACACCTCGACAGTAAGAAGTATAATTTTGACACAGAGTTGAAACTGGAGATGCCTCAAAACCTGTCTGCATAAAGAAATGGGTTTATTACAAGAAAATATTTCTGTTGATGATTTAAATTGCCCAAAACTACTTCCAAGTAGCAAGTTCCTCCACCATAAATATCACTTTCTATATCTATTGCATCAATTTTAAATATAAATTAAAATCTGATTTCAAATAAATACCAGAAAATGTAAATACCTCTAATAAGCGAGTTGATTCCCAATCTGTTTATAAATATGTTATCCAAATGTTCACTACTGGTAAACAACTCAGCCACTACATACAAATCGGGTCTGATTTTACGCCCCGCATCTAACATATACTACAAAACATGGAAGTCAAATATATTACATAATATAATAAATAGACTTTTTCCCAACATTTAAATATATACCGGTACATGTCTTATGAGGACAAATATACTGACTTTGTATGCCATAAAGAACAAGTTAAACCATTTTATGTCATTTTAAGTATGTTCTCTATGAAAATCATTCATAGGGTATCTGCAATCAGTGTTGATTCAGATAAACCAGTGCATCTGCACAGATTGGTCTGGCTATCTACTGCTTGCAAATTAGTTACTGACAGATGCAAGAAACTTTTGACAAGCATCGTGAATTTGGAACCACATACGTAGGTCTTTATCTTCATTTGTTATAAATACTTGAATACATAGTATTTGGTTGTTTAATCAGAGAGACATTGTGGGGAACACACCACTCACAACATAGTGTTTGGTTGTTTAATCAGAGAAACATTGTGGGGAACACACCACTCATAACATAGTGTTTGGTTGTCTAATCAGAGAGATATTGTGGGGAACTCACCACTCACAACATAGTGTTTGGTTGTTTAATCAGAGAAACATTGTGGGGAACACACCACTCACAACATAGTGTTTGTTTGTCTAATCAGAGAGACATTGTGGGGAACACACCACTCACAATATAGTGTTTGGTTGTCTGATCAGAGAGGCATTGTGGGGAACTCACCACTCACAACATAGTGTTTGGTTGTTTAATCAGAGAGGCATTGTGGGGAAAACACCAATCACAACATAGTGTTTGGTTGTTTAATCAGACAGATATTGTGGGGAACAGACCACTCACAACATAGTGTTTGGTTGTTTAATCAGAGAGGCATTGTGGGGAACTCACCACTCACAACATAGTGTTTGGTTGTTTAATCAGACAGACATTGTGGGGAACACACCACTCACAACATAGTGTTGGGTTGTTTAATCAGATAGATATTGTGGGGAACAGACCACTCACAACATGGTGTTGGGTTGTTTAATCAGAGAGATATTGTGGGGAACAGACCACTCACAACATAGTGTTTGTTTGTTTAATCAGAGAGACATTGTGGGGAACACACCACTCACAACATAGTGTTTGTTTGTTTAATCAGAGAGACATTGTGGGGAACACACCACTCACAACATAGTGTTGGGTTGTCTAATCAGGGACATTGTGGGGAACACACCACTCACAACATAGTGTTTGGTTGTCTAATCAGAGATTTATTATGGGGAACAGACCACCCACAACATAGTGTTTGGTTGTCTAATCAGAGATTTATTATGGGGAACAGACCACTCACAACATAGTGTTTGGCTGTTTAATCAGAGAGATATTATCGGGAACAGACCACCCACAACATAGTGTTTGGTTGTTTAATCAGAGAGATATTGTGGGAAACAGACCACTCACAACATAGTGTTTGGTTGTCTAATCAGAGATAAATTGTGGGGAACAAACCAGACTTCTCTGCCTTATCTAGGGACGTCTGCATAAATAATCTAAAGCTTGTAAAGTTACCTCTGCCACATGTATTGGAGTAGAATGACAGTTGTCTAGCCTTACACCATGGAAGATGCTAGCAGTTAGCTCCGTGTACTCCTTCATCCTTTGCCACAAGTACGGAGAGTCCTCTGGAGTTTGACCATATCGTAACTTTGCACTGTCTCCCCAGCTGACTAACTCTCTACGCAAGTACACTACAGTTCCTGCATATATAATACAATACAAAATACTTTACTGCATAAAACTACAAGTTTTATAGCAAGTTTAGACATATTTAACCCAAAATTGATTTCAATTTTATATCCTAACACACAATGGACATTTGTAAAAGACGATGAGTTGAGTAAATATTATTATCATATAATTTTGTGATTTTGTGTGTTCAGTGTTGAAGAAAGACTATGTTGTTTTGATTGAAAATTTTGTGATTGAATGATAAAATATGAATATAAATGATAAAAGTTAATAGCTGCTGTAATTCATTAACCCTTTCCCACTTGCAGAAGCATTTTGAAAACATTGTGGAAAAAGGATAAATTGCTCAGTTAGAGCAATTTATTCTTTTGCATCAATATTTTCTCTCTTTTCAATAATTATAATTACAGATTATTTATAAGACAGATTTTGGATATCTTATTTAAAGACATTTTTTAATTTGTTAGTAGAAATTTGTTGTATGAGGGAAAGGATTTACTGCTTTCCTGATAACATGTCTAATTTATTTTATACCTGCACTTTTTTCAGCATAAATACATGCAGATTGTCACGCGCCAATACAACACGACTGTTTGAAATTCAAAATTTTACTCGGTTAAATACAGTACCTTATATGGTAATAGTATGTCACTGAAAAATGATGATACGTCATTGAAATAGGATTTCACATCATTCAAACAACCGCAGTGGGATGTGATTCTCGTTAATCGGACAAAAAGAAACAGGATAATAAGCAACGGGCAAAAAGTAACAGTTTGTGCCCGGATAACAAGTAACAGGACAAAAGGCAACAGTTCTGATATTTTCATTTCAGGTTTAATATATTGCAATGATTTTTTCCACTTTCCCCCACAATGTTTCTTTCCACCTTTTCGAATATCTGACAGAAAATATAATTACCTGCACAGGAGAATTTGCTCATTATAAGCAATTTATCCTTTTCCAATAATGTTTTCTTCAACATTTTTTAACATCTGATAGAAGACTAGCAACAGTTCTAATATTTGTAATAATTGTTGACAGAATATATCATTGCGTGAAAGGGAGAAATTGCTAATTATGAGCAATGTCTCTTCTCCCACAATGTTTTCCTTTCTCTTTTTTTAAACATTTTCACACAGATATGCATAATACATAAAATAACATTGCAAAGTGAAACAAATATTAGCACTTTAAAATGAGTTACATATATTATTGTAGATTTGTAAATAGTTTAATCCGACTCAATTTCTTTAAACAATGCATTAAGGTATAAAACACACACAAATGTATCAAAATTAAAGAAAATCATTACAATATCAAGAAGATACCTCTGCTAGTTTGTGTCTTTTTCATATTTGTAGACTAAAACATATTGATTTGCATTGTATTTTGGAAAATGTGTTGCTTTTTATCCTGTTTCTTGTTGTCCGTTGTTTTTTGTCCTGTTACTTTTTATCCTGTTTCTTTTTATCCTACAATCGTGATTCTCATGTCATTCATAGATTTCATCATAATTATTCCTCTTAAAAGTTATACAAGGTATATAACAAGAGCACCACCTGTGAGTGCCGGACGCTTGTTTGATTTCTTCCTTTAATGCTTTACTAGTTTTAAATAAAAAATCTATTTTTCCAAGTATCAAAACAAGATTAATCATGTAGAAATAAATCCCAAGTTTATATACAAGATAAGGAAGATCTTCAAGTCAGAAAGATGCCTGTAACAGTCTGTGAAGCTCAGACTTGTGTATGTAAAGCCATTTTGTTTATATAAATGCTCTAAGCGACGTATTTTTTCAACAACGCAAGCAAGCTATCGATTTTCTTTTTAAGGTATCTTGATGGAGCTGTGAAGTATAATCTGTTCACACTGTGACAGATGCTTCAGCGCGCTGAATGGCATTATGCCATCCTTATTAAGATGAATCGGGATAATCTCCTAGGATTAAAATGGAGCCCCCATTTAATTTGGCAAGAAAATCTTTCAAGAATATATATATGTCTGTAGTTTTTATTTTTGGTGAAATGTACACTCCAATCACAAATCAATTTTGATGGTTAATGCCATTGATAAGGCAACAGCTTCTGTAACTCCATACTTTGGTATGATTTGCAACTAAAGATATTGTATTTTTCCCATTCTTTATTTTTAGAAAAAAACTATGACCAGGACCCCATGAGCCCCAAATAAAATCCCAATCAAATGTCTTTATAATTATGTATTACACATTCAATTATGTGATTACATTATGTCAACTATAAGTAAAGATATTGTATATATATTACCATTTTCCTATTTTTAGTACCATAGACCTTGACCTTGACCCCAAGATCCCCAAAACAGGATTCCATTAAATGTGTTCATAAATACTTACTACAAACGAAATGAGGTTACAGTGCAAAAGTCTCCTTATTCCTCAAATAGTCGAGTTACAAATTAATATATTTCCGATTATGTCATAATATCTGAAAATTAGAACTGTTATACTTTTACAGAGTTAAAAACATTTTGGAAAAAGGAGAAAATGCTCATAATGAGATCTTTAAATATGTTGAATCTGATAAAATTATTAAAACAGTACCATTGAAATACTGTACCAGACATAGTGATGACAGCAAACAGTTAAATCATTAAAACAGTACTATTGAAATACTGTACCAGACATAGTGATGACAGCAAACAGTTGAATCATTAAAAGAGTACTATTGAAATACTGTACCAGACATAGTGATGACAGCAAACAGTTGAATCATTAAAACAGTACTATTGAAATACTGTACCAGACATAGTGATGACAGCAAACAGTTGAATCATTAAAACAGTACTATTGAAATACTGTACCAGACATAGTGATGACAGCAAACAGTTGAATCATTAAAAAAGTACCATTGAAATACTGTACCAGACATAGTGATGACAGCAAACAGTTGAATCATTAAAAGAGTACCATTGGAATACTGTACCAGACATAGTGATGACAGCAAACAGTTGAATCATTAAAAAAGTACCATTGAAATACTGCCCCAGGCATAGTGATGACAGCAAACAGTTGAATCATTAAAACAGTACTATTGAAATACTGTACAAGACATAGTGATGACAGAAAACAGTTAAATCATTAAAACAGTACTATTGAAATACTGCCCCAGACATAGTGATGACAGCAAACAGTTGAATCATTAAAACAGTACTATTGAAATACTGTACTAGACATAGTGATGACAGCAAACAGTTGAATAATTAAAACACTACCATTGAAATACTGTACCAGACATAGTGATGACAGCAAACAGTTACATCATTAAAACAGTACTATTGAAATACTGTACCAGACATAGTGATGACAGCAAACAGTTACATCATTAAAACAGTACTATTGAAATACTGTACCAGACATAGTGATGACAGCAAACAGTTGAATCATTAAAACAGTACCATTGAAATACTGTACCAGACATAGTGATGACAGCAAACAGTTGAATCATTAAAACAGTACTATTGAAATACTGTACCAGACATAATGGTGACAGCAAACAGTTGAATCATTAAAACAGTACTATTGAAATACTGTACCAGACATAGTGGTGACAGCAAACAGTTGAATTATTAAAACAGTACCATTGAAATACTGTACCAGACATAGTGATGACAGCAAACAGTTGAATCATTAAAACAGTACTTTTGAAAAACAGTTGAATCATTTAAGTCAAAGTTCTATGAAAACAAACATTACGCAAGCCAAAGTTATACCTGGTTCAGCAAAATTTCTCAGTGGATCATCTCCCATAACCCAGCCATTAGATGCAAAAATAAACTTTGCAGTCTCTCCATACATATTGGACTCTTCCACTTGCAGAGACCCTGTCTGCTTCTGGGAAACTATGAAATAGCTGGAAAAAATAAAACAAGACATGGAAATTCCATGAAACCAGGTTTTCTATAATGGAAGGTGTTTGATTAAGAATTAACAGATCTGTCAAATCTTTCTGTTAATAGTTAATCAAAGCTAGTAATTCAAGTAACAGGGAATCAGTTCAACTGATGTCTATTTGTTGTCACTGTGACCTTGACCTTGAAGCTACAGACAAAAGTTTTGCATGTGACACATCATATTGATATAGTTCATATTTGTGCCAAGTTATTTGAAAATATCTCTATGCATGACACAGTTATGGTCCGGACAAGAAAAGTTCAATTAACGTCTATTTCTTATCACTGTGACCTTGAATCTACAGAATTTGTTTTTGCATTTGGCACATCGTCTTGATATGGTGCATTTTTGTGCCAAGTTATTTGAAAATATCTCTATGCATGACAAAGTTATGATACAGACAAGAAAAGTTCAATTAAAGTCTATTTCTTATCACTGTGACCTTGACCTTGAATCTACAGATTTTTTTTTTGCATTTGGTACATCGTCTTGATATGGTGCATGTTTGTGCCAAGTTATTTGAAAATATCTCTATGCATGGCCTTGTTATTGTCCGGACAAGCTAGTAATTCAAGTAACAGGGAATCAGTTCAACTGATGTCTATTTGTTGTCACTGTGACCTTGACCTTGAAGTACAGACAAAAGTTTTGCATGTGACACATCATATTGATATAGTTCATATTTGTGCCAAGTTATTTGAAAATATCTCTATGCATGACACAGTTATGGTCCAGACAAGAAAAGTTCAATTAAAGTCTATTTCTTATCACTGTGACCGTGACTTTGAATTTGGCACATCGTCTTGATATGGTGCATGTTTGTGCCAAGTTATTTGAAAATATCTCTGCGCATGACACAGTTATGGTCCAGACAAGAAAAGTTCAATTAAAGTCTATTTCTTATCACTGTGACCTTGACCTTGAATTTGGCACATCGTCTTGATATGGTGCATTTTTGTGCCAAGTTATTTAAAAATATCTCTATGCATGGCAAAGTTATGGTCCGGACAAGGAAAGTTGACGCCCGCCCGCCTGCTTTGCAGGAAAATCGGAAAACCTGGTTAATAAAATAATAGTCAAGGCTGACAAAAGTCATAGGACTAGATAAGGGGGATTAAACTAGTATTGATATGGTGCATGTTTGTGCCAAGTTATTTGAAAATATCTCTGTGCATGACACAGTAATGGTCCAGACAAGAAAAGTTCAATTAAAGTCTATTTCTAATCACTGTGACCTTGACCTTGAATTTGGCACATCGTCTTGATATGGTGCATTTTTGTGCCAAGTTATTTGAAAATATCTCTATGCATGGCAAAGTTATGGTCCGGACAAGGAAAGTTGACGTCCGTCCGCCCGCCTGCTTTGCAGGAAAATCGGAAAACCTGGTTAATAAAATAAGAGTCAAGGCTGACAAAAGTCATAGGACTAGATAAGGGGGATTAAACTAGTATTTCCCATTTCCCCCCCCCCCCCCCCCCCCTCCCCCCCCACCATATCCTGAAAATCTTTGTGCAGGGATATGATAGTATGGTAACTTGCGCCTAAGCTGAGCTTCACTGTGGGCACACATTCTCTTGTAGGCTTAATATTGCTCAGAATCAATCAATGAACAACAGTTGCATCTTTCTTTGGCAAATTTTGACCTAATGCATTTAAAATAATGTGACCAATGATTGCTTTCCAATGCTAAATCAGCTAATGAGACATATGAGCCCTATCTCTTCTACATGAGTCTATGTATGCTAAGTATTGATGAGAGTATTTCAACATCAATTCATCACTATGTATTGAGATATAATAATAGAAAACAAATAAAATAGTAGCTTCTGGATTGAGACTATTTGCTTTCATTGTGAGCAAATATGCTATTTTACGAAACAAATTACATACTTGTGCATCAAAGGCTCTTTATAAGTGACTGTCTTTGTTTTGGGTCCATTTTCATCTAAAAACCTCCAACTCACATTAGCCATATAGTTGTCGACCGCCGTGTGAATGTGTTCATTCAACTGATTAACCTGGACACTGTTCAGGTTTTCTAAATGGTCTTGAAGAAGCCTACAACACTCTTTGATTCTGTCAACTCTGTTGGTTGCACCAGGTCTGGATTATAAAAGTATCATACATGCTTTCAATCCTTTACAAAATACTCCCATTTTGACCCCACTGCAGCAAAAGACCTTTGAACAAATTTAATTGAAATTAAAAGGTATTATAATGACAACTAGAACTATCACTGAAGATGATAAATACCCCCAAAACAGCACCTTGACCTACACCAAAACTTAATAAGTAAAAGGGCCATAACTCTGTAAAATAACATGCAATTGTAAGATCTTTAGGATATGCACATCTCCTCTTGGTATAGAAGCTTCATGTAAGATTTTATTGATTTCCACCCAGTGGTTTGTAAGAAATAGGCTGGACAAAATATGGCTTCCGATCAACCGTGACTCCTATATACCCGGGGGTATAATAATTGTCAAGTATTTCTATTCCAAATCATTTTTTTACTTTTTCCAAAACTATACTTATATTTTGTTCTTTATGCCAATTGCTTCTAGTTCTAGCATGACAGATACTGGGTTAAAGGTTACAAAAGTAAACTAAGCCCTGTTTTGATCACCTGAGTAATGGTACAAGCAGTTTCAGAGCAGTGAATACTTCAGTTTGATCATTTTACCCCTATTTGAATTTGCCCTGGTGGCCATGTTTTCCAACCAATTAATATGACAATAAACAAAACATTTAAAGTGTAACCTTAGATTAAAAGAATGTTAAGTTTCAACATTTTATCCCCTTTCTAATGTGTCCTGGTGGCCATAATTTTCAATATCAATAAGATGAACAATATGTTTTAGAGGATCGCCTAATGTATATTTTTGCCAAATTATGGAATATCAGATAAACTGTTTCAGTCACTTTCTTTATTTTCTAATGCCAGGTGACCATGTATTTAAACCAATAGTATATGACTTGAGGGTCACCTAATGAACATTTCTTGAAATCAGACCTATATTTTTTAGGAGAAAAACTTTTTTGTTGATGTTGATGCTGCAGTAACCAAAGTTTTACATATAATTAATCTACTGTAAACGATGACTGGCAAGGTTATAAGACACCAAAACGCAAGCCATGATTACTTGAAACCAGAAGAGTAATACGAAAATAACCCATGAAGCTTTCTGAAATGAAACTGGCCAAATCCATGGGGGCCGCCATTTTGGGTATGTATAAAATGAGCCGAGAAACACGGATTGAAAAAAAATTATTGTCGTCTTTTTAATATTTTTTTTTAAATCGATATTTTGGGTATGTATAAAATGACACGAAAAACACGGATTTTTTAAATTATTGTCGTCTTTTTAATATTTATTTTTTTAAATCGATATTTATTAAAGTGCTGTGTTTTTGGGGAATTAACATTTGTACGAAAAGGTAAAAATAAATGGAACTCTGTAAGAAATATGTTTTCCCGTTCGTCAAAAAAAACGACAGCATTAGACTTCTACGCCTGAACCTAAATGTTGACTGTATCGTAGCCAAAGAAGGATGTGACGTCATTTCCGTAACACTTCATCTTGGCGTAACGTCAATGGAGCCACGTCGTTTCCCGCAAAAAAGTGGTATCAACATGAAATACCCCAAATTCCTATACATGAGCTATTTATCAAACATTGTGGCAAAAGGATAACTTTCTCATAAGGAGCAATTGTTCTTTTAGCGACAATCTTTCCCTAAATCGTCTATTGCAAAGGCCTCAGAAACCGTCTCTAATAGGGAAAGGGTTTAGCAGAAATGTGACCCCTTACATCATTTGTTCCAGTCATATTGACTGGTTGACAAAGGCAGTTGCCAGGTGGCATCAGCAAAGAGCTGATCTTTTTGCTTCTTTACCATAATGCAGGTGATCGATTAAGGATCATCTTGGCCATCATGTTTTAACCTCGTTCATTATAAATGTATTCCTTGATTTTCTGAAAGTCTTTACTTTATTATTTTCTGTTCGTAATAATAGACGACAGCAATACGAATTCCAAATATTTTTTGATAATGCACGAAACATGACATTAACATTATTATTGTCTAGTCAATTACTTATAAATCCTTTTTTATGGCCAAAGTATGCTCTTTAATTTTTGTTTATAATTATCTTGCGTTTTTTCGTAAATAGGTAGCACCTATAGATATATTAAGTTGTACCACAAGGTTATACTGTACCTATCTGTATTAAATAGACCAAGTGCTGTGTCCATGTCTACTCTACACTGATTTCTCTGATACAGAGGGTCCTGAATGATAACCAATTCTGCCTGAGTTTTGCTGATGTATCTATTTTCTGAAAATTCGAAAGCAAAACATATTATAGCATAAAGCTGAATGAACAATGATCAATTTTAATCAATATGGTTGAAACTTAAAAACCATAAACCCTTAAATGTTCCTTGCTTTATAAATAGAGGATTTTTCATGAGTGTTTATTTATATTCACTTTCAATAAACATGTTTACTAAGATGATATGCCACAAGCTCAGGAAAAGGAGAACCAATATCCAGGCACTTCTAAAGTGTATATATTTGAGAAAATATGCATTAATATGTATTGATTGAATGATATAATAAAATTCAATCAAGTTATAAATCTAACTTTTTTAGTCTTTTCTTTATACAAGTACATCCCTCTAAGATATATAGCAACCATATAATAATTGCGATAAAGCAATTATCACCAGTGACTCAATTAATACCAATCGTTGGGGGTTTTAACAATCATATGGGTTTTGATTACTCTGCATTTTAAATTGTATAGGTTTTGATTACTCTGCATTTTCAACCAAATGGATTTTAACTACCCTGCATTTTCTATCATATGGATTTTGACTACCCCGCATTTTCTATCATATGGATTTCGACAACCCTGTTTTTTTTTAGACCATAAGGGTTTTGACTACCTTGACAAAAATGGGCCGTATGGGTTTTGACAACCCTGTTTTTTTTTAGACCAAATGGGTTTTGACTACCCTGTGCATTTTCTATCATATGGGTTTTGACTACCCCGCATTTTCTATCATATGGATTTCGACAACCCTGTTTTTATAAACCATATGGGTTTTGACTACCTTGACAAAAACGGACTGTATGGGTTTTGACAAACACTGTTAAAATTCACCGTCATGTCGGCAGTATGCAGCTATGACAAACTATGACAAACTGGTACATGGACATTCTTCACAACAGGGTTCAGTTGAGCACTGAAGATATATTCAGTATCTGAGAGAATACTTTAACAAGAGGACCATGATGGTCCTATATCGCTCACCTGATTTAATCAAACTTAAAAAGTTTTCAGTGTTCTTTCCACTATATGAGTCTATGAAAAAACGAGTGGGAGGGGTCATTTTTGACCCCAGGGCTATAATTTGAACAATCTTGGTAGAGGTCCACTAGATGATGCTACCCCTTGGGAGGGGTAAATTTTGACCCCAGGGCTAAAATTTGAACAATCTAGGTAGAGGTCCACTAGATGATGCTACATACCAAATATCAAAGGCCTGGGGCCTCTACTTTTAGACAAGAAGTTTTTTTAAGTTTTTTCTCTATATGAGTCTATGTAAAACAATAGACCCCAGGTGAGGGGTCATTTTGACCCCAGGGCTATAATTTGAACACTCTTGGTAGAGGTTCACTAGATGATGCTTCATACCAAATATCAAAGGCATGGGCCTTTTACTTTTAGACAAGAAGATTTTTAAAGTTTTTCCCCTATATGAGTCTATGTTAAACAAGTGACCCCCGGGGAGGGGTCATTTTTGACCCCAGGGCTATAATTTGAACAATCTTGGTAGAGGTTCACTAGATGATGCTACATACCAAATATCAAAGGCATGGGCCTTCTACTTTTAGACAAGAAGATTTTTAAAGTTTTTCCCCTATATTAGTCTATGTTAAACAAGTGACCCCCCCGGTTCACTAGATGATGCTACATAACAAATATCAAAGGCATGGGCCTTCTACTTTTAGACAAGAAGATTTTTAAAGGTTAATTGGTGTAGGAGGAGAAGTCGTTTGTAGGAAAATGTGAACGGATGGACGACGACGACGGACGGTGAGCTATCACAAAAGCTCACCTTGCACTTCGTGCATTGGTGTGCTAAAAATCAGTGACTGATATATAAAAGTCCATTCATACTTCACTAGAAAGATAACTTCATTTGACATGAGCAATGTTTGGGGGGTAACAAACAGTCTGGGAACATTTTGACTGCATCACTTATTTACCTTCTATTCCATGTTTGAATCTCTTAATTACATCTTCAACATTCACACAATAGAATTCATGCATTTTTAACCCTGGAATCACTTCATGTAGCATGACATCTTTCATTCTCTGTGAAAATAGAATGGTTTTTTTTGTCAAATATGATGAAAATTGTATATGACATGGCTTAATTTCTTTTCAACATAAATGAGAAATATTGATACATAAATTTGTCTGATTTCAAATCTAAAAGTTTAAGTACACAAATAAATATTCAATAATATTATCCAACTTTTTAAGTCTAAAAGAACAACCTAAAACTATAGTTGTACACACAACTTTATTGTATACACACCTGTAAGATATTACTATAGTTTTACACACCACTATAGTGTATATACACCTGTAAGATATTACTATAGTTTTACACATGACTTTAGTGTATATACACCTGTAAGATATTAAAATAGTTTTACACATCTTTATAGTGTATAATTATACACCTCAGTCCTGTATTAAAGATATTACTATAGTTTTACACACCACTATAGTGTATATTCACCTGTAAGATATTACTATAGTTTTACACACCACTATAGTGTATATACACCTGTAAGATA
Organism: Serripes groenlandicus; assembly: GCA_031761405.1. Classification (NCBI taxonomy): domain Eukaryota; kingdom Metazoa; phylum Mollusca; class Bivalvia; order Cardiida; family Cardiidae; genus Serripes; species Serripes groenlandicus. Next base: position 187,180,006 of record JASEVX010000001.1, read on the forward strand.
TTTCTATAGTTTTTACACACAACTTTAGTGTATATACACCTGTAAGATATTACAATAGTTTTACACACCACTATAGTGTATACACACATGTAAGATATTACTATAGTTTTACACACCACTATAGTGTATATACACCTGTAAGATATTACTATAGGTGTAATATATTTCTATAGTTTTACACACCACTATAGTGTATACACACATGTAAGATATAAATTACTATAGTTTTACAAACCACTATAGTGTATATACACCTGTAAGATATTACTATAGTTTTACACACCACTATAGTGTATATACACCTGTAAGATATTACTATAGTTTTACAAACCACTGTAGTGTATACACACATGTAAGATATTAATTACTATAGTTTTACACACCACTATAGTGTATATACACCTGTAAGATAGTACTATAGTTTTACACATGACTATAGTGTATATACACCTGTAAGATATTACTATAGTTTTACACACCACTATAGTGTATATACACCTGTAAGATAGTACTATAGTTTTACACATGACTATAGTGTATATTCACCTGTAAGATATTACTATAGTTTTACACACCACTATAGTGTATATACACCTGTAAGATATTACTATAGTTTTACACATGACTATAGTGTATACATACCTGTAAGATATTTCTATAGTGTTACACACCACTATAGTGTATACACACATGTAAGATATTAATTACTATAGTTTTACACACCACTTTAGTGTATACACACATGTAAGATATTAATTACTATAGTTTTACACATGACTATATTGTATACACACCTGTAAGATATTACCATCTTCTATGATTTTTGGTATGCCTTTATGCTCCCATTTACCATCTGCGACCTCCATACTAAAATGGGCAAACATTCTATCCATGAGAAAGGCTGGTTTCAGATACGGACTGTTTTCTAGATTGTACCCGCATTCTGGATGCTCCTGTAGCCAGGGACTGTTGTCTGCAGTGTGATTGTACACAAGATCTGTCAATGACAACACTTCCCATTCTTTGCTCATCTTCTGTATAAGTTTTTTGACATCATTAAAGTCATAATTCTGACCATCTCTAACAAACACAGGATTCAATCTCAACTGATCTGCTATAGAGTAAGAGGAGTTTGATTGACCAAGGGTTTGCAGTGGTGTAAAGTGTACTAAATTATAGCCTGTTGCCTTTGAAACATAAAGTCTTCCTTCCCACTCATCAAAAGGTCCCAGACATTTTGAGATGATGCTTTGGCATTGTAAACAATCTAATGTCAGTTCTTCTTCATCTTCTCCAACAAACAATGTGGGATCTACTAGGAAATAACCTTCTCCGTTGCTTTCACTGAAAATAATAATAAGAGTCATTACATAACAAAAATGAAATTGGGAGTTTGTTAAATTAATAGCAATTTACATCAAATTAAAAGCTTGCTGATAGCAGCCAAATTGGCACATGGTTTTCATGCATTGCAAAGAAAACTAGAAAGGTTGTTTTTATGAAAAAACATATGTCTCCCCATTGCAGTTTGTCAATGACTATTAAAATATTGAACAAGGGGAGATAACTTTGCAACGAAGTAGCCCAGAGTTATAATTCTTGCAAGGTGCACAACTTCACATTGCCATCTATCTATATTCCAAGTTTCAATAAATTCCTTTAAGTACTTTCTTAGTTCTGCTCTGGAGAAAGTTTACACTATTAAAATATTGAACAAGGGGAGATAAATCATAATTATTGCAAGGTGCACAACTTCACATTGCCATCTATCTAAATTCCAAGTTTCAATAAATTCCTTCAAGTAGTTTCTGAGTTCTACTCTGGACAAAGTTTACACTATTAAAATATTGAACAAGGGGGAGATAACTCATAATTATTGCAGGGTGCACAACTTCACATTGCCATCTATCTATGTTTCAAGTTTCAATAAATTCCTTCAAGTAGTTTCTGAGTTCTGCTCTGGACAAAGTTTACACTATTAAAATATTGAACAAGGGGGAGATAACTCATAATTATTGCAAGGTGCACAACTTCACATTGCCATCTATCTATATTCCAAGTTTCAATAAATTCCTTCAAGTAGTTTCTGAGTTCTGCTCTGGACAAAGTTTTCACAATTAAAATATTGAACAAGGGGGAGATAACTCCGTTATGGTCGGAAAATGGGTTCTGCACATCGCCTTCGTGAGGTGAACATCTGACACAAGTTTCATGAAAATCCTTCAAGCCGTTTTGGAGATATGGAGCGGACACGAAAAACAGGCTCAAACCTTTGACCTTCAAGCCTGACCTTGACCTTGAACCGGTATGGTCGGAACATGGGTTCTGCACATCGCCTTCGTGAGGTGAACATCTGACACAAGTTTCATGAAAATTCTTCAAGCCGTTTTGGAGATATGGAGCGGACACGAAATTAAGGCTCAAACCTTTGTCCTTCAAGTCTGACCTTGACATTGAATCTGTATGGTCGGGACATGGGTTCTGCACATCGCCTTCATGAGGTGAACATCTGACACAAGTTTCATGAAAATCCTTCAAGCCGTCTTGGAGATATGGAGCGGACACGATTTCGGACAGACGGACAGACAGACAGACAGACAGACAGAAGGACAGACAGACGCCCAGGACAAAAACAATATATCTCCCCTGTATACAGGGGGAGACATAATAAACTAGAAAGGTTGTTTTTATGAAAAAACATATGTCTCCCCATTGCAGTTTGTCAATGACTATTACAATATTGAACAAGGGGAGATAACTTTGCAACGAAGTAGTCCAGAGTTATAATTCTTGCAAGGTGCACAACTTCACATTGCCATCTGTCTATATTCCAAGTTTCAATAAATTCCTTTAAGTACTTTCTTAGTTCTGCTCTGGAGAAAGTTTACACTATTAAAATATTGAACAAGGGGAGATAACTCATAATTATTGCAAGGTGCACAACTTCACATTGCCATCTATCTATGTTCCAAGTTTCAATAAATTCCTTCAAGTAGTTTCTGAGTTCTGCTCTGGACAAAGTTTACACTATTAAAATATTGAACAAGGGGGAGATAACTCATAATTATTGCAAGGTGCACAACTTCACATTGCCATCTATCTATGTTCCAAGTTTCAATCAATTACTTCAAGTAGTTTCCGAGTTCTGCTCTGGACAAACAAAAGTTAAGAAGAAGAAGAAGAATAAGAATAAGAATAAGAATAAGAACTAGAAAGGTTGTTTTTATGAAAAAACATATGTCTCCCCATTGCAGTTTGTCAATGACTATTACAATATTGAACAAGGGGAGATAACTTTGCAACGAAGTAGCCCAGAGTTATAATTCTTGCAAGGTGCACAACTTCACATTGCCATCTGTCTATATTCCAAGTTTCAATAAATTCCTTTAAGTACTTTCTTAGTTCTGCTCTGGAGAAAGTTTACACTATTAAAATATTGAACAAGGGGAGATAACTCATAATTATTGCAAGGTGCACAACTTCACATTGCCATCTATCTATGTTCCAAGTTTCAATAAATTCCTTCAAGTAGTTTCTGAGTTCTGCTCTGGACAAAGTTTACACTATTAAAATATTGAACAAGGGGGAGATAACTCATAATTATTGCAAGGTGCACAACTTCACATTGCCATCTATCTATGTTCCAAGTTTCAATAAATTCCTTCAAGTAGTTTCTGAGTTCTGCTCTGGACAAAGTTTACACTATTAAAATATTGAACAAGGGGGAGATAACTCATAATTCTTGCAAGGTGCACACCTTCACATTGCCATCTAACTATATTCCAAGTTTCAATAAATTCCTTCAAGTAGTTTCTGAGTTCTGCTCTGAACAAAGTTTACACTATTAAAATATTGAACAAGGGGGAGATAACTCATAATTATGACAAGGTGCACAACTTCACATTGCCATCTATCTATGTTCCAAGTTTCAATCAATTCCTTCAAGTAGTTTCTGAGTTCTGCTCTGGACAAAGTTTACACTATTTAAATATTGAACAAGGGCAGATAACTTTGCAACAAAGTGGCCCAGAGTTATAATTATTGCAAGGTGCACAACTTCACATTGCCATCTATCTATGTTCCAAGTTTCAATCAATTACTTCAAGTAGTTTCCGAGTTCTGCTCTGGACAAACAAAAGTTAAGAAGAAGAAGAAGAATAAGAATAAGAATAAGAATAAGAATAACTACAAATACAGCATGTCCCCCCTTTCGGAGAAGGGGAGACATAATAACTACAAATACAGCATGTCCCCCCTTTCGGAGAAGGGGAGACATAATGAATACTATCTCACACCAGTTTCCCTAACAAGTGTTTCCTGACTATATCACACCAGTTTCCCTAACAAGTGTTTTCTGACTATCTCACTATAGTTTCCCTAAAAAGTGTTTCCTGACTATCTTACACCAGTTTCCTTAACAAGTGTTTCCTGACTATCTCACTACAGTTTTCCATCACAACATTCTTCCCTGGTCACCTTCTCACAAAGCCTATTAAGCCCTTTAGCAGAAGATGAATGACACTAATCAACATTGAATGTTATCAATCATCAGAAAGTATGAATGACTGAGCCAGAGTTTCAACTCACAACCCCTAGATTGATATCGCCAGTTGTTACTGACTAAGCTATTGTGGCTCAACATTAATTTTGACAACATTGTGGAAAAAGAAAAATGGTCTACTTCTCCCCCTATCAATACAGTGTATGTTGTCAATAAAAAGTGCATGTTCAATGTTCCAAATATTTACCTTAAAGTTTTAAAAGCAAACAAAGTCTTAAAATATCATATTAGTCAAACAGTTAATGCATCTCACCTTCCATCAATGGTGAAATAATAGTTGAATGAACCAGCAATCAGCGTGTTTAATCCAGCATAAACATCGTGACTGTCACTCCTAGAACCACTTCCACTCTTCCATTCCAACTCATAATACGTTGAGCGTGCAAATGGAACTTCCTTCTTTGGTGGGTGATTACAAAATATTCTCACATTACTCGCATGAAGAGACGGTCCTAGGACAAACCGCAGGTACCATCCTACAATGACATTTATAAAATCAATATACATGTATATCAGCTTTAACAGGCGATAAAATGATATAACTGTTATACCAGTCACACTTGTCTTACTGACACCCAGGCAAGAGTAAACTAATAAAAGTCAAATATAAAAGTAAATGTTGTTTTTGTTTTTGTCTTCAAGTGAGTGCTAACTCAATACAAGTTGGCTCCTTAACCGAAGTGACTGCTAACACAAGTTTCACTGTATATGAAAGATATATATCAATTACATTTTACCGAGGTGACTGCTAACACAAGTTTCACTGTTTATGAAAGATATATATCAATTACGTTTTACCGAAGTGACCGTTAACACAAGTTCCACTGTATATGAAATATATATATCAATTACGTTTTACCGAAGTGACCGCTAAAACAAGTTTCACTGTATATGAAATATATATATCAATAACGTTTTACCGAAGTGACCGCTAACACAAGTTTCACTGTATATGAAATATATATATATCAATTGCGTTTTACCGAAGTGACCGCTAACACAAGTTTCACTGTATATGAAATATATATATCAATTACGTTTTACTGAAGTGACTGCTAACACAAGTTTCACTGTATATGAAATATATATATCAATTACATTTCCCGAAGTGACCGCAAACACAAGTTTCACTGTATATGAAATATATATATCAATTACATTTTACCTAAGTGACCGCTAACACAAGTTTCACTGTATATGAAATATATATCAATTACGTTTTCCAAGATTCATATACATCTTGAAGCATCTACAGCAGATGACTTTTGAAAACAGTTTGGCAAAAAAAATATGATATGTCATATTGAGCAATAATACTTTTGCCATAATATTTTCAACTTCATTAAATAATTAGTTTAAATCATAAAGATTTTCCATAGTTTGCCTACCTACACGTGTAGCGATGTCTGCTGCAGATTTCATGTATGTGGTAAAGGCTTAAGACAAAACTGGACGTTTACAATAAAAGAAATATTCTAATTGTTAACCAGATCATGCAGTATTTTTTGTGTCAGCTGCTTTGTCAAAATAATTATGATGAAAAACATCTAACATCTGGAAGTTTAAAATATAATTAACTCTTGAAGAACAGTTGAAAACATTGTGAGAAAAGGAGAAATAAGAGATGTTTGTGAACCATTATCTCCCCCTGAGCGTCACATTGTAAGGAATATGTGGTAGATCATGGACTGAAATGGGAGTTTATACTCACCAAACGAAAATAATAATTATTTTATGTGCCAAATTTCTTTTGGTCTAGAAGATTTATAACAAATTTGCTATATATATACATATTAGGAACCAAGCTACAACCCTTGTCGGCCATGTTTTTTAACAGATCAGAATAATTTTAATAAATTTAGTACAAAGTTACCGAAGAAGCAATTGTGCCAAATTATTTTCAAATTGAGTCAGTACTTTTGTATAAAAATATTCGCCCCCTTGCAGCCATGTTTTGAAACGGAACAGAATAATTTGAACTATCTAGGAAGAGGGTCCCCAAAGGTACCTTTATAAATGAATAATTTTCAAATCTGGCCAGTATTTTACGACCAGAATTGTTGGCACTTTTCCGTCTTTCTGAATCTCTAGCAACTGTAGTTCTACATTGAATGAAATTCTTTGAACAATTTTAAAGGAGGATCCCCTAAGGAACATTCCTGTGATATTATTTCAAAATTGGTCCTTTGGTTTAGGAGGAGAAGTTTTTTGTAGAATAAGTGAACAGACAGACGACCATGGACGGTGAGTGATCACAATAGTTCACCCACACTTCATGCTCAGGTGAGTTAACATGTATATCTTTTAGTATTTGTCTATCAAAATTCAAGCGTAATGCTGCTTTTTTATTTTAATTAATAATTTTAAACATACTTTTGTAAAAATATACTATTAATGTTTTTATATCCATGTAAGTTCACACATGATTATGGATATTAAAACTGTTTTGCCTCCTCTATTGCATAAAAATAAGTTGTGGGTTCAAATCCTTCACTGGCTTGCATGATTAGTTGTCATCTCAATTATCACTGACATGACACATATGTTTTGTTATGATGGTATATTTAATCCTGGATTTAATGATACACAAAATATAAGTTGATATGATGATGTTTAATTCATAGAAGCTGGGCGGATGTAGATTTGGATACACAATGCATTCTGGTTATAGACATGAATATATTTAGACTAGCAAATAGAACAATATAACATCTCCCTTCTTTTAAAAAAGAACATGTTATAAAATTAATGAAACATATAACATTACAATAATCAATACAATTCCAAATTAAAACATTTTTCAATAAAATCACATGTATTCTGTGGCAAGTCTTTAATGAATGAACAGTTCTTATCTATGCTGGAATTTCGATGTACTACAGTATAGTAAAGTTTACTTTTTCCAGTTATCACTAGAGTATAATGAATTTGGTTTCACAGTGGGACCGTATCGGGTAACGATTCGTTTATTGTTTTCATTTAGAGGTTGCTGAACCTGCTCTGGGGAAATTGGTGATTCTGATGTGTAATTGTCTAAAGCGGGTCGATCAGCTGTTTCTTGCTGTAGAACAATATTCGGCATATTTTCTGTAATGTCGAGTTTTTCATTTATGGGCAGTAAAAAGCGTCTGTTTCTACGATATATTGCACCATTCTGTGTTTGTACAGAATATGATCTGTTCTCGTGTTTGTCAATAATAACAGCTGGTAACCATTTACCTTTCATTTGAACTCTAACTGATTGACCTGTTTTGAGGGATTTCAAGGGTTTAGCTGTTTTATCATAGTTTTTTTTTTTAATCAAGCGAGTTAAATAACTTGGTTTGGATTTCTTTTGAATCAACAACTTTCGGGTTAAGGTGTTTATGTGTTGTAGGCAATATTGATCTTAAACGCCTACTCATGAGTAATTGAGACGGGGGAATACCCACATTCCAAAGGGGTATTTCTATACTCAAGTATAGCCAAGTAAGGATCTCTATTATCACTTATGGCTTTGCAAAGGATACGTTTGACCGTTTTTACTGTGACCTCCGAAAGACCATTTGATTGCGCGTAGAGAGGACTTGAAGTGGTATGCTCGAATCCCCACTCCTTTGCAAACTTTGCAAACTGATCCGATGAATATTGCGGACCATTATCACTGATAATTTTTGTGCAATTCCATGTCTCGCAAAATGTGATTTAAGTTTGCGGATTATTGTCATGCTTTTCGTGTCGGGTAGTTTGTCTTATTCGAAGAATCGATTATAATAGTCAACTGTGACTAAGTAGTCTACGTTGTCAAGCGTAAAAATGTCTGTACCAATAACTTGCCAAGCATGGTCAGGTACTGGCTGTGGTTATAAAGGTTCTTTCGCGTTTGAACTTCTATGTGTGAGGCATGTTTCACACTCCAAGACATATCCAGTGATACCTTTTGTCATACCTGGCCAAAACATTACGTCACGTGCACGTTTCGTGCATTTATCAACACCCATGTGACCTATATGCACAGCTTCAATCATTGATTTACGCAAACTATGTGGAATAACTATTTTCTCACCTTTAAAGATGATGTCGTCAATTACAGACAGTTTGTCTCTGTGGTTCCAGTATTCAATAACACTGGCTATACAGTCTTTCCGTAAGTCTGATCATCCGTCACGTATGACTCGTTTAAGAGTACAAAACTGTGAATCTGTGTCTGTCGCATCTTTGACACTTTGCAGTCATTGGTCGGACATGTTTAAACTAGATATAGTATGTATATGGACATCAAGTCCGTCAGACTAGTCTGGGTATGTATCTGTAAGGTAGTGTCTTGAAAGAGTATCCGCAACTGGAATACTTTTCCCACTTAAATGTTTGACCTCAATGTCATACTTCTGTAGCTGTAATAACATGTGTTGCAGTCGTAACGGGGCAGCAGATAAAGGCTTTTTCATTATGGCCTCTATAGGTTTATGGTCAGATTGGACATACACATGTCTACCATACGTATAAGAATGAAACCTTTTGCATCCAAATACTATGGCCAATGTCTCCTTTTCTATCATTGCATAATTTTGCTCCGTCTTTGTCAACAATTTTGACGCATAAGCGATAGGCTTGTTATTTTGCAACATAACAGCTCCGATACCTGCCTGGCTCGAGTCTACCTGTAATATGTCAACGGCTTTTTAGGGTCAAAATATGTCAACACAGGGCTCTTAGTAATTATTTCTTTGACCTGTTTGAACGCTTGCTCCTGTGGTTTGTCCCATAAAAAGTCTACGTCTTTCTTAAGAAGCGATCTGAGAGGGTGTGTAACCTCTGCCAAGTTTGGTGCGAATTTAGTAAGATAGTTAACCATACCAAGTATAGTCTCTAACTCAGATTTGCATATTGGTGCTGCCATTTTCTCAACAGCTTTAACCTTCTCAGGATCAGGCTTGATTCCGTCTGAGCTCAATATGTGACCAAAATATGAAACTTCTTGCACACCAAATACACATTTGTCAGGATTGAAACGTATACCTTTCTCTCTAGCTCTTGAGAGAAGATTACGTAAATTTGAGTCCATTTCTAATTGTGTCCGTCCTGTGACCAACACGTCGTCAACAAAAGCCGAAACACCAGGTAAACCCTCGATTGCCTCGTCTATTTTCTGTTGGAACGCGTCTTTTGAACAATTCAAACCAAACGGTAATCGCAAATAGCGATATCGACCAAATGGTGTATTAAAAGTCGTCAAGTAAGATGATTGGTTATTTAACTTAACACTCCAATATCCTGACTTAGCATCTAGGACACTGAAATATTTTGCACCTGAAAGCTGTGAAGCAACGTCTTCTAACGTCTTCATAGGATAATACGGTCTACGTATTGCCTTATTGAGGGCTTTAGGGTCAAGACATATGCGTAGCTTACCCGTCTTTGGCTTCTCAATGACAACTAGTGAGTTAACCCAGTCGGTTGCTTCTGTCACTTTTGTAATTATGTCATTGTTGACCATACTGTCAAGCTCGTCTTTCAGTTTGTCCATAATGCTAGTGGTACCCGTCTTGGTGGATTGACCACTGGCACTGCATTTTCTTTAAAATGTATTGAACAAGTTCCAGTAAACAGTCCTACACCCTTAAAAAGATCAGCATAGTCACTGACTATGTTCTGTTGCGTACTGTCAATAGCGTATGTAAGTTTAATCAATTCAAGTTCAATTGAAGTACCCAAACTTAATAATGGCTGTGTGTTTGACTCGACAACATAAAACGTCGCATTAATATTTCTACTTTTGTAGGTACATGGCAAGTCTACAGTACCGACTACATTTAATGTATTGCCTGTATAAGAGGTCAGTGTGTGATCTGTAGCTGATAGAGGACCGTGTAACTTGAGCTTCTTATAATGGCTAGCAGGTAAAATATTTACCATAGAGCCAGTGTCTATTTTAAAACTTATTAACTTCATCAGAAGATAATTCCTCTTTTAAATTTAGTTCAAGCACAGGTTTGCTACCAAAATCCTTTTTTGCATGGCAGCAAAACATGTAGTGGTTCCATTTTTTACAATAATGGCACTGTTTCCCTTGTGCAGGACACTTGGACTGTCGGCTATGAGAGTTCCCACAATTTCCACATTTCGTGTTGCCTTGAGCATGTTGGTGAGGCTGTTTAGAAGTGTTTTGAGCATGTTGTCTATACTGCTTAGAAGGATAACCCTTTGTCCTGGCTCCTTGTCTGCGAATAGCAAATGCCTGTTGTTGAAGGTTGTCATCTCTGGTGGCTGCCATTGTTTTGAGTTGCTCTCTGGAGTATTCGAAATTATGAGCAATTTATATTGCTTTATCCAGAGTAAGCTTCTCTCCCTCGTTTATCAGTTTTTCTCTGATTTTTTTATGACGAAGTGCCAAATACCACCCGATCTCTTATCATCTCGTCCGTTTCTGCAAAGTTGCATTCTTTTGCCGCTAATTTTGTGACAAAAACTTCAATAGAGTCACTTGCTTGTGTAATATTGTTAAACTTGAAACGAGCGAAAATTGGATTGAGTTTGGGCTGCACATATATTTGAACCTGTCCGTGTTTGTAACAAGTTTTTTGGCTTGTTTGGCTGAAATGCCTCGCCAAGTCTGATGCACATCGCGACCTTTCTCGCCTACCCAAAGAAGTAAATACGAAATCTGTTCTTCCTCGCTTTTTGCTTTAAGCGGTCCCGAGAAGATAAGTTCAGCATGTCTTTTGAATTTATCCCATGCTTGTGGTAAGTTACTGCTATCCCAGTCCATTTTCGGGATGGAGACTCCAAACATCTCCATGGCGTGTTGTTTGGAATGTCAAACAAATATTTTCCTTTGAAAATGATTCTAACGTTTAAATTCACACTAGTAAGGAATATTAATCACTTAATTCCACAATTGGTTTACTGCTGACACCATGTTTTGTTATGATGGTATATTTAATCCTGGATTTAATGATACACAAAATATAAGTTGTTATGATGATGTTTAATTCATAGAAGCTGGGCGGATGTAGATTTGGATACACAATGCATTCTGGTTATAGACATGAATATATTTAGACTAGCAATAGAACAATATAACAACATACTGCAAATAATGAAAAATTCAACTTACCTTTTTCAAGGCGAAAAAGTGAATGCTGGAGGTTTTCTGACTTATTTAGAGTTAACACTCTGACCTGACACTGTGCCATTCTATAAAAAAGAATTGTAAAAATATTCATGCATTGGCTACTCCCATGTTGAGAATACATCCAGCATTAAGGATATAGCATCTAATAAATAGAAATATCATTTCAAATAGAGTGTGTACAAGCACTTTTTGTAAAAAACAAGAGGGCCGTGATGGCCATGGATCGCTCACCTAATTTTTTTTTTTTCACTTTAGCCATATAAGACCCGCCCCCTGGAGGCCATCGTTTTCAACCAATCAACTTTGCTTGATGGAATCTGATGGAGGGTCACCCTAGGAATATTTCTATAAAATTATTTGAAAATCGGCCTAACACTTTCAGAGGAGAAGATTTTTTAAGTTTTCACTATAGCCATATACGGCAAAATAGCCCTGCCCTGTGGCAGCCATGTTTTTCGACCAATCAACAAGGCTTGAAGGAATCTGATAGTGGGTCACTTAAGGAACATTTCTACAAAATTATTTGAAAATCAGCCTGATACTTTCGGAGGAGAAGATTTTTTAAGTTTTTACTAAAATAGCCCCGCCCCCCTGGCGGCCATGCTTTTCGACCAATCAAGATGGCTTGAAGGAATCTGATAGAGGGTCATCCAAGGAACGTTTCTATAAAATTATTTGATTATCTGCCTACCAGTTTGGGAGAAGAAGAATTTTGATTTTTTTTCATTTCATTGCCATGGAAACTAGAATTCTGCATGGATCCCAAAAATTTGAAGGAATTCTGGTGAGGTCATTGAGAGGATGCTTTATGTGAAGTTTGAGCCACTGGTTACTGAGGAGAAGAAGTTACCGGACGCAGAACGATAGACGCTGGACGCCGGACAATAGGCGATCACAATAAAGCTCAGGTGAGCTAAAAAAAAAAGAAAAAGAAGCCAAATTGCAATTATTTGTTGTAACTGCATAGAGTGAAAAGATGCTAGTGAAACTACTCCATTTATCCGTCCCCACATGTAAATGTATTTTGACGTGTCTGCCACGGCCAGGTATTGAAAACATTCTGGCAAAACGATAAATTGCTCATTAAATAAGAAATTTCTCGTTTTGCCACAATGTTTTAAACTATTCTTTCATCGATCATCGATGTTTGCAAAGCCATCTGTTGCAGAGTGGCTGTATGTTGGAAAGGGTTAATAAATTATCAACTTAACCAAGACATTACAATGTATGTCTTCTCTGACAGTCATTATTGAATATTATGTGATGTATGGTAAAAAAAGATAAAGTAACTTGTACCAGGTCCTCCACAGAGTCAAGCCACCGCAGGTTACCTATCCAGGCACTAACAGGGATGTACCTTGCTTAATTTTGTGAAAAAGCCGGCTTCTACAACAAGGCTTAAGAAGTGGTATTTGTACCTAAACCCTATTCCCTTTACAGTGCTCCCTCTTTTCTCTTGAGTTTGACCCAAACTCACACAATTGCACACTAGCAGTACACCACTATGGTTCAGGAATGATGGTGATTTCACCCCCAAAAATGTGTAACACATACAGATATAAGCGACCACGGGTCTCCCATCTAGGCACTTACAGTGATGTGTGTTGCTTAACTTTGTGAAAAAGTCAATCATTCTACCTACGTCGCTATAAACAGCTGACTTCTACAGCAATACTGTTGATGTATTTATACGTGTGAAAGCTCGCCTATAGGTTACCCGTACGAACACATGATACGAGATCAAAACAACGAGAATTAAGTACAATCTTAGTGTTTTTCACATATCAAATCTCAACCCCATAGCACTTTTTTTCGGCCATTTTGCTTCCGGTCTTACTGGACGGACAAATTATCGTACCACAGAAATGTATCTCTTTTCTATGTAATTTATTGTGAAATCCATTTTTCTGTGTGAAATTGTATAATCTATACAATAGAAATGGTAAAATTTAAACTAGTATACATTCATTGTAACAAAACAATTCTTATACTTTACTTTACGCTTAAATACTACCGCTGGCTTTAATTTGGTACCATCACCCATGCAGGCCAAAATCACGGTGAAATGGGTCTTGTCGTGGCCAGTTGTTTTAATCGAAACCGTACTCGCACCCTTAACATCAACTGTTCTGCTGCCTGGCATGTCGAAAAACATAGGGGTCTCATCCATGTTCCCGATGGATCCAAGGTCAAAGTCATGGTTTTTACGGAGGTTGAGAACGAATCTTTGGAAGCTGTCTACTTTCGAATCCACGTCTTTAGGCAGCTTCTGGGCGGTGTGCGTCCTCTGACGCAAAGCAAGGTTAGATCTCTTCATGAATCTTGAACACCAACCAGCTGAAGCCTTGAAATCAGGGTAGTTAAATTCTTTCTTAAGTTGAAGGGCCCGAAGTCGTATATTTGAACGTGAAACCATCATTCCGCTGCTGCGTAGATTGTGAACCCATTCTTCTATATTCTTCTCGAGATCTTCATAGGGTGCTATGTTTGTTCTTAACTTCTTAAGGGATCGTGAGCCAGCATCAAGCATCTTGGACTCTTTCTTTCGCCAGTCACGGACCATTTTTTCAGCAACATCGAATTCACGCTCAGCTGCTCTGTTGGTATGAGCCTTGGCGTATTCTACAACCTTCAGCTTGAAAGATATATCGTACGAGTTTCGCTTTCTCTTCATTGTTGGTAGATAGTGTAGCAGTATTGATAAGATAGTAATGACAATTAAAAGTCAAGTTTTATAATTTATTATGTACCATATGCCCTAGTCTGCATCACACACTGAAAATATCGCCCCCCTTTAACTCATTATCCAATCATAATCGACAATTTATTAAAGCCTCTTCCTTCTTCTAATTCATTAACCAATCACAGAAGACAATAATTATTGTTTTTTATAGCAATCATCTATTATTGTTTTTTATAGCAATCATCTATTGAATATGTCACCTTTAAAGTTTGTTGAATATATCACCTTTGAAGTTTGACACATACGGGTGGACGTACCGTAATTGAAAGTATTATGGCTTCTTTTTATCACCTTCTGCAAACATGGACTTTCTAATTAAGATAGTTTGACAGCTACGTGTGTACGTGTCTACACAATGACAAATTATCACTTTCCCGCATGCAACAATTATGTACAAGGCTACGTTGAAAACATCAAGGCAAGAAACATCGTGGATAAAGGAGAAATTGCTTATTGCAAGCAATTTTGAGTTAGCATTAACATTTCAAAATTCGGATGGGAAGCCTCAATATATGGTAATAAGGATTAATAAGGGTTACAAATCAATGACTTTTTGTTTAAAATAAAAACAACACTTTATCCTGAAATATAAATTAAAGTTTATTACATTATTTTTTCAATCACATATAAAGTGACATACGACCTAGTAACAGTATTATGGTCTGTATATTTACGCATCTGGACTTGAGCTCCGCAATTTATATTTTCACAAAATTCAAAATGGCTTCCAATCGAGCTGAAATCGAAACAATAACTTGGAACAAATGACTTTTTAAATGTACATTCATAAGTTATATATTTTTTCTAGTGTTTGTTTTTATAAACAAATCAATTTTATAAGATATGTTTCTTTCAATCAAACTTGATTTATTCTGTTAAATCATCATTTAAGTAGCCCTTTTTATCAATGACCGGCCTGCACAGTTTTTGACGATCGGTGAATTGGAGGGTAATTTTTTCTGAATTTTTGCTTGACCCTCTTATAAGTCGCTCCCCCCACTTCACTTTCGATTTTGAAGGTAAAAAAGTGCGACTTATAACTGAGTATATACGGTAATAAAATTACACATATTTTCAGGAACTGCTGCTCAAACTAAAAACCTATACTGTAGTTTAATGGTAGAACACCTGATCTAACAAGAGTTCTGAGTTCAAATTACATGATTACAGGTACATGATTTGAAAAACAACTAAACTTAACAATTTCTACATGAAACAATTATGTTGTGGGGAGTTGTCTTACTTTTTTTATCCAGGCTTCTAGTGAAAATATTTTACTCCCTGTTCCCTTTTCAAAAGCTTTTATAATTGTGCATTAACAATTAAAACAAGAGGGCCATGATGGCCCTGGATCGCTCACCTTAATTATACAATGTACTGCAATGCAAAATACAGCAAGACAATTACTCTGAATGCAACCTCCACAGTGTTAACAATATTTTCCTTCATTTACCCTAGTGATCTATATTTTTTTACCTGATATGACCCATATTCCAACATGGACTAGATATCATCAAGACAACATTCTGACAAAGTTTCAACTTGCTCAAAGTAAAAATGCGGCCTCCGGAGTTTGATCAATATTTTCCTTTATTGACCTTGTTTCTGACGTATTATGACGCAAATTTATTGACCTACCGTAGATATAATTCAGAAAAACATTCTGAACAAATTACAAGCCGCTGTTCATTCAAAGCAAAACATGTGGCTTCTACAGAGTTAACAAGATTTTCCCACAATTTGGCCTAGTGACCTAGTTTCTGACCCAATATGACCCATATTTGACCTTGACCTAGATATCTTTAAGACAAACATTTTGACCAAATTTCAAGCTGCTTAAGCAAAAAATGCGGCCTCTGGAGTGTTAACAAGATTTTCCTTCAATTTGACCTAGTTTTTGACCTCATATGGCCCAGTTTCGAACTTGTCCAAGATTTTATGGAGATGAACGTTCTGATAAACTTTCATGAAGATTGAATGCAAAATGTAGCCTGTAGTGTGTTAACAAGCTCAAATGTTGACGACGCACGCCGGACGGACGCCGGACAAAATGTGATCACAATAGCTCACCTTGCACTTCGTGCATAGGTGAGCTAAAAAGGAACAGTTATCAACATTGATAACTCTAAGAATCTGTACATGTTCAAGGTCTGATCAGATCTTTCACTATCCATATTTTTTCAAACAACATATTTCATATACATGTATGCATAATCAGTTGTTGACACTAAGTCTGGTACTTATTAACAAATAACGCTGTTTCATGTTTTACAAATTAAAAACCAGAAAAGGAGATATGGGTTCAAAGGGAAATGTTGTTGAATAGGAACATTTATTGTTCATTTTGGATATGTTCATTTTGGATCAATTACACCATTCCGACAATGTATTCAGATTAGTCACAGAAATCATGTAATTTACATCAGGCAAGGGGCTAAACTTTACCCTTTCCAACATACATCATTATAAATGGGACTTTTGAAAATATTTGTCAAAAGTTACAGTTTTCTCAGTATGTATGCATAGTGTTCTCATCTTAAATTGTCGCAAGATTATACATTCAGCCAGATCATGCAAAGTTACCAATGTGCCTTGGAAGATTGTTGTGAGGAGTATTTTAGTATTCTAGAAAGCCAGTGGAAAATGTTAGGTGAACTGAAAAACCATTGAAACTCAAAGTAATGTTAAGCTCACGTCATTCAAAAAACCATGGTAAGAGTCAGTTTCCAATTATATTTATTACTAGTTTACAAATAACTGGCATTTGTAAAAATAAATTAGAACATTCTTCAATGCCTTCTAGTGTTGTTTTCCATCAACATCCTTGGAAATCTTACAGTCTGTTACAATCCTGACCTAATGGAAAATAAAACAGATATGTACTTGTAAATTAATCTTAAACGCATGATAAGTTTGTTTGTTTTTCAATATGTTTTTCAAATTCTGTTTGGTAACTTTCTACAATTTGCCTATTAATTTGTTTCTTGTTGGGAGACTGACAGTGCTTAATTAATTGTTCTTGCTTTCACACGACCTAGGCTTTGCCTATTAACATATTAGGTCTATATCCAATTCCTGTTACAGCATTAAAAGACAAAAATAAGATTATAAATGTTTTACCAAGTTTCTTTTAACCCCCTTTAGCAGGATGCAGCTTGACATCTCTTACTACTACACTTGCGTCAATTTCCATCTAATATTCATATTCTGTATTTATTTAGCAATTTATCATGCATGAGTTAATGAAATAAATGAAAAATAAAGTCAACAAACTAACCTGATCACTTTATAATTCCATTTACTATATCACCTGTCAAACGGATACGGTTTGTAAGCCAGTTTGGGTCGACCTTGACCGCCA
Organism: Serripes groenlandicus; assembly: GCA_031761405.1. Taxonomy (NCBI): domain Eukaryota; kingdom Metazoa; phylum Mollusca; class Bivalvia; order Cardiida; family Cardiidae; genus Serripes; species Serripes groenlandicus. The sequence continues at coordinate 187,197,785 of JASEVX010000001.1, forward strand.
GCAGCGAGGAAGGTGAATATCATATGAAGGTTGATGCAGACGACGCTTTTTCTCCGATGATGCCTCGGGTAGATTTAGGCTAACGCTTGAGTGCTGTTAATAAATGAACCTTCGAAAAAGAACATTTAATGTTACCCTCTATGTTCATCTTGACTATTCAACCGTAAACTATTTATCAAACAATAGGACCTGATCGAGATATTTGACAGCAAACGTTAAACTTTCTAGTTGTTGTTGTTTTTATTTTTGTAATGCGTTGTTGTTGTTTCAAAGCGGTGTAATAGTATAAAACCCTTTGCTATAAGATATTTATTTCTTTGCCTCAATTTTGTTCAATGTCAATTCACCCCTTTACCCTCACATATGCGTTCTGATGTTTCTGCATCAGAACACTTTTGAAAACATTGTGGGGAACGGAGTAATTTCTCAATAATTCATGATCAATTTCTCAATAATTCATGATCAATTTCTCCTTTTGCTTTTAAGATTTCAACTTTATTTAATTATATAGATTCATTTACAGAATTTTTTCCATTTTGTATATGTTTTTTAGCCGAAGGCTCAAGGTGATCTATTCTGATCACTCACTGTCCGTCCGTCGTTAACTTTTAGTTTTAAACATCATCTCCTAAACCGCAGAAACAATTTCAACAAAACATCACAGGAATGTTCTGTAACGTGTACCACAGGCACCGAATTTCTATTACAGCAAACAATGCTAAAAAATACACAATACCTCGTTAAAATATTCAAAAAGTCTCTCTATATTGTCTATACGCTTTGATAAAAAGGTCGTTTTAGACGTTTTTCTGCAGTAATAATTGCCCGAATCGAGGAAGGGGCTAAAATGCCGTTGCACACCTTGTCATTATTATTACACTATATGGACGTATAGAGGGGCTACTTATAGTAACACGTGCGGGATTCCCCAAATTACCATTACGATCATTTAGACTATATATAGATATAGAGATACATCTTTTTGAGTATATTAACGAGGTATTGTGTGATTTTCTGCATTGTTGATGTTATAGAAATTCAGACGCCTGTGCGTGTACCGACGTTAAGCCATCGCGGGTCACCCATCCAGGTACTAACCGCGATGAACGTTGCTTAACTTTATGAAAAGCTCAACCACTCTACCAACGTCGCTATAAAAGCCGGCTTCAACGACAAGGCCGTAGAAGTGATATCCCCTCGCTGTCACCTGGGACCACATAAATTATTATTATTAGTGGCCCGGCTGTCACCATTTGTAACGTGTACCGACGTTACGCCATCGCGGGTCACCCATCCAGATACTAACCGCGAGCAGGGTCTTTTAAATAGTACTGCCGCGATGAACGTTGCTTAACTTTATGAATAGGTCGGTACACGTTACAGTTCCTTTGGTGGTACTCTTAAATTCCATTTAGAACTTTGGTTGCTGCGGCATCAGAAAGGGGGCAAAATGTCCAAACTTTAAAAATCTTCTCCTCCGAATCTGCTTGTCAGATTCCAATATAATTTGTTAGAAATGTTCCTTGGGTGACCCTCTTCAACAATTATTCAAGCCATACTGATTGGTCGAAAAACATGGCAGTCAGGCGGCATCAGAAAAGGGGCAAAATGACAAATTTGAAGACTTAATTTGTTCAAGTCGTATTGATTGGTTACAAAATCATAACCAGGAGTCATCACAAAAGGGGTAAATTTAACTGTTAGCTACAAATGACAACTCCTACCATTCCACTGGGCCGATTTCAAAGTGACTTCACAGGAATGTTCCTTTTTTTGGTCCTCTTTCAAAACTTGTTCAAAGACTTATATTCTGTGTAGAACTTTGGTTGCTGCGGCATCAGCAAGTGAGAAAAATACCCAAATTTTAAAAATCATTTTCCTTCATAATGTACTTGTCCGATTGCAAGATAATTTGGTAGAAATGTTCCTTGAGTGACCCTCTACACAAAACTGTTCAAGCCATATTTATTTCGTTGAAAAACAGGGCAGCAAGGCGGCATCAGGAAAGGGGCAAAATGACAAAACTTTATAATCCCATTCTTATTAAAGTTGTTGTTAGACAAATGGCTTTACTGATATTTATTTAACAGTGTCCACTCCTTGCAGTTTCATTTGCACTCCTGATCACAAATTTTCCTAGATATTTGCAATTAAATATTTGCTACTAATTTACTATCATTCAGGTGATCGATTTAGGGCCATATTGGCCCTCTTGTTTTATTTTACCCGTCAAATATTTTACTTATAGTAAAAGAATGTAATTGTGAAAACCCTATCTTTTTTTTTGCGTACTAATTTTTTTGCATATGCAAATGCATTTGAATCTACTTATTTACTATCACTCAGGTGATCGATTTAGGGCCATCTTGGCCCTTTTGTTTCAAGTTACTGCAGATTTTGTGTAGGCGTTTGTTGGAAAAAGTTAAAGAGTCGTAAATATATTGCATTACTTTATTTACATGACATGAAAAGCTTGCAAAAAGTTGGAATCTAAACCAAGACATTAAATCAAAATTAAAATTATACTCACATTGAAATTCAAACAATTCGATGTTTTTGAAGAAGTTGTCCAAGGTTGTACCAACACCACAGACATACGACATTTGATGCGTATGCATCAGGAGACGTGAACATATTGTGGAAAAGGTGGACTTTTCTCAAAACGAGCAATTCCTTATTGTCCAACAATGTTGGCAACTCTGTAACAAAATAATGTTTTCACTTCCAGGTTGTATATCTTGTTTCCGTGTTTGTTTCCGTGTATTTCTTATTTCCGTGTATCTTTTAAAAGCAGACTTCAGACAGGTTAATATAAACGTATCTTATCCGGTTAGAAATACCGCACATTGAATACAACAGTAAGTGTAGATAAGAAACGAAGAATGCATTGTTTTAATTAGTTACAGTGCTATAAGCGGAATAGGCTTGTTTTTACTTATATCGGGATTCGTGGAAGCTAGCGTGAAAGGTAGGTCTACGTTCTTTCTTTCGACACGTTCTCAGTCTTCCACGTACTTATGGCAAGCCATTTAATTCTGTATTCTTAATATATATCTTTCTAACTAAGATATATATTTCTAACCAGGGACTCCCGGTATTTCTGGCCAACTCATGAAGTGACGGCAGTTTAATTTTGATATTAATGTTTGAAAGATATGACTTTCCTTCGGGCTTCTGTCCATGTTGTGTTTACCCTTTCCCATATATATGTATACGCCTTATGACGCGTCCGCAGCAGGCGAGTTTTGAAAACACTCTGGCAAAAAGTTAAATTGTTTCAACTATAGTCATAAATTATATTTTCGTTGATAGAGATTTTCTTATAGTTTTGGCAAGATTTTTTTTCAACTCGTCTGCTGCAGATTTGTGATATACAGCAAGAGGATCATGCACGTCTCCCAATTGTGTCATCTGTATAGATATTCGTTCCTTTTCAGTAGATGTTAATGGCTCATTAAGTTCTCTATTGATACACATGTGTGAGGTTAACACTCCAGATGTTACCAATTTTGAAAAATTTCAAGAAAATGAAAAATTGCTAAAAACAAAAACAAAATCCGTTTTTCACAATGTTTTCAACTTGGTATCAAAAAAAATAAAACTGAATTTCACAATTTCACATTTCTAAACTTTGTCTGCATTACTCGCTCCTAACTCATTGATTATTTGCAATAAATTGGCAATTACTTTATAAACATCAAGAATGAGTGTACCGGTTTAAGCAATTTAGCCGGAAAATGGTTGAGAAGGCTAATTAAGATAAGACATTCCTGATGGGCTTGGCCATTTCCATACGAGGCCTGGGATTTCATAGCACTATATTAAATCGGTGATTTCCGTCAGAAAATGTAAGAGATCGGTATTGTTCGTGATGTGTTGACCAACAATCCCACGGACAATCCCGATCACTAATATTTTCATACGGAAATTAGCTCCGTTTATTTGTATGGTGTTTTGCGCTACTTTCAACACTTGTTTAGTTATATCACTTTGTGTTCTGGGTAAGTTACTAGTACTGCTTGTCTATTTATCCTGACACCAGCAATTCACTCGTAATTGCTAACCGTACAACCCTGATCACAAATGAGAGAAAGCTATTACTCTTTTAAAGTCTTTGGTATGATTAGGCCGGGATCGAACCCGCATTCTTAAGCACCCGAGGTGGACGCTCTACCACTACACTCCCGAAGTGGTTGAGCCTATTACGGTTGAATCATTTGAATCCCTTGTCTTGGACAGAGACATGTATGTCTCTGTCCAAACCGTATGACTTATAGCCCTTTAACGTTTGCTTAAACAAGTATTAGCTAATTTTTTAGCAATCTTTCAGCTTCACTATACCACAATTTGACTAATTCACCATAGTTTACTGGTTTCGTCACAGATCTTAAGGGTTTTGAAGAGTCTATTTTAGCCCTTTCTCATCGCATCAGACGAATTTTGAAAACATTAGGGCAAAAGAATATATTGCTCTTAATGAGCAATTTCTCCTTTAACCACAATGTGTTCAACTCATTTGAATAATCTTACTTGTGTTTGTAGATGTTTTGCCACATGTTGCTTAGTCGTCAGCTCAAGATGTGTTGAATGTTGGAAAGGGGTTAGTCCCCATTTACATGCTACAGCTATTTAATTATTTTATTGTATACTCTTTCTTCAATGCTTTCGACTTAATAGCATTTACCATCGTTGTGATTAAAACCCGCATTA